>VBSM01003215.1:4895741-4944911 GCA_008086735.1 Cheirogaleus medius | reverse complement strand
CCCCCCCCCCGTTATATTCGATTTCCAAAATTCAACAGCGAATGCCTATTTTTTGTGAGGACAAGCAAGCCCAGGAGGTATAATATTAGGCTGAGGGAATATGAAGCAGGTATCAATCAGCACATGGTCATTTTTGAGTTCGCATTTTCTCCTCCATAATACATTTATCTCATTATTTCCTATTTTGGCCTGACCTCCTTGATAATATGGTTGTGTTTTAAATTAACAAGATACAAATATGATTGTAAGTTATGTTGAATACAACATCTATGCTTCTGTATATCTCATAGCTTTTAGATCACAGTATCACACATTTTGGACACTCAATATTTCTAAATAACGTATACATACTTTATGAAAGGATAAAGAGACATATGTGATATCACTTGCCGGGGTTCAGTGCATTATTTTCTGTTTTGTTTGATTCTGTGTTTAGGTGTCTTTCAAAGCATAGTGTGAAAAAAAAAGCATGAACATTGGTGACACAAAGTCCTGATTTCAAATCCTGTTCTATCACATATTAGCCCATGATCTTGGGCAAGTTACTTTAACTCAGAGAACAGTAATTTACTCTCTGGTAAAATAATTTTAATAATTTCCTCCAAATAGTAAGTGGATTGGAAAGACAGGACATATAACACATATAGACATAGTGTCTGGCACATGTATAGGAGATTAATGCTAATTTTCCCACTAACCTCTTAGCAAAAGCTTTCTAAAAATATCTCTTAGCTGATGTCATTGTGTCAAGTTATAAAATGGGAACCGATCTTTAGCAGTTTCTTTGTTTCCAGATGAAAATGTGTACTGAGAGATTAAAAAAATCAGGAGGAATATTCCACGTTTGGAAAAAGTATACTTTAAGACTTTCTCCAATAGACACACCATATCTGTTATCCACCTATCTATCATCTATCTAATTATCTATCTATATACCTATATGTACCTATCTAATTCACCTATCTCTATCTATAGATCTCTATCTATATAAATATATTTATCTACCATTTGTGTACATAGATACAAATATGAATCTTAATTTAGAATTAGGGTCATGGGTTTTGTATCTTAAAACCAACACATTACCTAATGAAGACACATTTTGGGGGTCATCTATCTGTTACCCATCTGTATAAGCTTTGTGTCTATGAAAAAAAAACTGTAGTCATATTCTTAACCCAATAAAAAATCATTAACAGTTTTGGAGTTACAATGAGATTCCCTTGCTCCTTTTAGCTGATAATTATTTTTGCCATAAATTACTGAAAATACATGCAATTATAACAATTATGTCTTTAAACTATCTAGATCCCTGGAGTAACTGATCTTTAATTTTATGAGAATGGCTTCAGAGTAGAATTTCTGCCTCAAAAACTTGCTCATGAGCAAAGGCAATCTTACAACACGGAGATTCCTCTGAAGATCTCCTGATTTTGACTATGAATATTCATTTTAACCTGCTCAAGGATAGGTGGGAGGTGGGAGGATTATCAGATAATATGATTTCCTTTTGAGGGGAGATAGGATTCCCCATCCCTTGATAAAAGTTTTCATTGGTTGAAATTTTTGCTAAAAGAGAGAGAGGAAAGAAAGGAATATATATGATAACCAGAGTCTGTGATGGCTCCCACAACCAAATACTGTTCTCTCCATTTGTATGTGGTTATCTAACTGGAATGCCAGTATCATGAACTGAAGGACCCACAGCTAGAGCAATGAAGAATGGATTATGCAGATTGCTGCTTTCTCAAAAGCTTTAATCTATTTGGTCAGATCCCTTCCTTGCCTTTGTCCATTCTATCATATGTAGTTAAAAGAATGCAAACCATTCCTCGATATTTCCTTCTCTTGTTTTAATTTCTGTGTCTTTAAAAATCTTGTTGATCTTATCTAGACTAAGTAAACGTAATGCTGCACCCCCTCCATTCAAAGAATAGCCCTATAATTTCCCTCGGTTTCTCCTTCTGGGAAACATTTCCCACGAAACATATGTCTATGTAAATGCATAGAGAAATATCTGGAAGGATGTGTATCCAACTATGAAAAGCAGTCACCTCTGAAAAGAAGAATGATATTGGGAAATGGAGGACAAAGGTGAAGAACTTCCACTATTTAGTCAACAGACTCTGAATTGTCTTAATTTATTACACTGAAAATGTTTTTGGTGTTACATTTTGAAAAGGAAGAAAACAAAAGTTGCTTGTTTTTTAAAAAAAATTCTAGAAAATAAAAGAAAGGAATATGAGGACCAAAGGGCAAAGAAAGGAAGCCAAAGGGAATTACAGAAGGGAAGAGAAAAGAAGGAAAAACAAGAGGAGAGAAGAGACGAAATGGGATTTCATACTTTTGTCAGTTTTTCTTTTTCTTTTTTCTCTGTGTTGATTTCAGTGACAATAGTCCAACCCCTTACAGAATGAGCCCCTTCATGACTTAGAAACAATGACATCCCCTAGTTTGGGAAAAATATTTAAAATTTCCTTCCCTTATATTAATAGAGTTTGGAGATATGCTTCCTCCTTAGCTATAGTAATCAATGCCAAACATATCAGAATGTCTAATATATCAGAATCATCCTAGATCCAGTAGGTAGAGTATGCCAATGATATCTGTCTCTTTGCTAAAAACAATAAGATAATTTTTATACATGAATTTTAACAGAAGTGCAGAATAGATCTAGTATAGGTTTAAATGAGGACTCATAACAATAATAACAAAACCTAGTTATTTATTTGTTAATATCGACTATCTGTTAGCTAAACTTACTGTGCAAAATGCTAGAAAAATATCAGTTAATGAAACAAAGCAGATGCCAGACCTCATGGAACCTATAGAGGAAAGTACAATAGAAGTGATTTTTAGCATAGAAATTGGTTATCTTTATAAGCAGAGGATAAAACAGATAAAATAAACTATGAAATAATAATAAGTCCAGAATAATCTTTTCATTCTTCCTAAGAATACAGGCATATAATTCATAAGACTATTCCTAATAAATAAAAGCTGATGTGCCTTCTTACATTGAAAGAATTCTGTACAGAAAGTCCATGAAAAGCACGGATCCGAAAGAAAATTAAACTTAAAAATGTGCTGTGAGTATTCTATTAAAAAAAATAACTGTTTAAACATGCAATCCCATAATTAGCCTGGATCTCTCATTCAAGCACTGCAGGTCAAAACCACCAACTTTTCCAAGTCAATGGGGAAAAACCTTCCATTTCTCTCTTGTGTATTTGGATGTGTGTAATTAGACTTCTCCTATGCCAACAAAAACCCATGAAGGCTTTCTCTATACAAGTTTAGATTGTTCCTGCTCCAAAAATGGGATCAGAACGTGCTGGTACACCATCAGCAACACCACTGGATGGGAAATACCACCAAGCCATTTCAGCAGAGAAGTGACTGCTCGCCACTAAGATAAATATCTAAAAATTTTTAAAAAATGGAATCAATGGAGCAAAAGCAAATGCTATTAGTCTAATGACGGCAATGGATTTGGTGTTGAATTTTTCCTGCTAATTTACACTGATTTCCTTGGGTAGTCGATGTTTTAGCTGATCCCGTAAATGGATGAGCTATTAATGTGGTAAAACCTGAGGTCACTAACCACTGTATCAGTTAGCATTTGGTTTGCCTAAATATTACATAAAATAAAAATAACAATAGTTTAAACAGGATCTCTTTCTCTCTCTCCCTCCTCTCTCTCTCTCTCCTCTCTCTCACACACACACGCCAGTGGGTTGGCTTGACAGTTTAGGACAGTTATGGTGACTCCACAGGGTTATTAGAGACCCATATTCCTATCATTTTATTCCTCCCTGGTGGCAGATTGAACGGCCACAATATGTGATCCCATACCACACGCTCTTCAAGAATACCACCTTGCTAATCTCCAATAAAGGAGTAGGGGAAAGTCATCTGTCTTCTTGAATCTGAGCTGGCTTCAGTGATTTGCACGTAAGCAATAAAGTGGAGCAAAAGAGGTGCTGTATGACATCCAAAGTTAGGTCGTCAAAGACCATGCATCTTTGCCTGGTTTCCTTAGAATACTACACTCTCAGAATCTCTAGCTCCCATACTGTGAGTGCCCAGGCACCATAGAAAGGCCAGAAAGATGTTCTGGTTGACTGTCCCACCTGAGCCTAGCCTTGAAACCATCTCAGGACATTTGACCAAAGAATTCTCCAGGTAATCCCAGTCCTCAGCCATTCATATCTTCATAGCTGAGGCCCCAGCCACTGTGAAGCCTTGTGGGGCTGAGACAAGCCATACCACTCACTGTGTTCTGCTTAAATCCTTCACCCCCAGAATCCTCAAGCATTATAAACTAGGTGTCATTTTACATTACTGAGTCTGGAGTTCATGATGCAATCACAGAGCATCGGAACAATCACGTCCAGCACGTCACTGAACTCCAAAGAGTGTGCTGCAGACCCAGCCATTGCATCCATATTCCGGGCCTGAATCTTGATTCACTGGAAGGAGAAAATATTTTGAAGTCTAGTCTCTTTCTTCTTTGGATTCTTAGGGAATCTGGCAAAATACTGTAGGGCCTAAATATGGTCCTTCCAAAATGGGGCGTGCTTACCAAACAGCAAGCTGGTATGGTATTGGAGTGAAATTCCTATTCCATTCTATAGAACAGGCCCCTGAGGGAATTATGAAATATTTATTGTATTAATCATGATAAGGATAATACTACAGCATTTAATAATGATAACAGTTATGTATCAGAGCTAACTTTCATCAGCTACTTTGTGAAAATTTTCACATGTATTGTCTCATTTAGACACGACAACCCTGTGCAGTAAGTTCTGTTATCATCCTTATTTAACCAGTGAAGACATGAAAATTAAACTCTTAGAGCCAGCATTTTGCAGAGTTAAGATTCAAACACAAGGCCATGAGACAGATGGCAAAGCAAACTGAGTATGATGTGAGTTCTGAGCCGCAGATTCTATCTCTTTTGACCTGGGTTCTTTAACCATATACAGTTGCCCCTCAGTACCCGTGGGGAATTGGATCCAGGACCTCTGGCAGATACCGAGATCTGAAGATGCCCACGTCCCTGATCTCAAAGGACAGAGTTATTTGCATATCGCCTGTGCACATCCTCTTGTATATTTTAAATCATCTCTAGATTAATTGTGATACCTAATACAATGTAAATGTAGGTAAATTGCTATACTATATTGTTTAGAGAAAAAATGATAAGAAAATAGTCTGTAATGTTCAACACAGACAATTTTTTTTCCGAATCTTATTCATGGGCAGTTGGTTGAATCCAGGAGCGTGGAATCCGTGAATTCGGAGGACCGATTGTAAAGTTTGAGGTATTTGCTGTGGAGTGAAACCACTGGCCAAGGCCTCAACACTCCAAACGTAAGCAGCCTATGTACGTCGCTAGAGCTAGCAAGCGAGGTAGACAGAGGACGACGAGCCGCGATGCCATCACTATGTAGGTGAGTGTGTCACACGGAGGGAGTCCCTTTGCTTCCTTCTTTTTTTTTTTTTTTTCCTTTTTGCAAGACACGTTGCCCTAATAGCAGAGTGTGGCTTAGAGGCAGCCTCCCTTGAATGTGCTTTGGGAGAGAGCCTAATACCTCATTTTCAAAAAAGAAAAATACACATACACACACGCACACACACGCACTCACGTATATAGATCCAAGCCAAAAATATCAAGCAGTTCATGGCTGTTAAAAAGCCAGGGAAAGCTGAGTTGCATCCTTCAATGTTTTTCTTTCAAGTACATTGACCACCCTCCCTTCCCTTCACAACATCTTATTTAGTGAAGCACAAGGTGTCCAAATGGAATAAAATGTTGCAACATTGAAATTTGGATGCTGCCTAAAGTTCTCTTTCATGGTCAAACTTCTTCGCTTCCTGCTCCCCCCTGCTTCAGTTCTAGGCATCCTGGTAGAAATATCTCCATGGAGAGCTGGAGGGAAAGGGGTTAATTTGAGAGGCTTGGAGCCAGACCTCTCTTAACTGGGGAATTGGCAGCTAGCAGTTTGGAACGCTGCCTCGAATGTCTGACTGAACGTTTTTATTATCCTTTATGCCCAAAGGTGGCTTTTAGACACCCACAGCAGCACAGGGCCTTCTGATTGGGATTCGACAGACGGGAGCCAGAAAGCTGTCTGCCCCTTTCGTGATGACTGAGGGACCCCACGGAGGAAACCACCTCCCCCTCCCCAACCTGAGGCTGGACGTGCACTCCCTCGCCCTTCAATAAACTGCAGACCCCCCAGGGGAGTTGTAAACTCGGTAGGGAGTTCTGAGAGTTGGTGGCAGAGGGGGTGGGCAGGCAGGGAGGGGGCCCAGAGGAGACTTAAAATAGATTTTGAAGAAGAAAGGAAAGAACAGGAGAGCCGAACACAGAGAAAGAGTGATGACGTGAAGACCACAAAGGCGAAGACAACATGAGATACACAGAGAACAAGAAAGGTGAAAGGAAGAGAACAGAGACAAAGGAAAAAAGCAAAAGACTGGAAGAAGCATCCTTATCCTAGAACCTCCAATGCCTCATGTGCCTTTGGAAGGGTCTGAGTTGGCATTTGTATAAAGGTATTTCAATTTTAATCATCCTGCCCTGCTCCATTAAAATTGACCTGTGTTAATTTACCGCAGAGTGAAAGCCTGTAGCTCCTTAAAAATCTTTAAAAGTGTCCTGGGCTCCAAAGCAGTAGTTTGTTACTTTGTCTGATTTCTCCATTTCCCAACAGGAAATACAATGCATCCAGGTATTTGGAAGCAAGTTGGAGTCAAACACTCACTGGAGGCTGTGCTTATATAACACGGTGATTATATGCAGGCACAGAGACGGTCTGTGTGGAGGAGGTCAACCACAAACCCAGTGGGAAAAAATATTCTCTTTTGGAGAGCCTGGTGCTGCCTTCAGTCTCCTTTCCATGCAGCTCCCTGAGACCAAAATGAGAATGCACCCATCAGCTCACAAACCCCTCCTAGAAATTTGTTTAGAACCGGGGGTCAGGATTCTACATGACCCAAAATGCACTTGGGATAGACGAGTTCTGAGGCATGGAAACACTTATTTAATAAGAATAATGAAAGTTTCTAGGGCTTTACTGAACCCAAAGTGTTTCCTTCTCACCCATCATCGCTTTGGACGCACACCCCACCTTGTCATACAAAGAATGGCAGGTGTTATTCGTATTCCCAATTAGCAAAGATGGGAAGCAGCAAAGTGAGGCTCAAAGTTTGGTCCATAGACTGCATTCTAATTACCTTATTTATAATGCAGGTTTCTTTACCTCTGCAGTATAGTCAGACTAGATTGGACTCCCTGGTAGAAGCTATATTTTTATCAGGTACCCTAATGATCCCAAGACCACTAGATTTAAGGAGCACAGGGTTAGCACATTGGAGAATTTGATTATCAATATGCCAATGGGACTTTTGCAACAGCTTACTTATCTCCCATTTTTGTAGAAGATGAAATTGAAGCTCAAAGAGATTAAGTGATTTGTCCAAAGCTACATCAGAGTCCACTGCAAATCAATAAGGGGTATAACTAGAAATATGTAACTAACTAGAAATACATGTATAACTAGAAATAACTAGAAATAAAACTTCAACCTTCCAACTTCTGGTTTTCTCTGTTCTTTCAATTATGCCTTTCTGACATAGGAATGATGTGACATTGGATCTTTTGGAATCTCTGTTATGGCAGCTCCTAATAGGGGTAGTAATTGCATACAGTATTCATGCCTCCCAGTATCATTCCTGGTGAAACAGGCCACCAATCGTAATCATGCTCTTTTAAATATGGTCCTATGGAAAATGCCCACTTTCTACTCAGACATGGAACTATTTTAGTTCTTAACCAAAATCTTTATGCCAGGTAATTGGAAAGATCACTAGTCCAATAGCCAAAGTGTAATTATATTAGGTGTTCAGGCACCATTCTGAATTCCTAATGTATGTATTCAATTAAACAGATGAGCTCATTCACTTTCTTAAAGCAAACCACTGAGGTAAGTACCAACATCACCTGATGAACACAATGAGACCTGATGTGACTTGCTCGAGTTTACACAGCACTAAGCTGGGCTCTGAAGAAAGGCTATTTAGCTTTAGAGGTAGCAAGATTAACCACCACTAATACTACCGCCCTGTCTGTGCAGGTGGAGTGTAGACTGGCATGGGGGTGGGGAAGTTCTGTAAATTTTAGTAGTGAAAAAAAAAGTACCCTAAAAAGGTCAGGACTGTGCCAGTAATACAGAACTACAAACTCACTTTTGCATAAAGCATCTAAAGGTACGTTTAAAATAAATCATCCCCTTTACAATCAATCAATCAATCAATCAAATAATACAGGTGTAGCAGTGACCATGACACTGATGGGGTTCAATTATTTTATTTTATAAATGAGGAAATCAAGGATTAGAGAGGTAAAAACATCTTTTTCTAAAGTCTCAGGTTGCACAAAGGTAGGTATGGGCCAAGTTGTATAAGTTGCAAATACAATCAATTTCTTGAAACCGTGTCTTAGCTGAGTACATCAGTATTGTCCTAATGCCATGATAATGCTCCATGATTAACAACCGCTAGGATAAAACAATAAGTGTTTATTGCTCACAGGACTGATGTGGTAAGCCTGGTGCCTCTGCTGATGTTGACTGGACTTTCATATTTGTGGGGGTCAGTTGACTGCTGGCTGATCTGTGTTGGCCTGCTGGTTTTACCCCATAGATCCCCATTTCTAGCTTGGAAAATTTTCCATGTCAATGGAGGAGGCTCAGGGGCACACGTGAAAACATGCAAGCATAATTTCAAGGCTCTGCTTGACTTGCCATGACCCCAATCATCTCATTGACCAAAGCAAGTCACCTGGCCTGGCCCAGATCAGAACTGGGGTGCTACACTTTATAGGGCAAAGGACATAAAAACAAAGCCATTTATGCAATTAATCCACCAAGTGAGGGAGGAGTGAAGGGATCCCACAGAAGTAAGAAATCAGATAAAGCCAACTATGCAATGCTAAATTTTAACATCCAAACTTTGAAGTCACATCTTTCCTTTGGGGAGCATTTGCTGCATTTAATAAATGAAGAGAAACACATCATTTTGCCAAAATAAGGGAAGTGCTGTGGGGCACACACTATCAGTGCAACCTGTGCAGGCACTAAACACTGAGGTCAACTACAGGGACAGTCAGGTACACATCAGTGGCCAACCATTCATATAAACTCTGGACATCAAAGCTCACGTGAGCTCCCTTGGTTGGCAGTACTCTATATTGTCACACATCATTGCTAGGAGAAAAAAGTGTCATTTGCAGGACTTCACTGGAAGAAGACATCTGGAAATCTACCCCAGGCTGCTCCTGGACCCTGCCCTGTGTGTCACTTCACTTTGCTGGTTTTGACCTGTATTCTCGCAGCACAGTGAACTGTGACCATGAATATTACAGCTTTGCTGAGTTCTGTGAGTCCGTCTAGCAAATGTTCAGAACTGAGGGTGTATTAGGACTTCCCAAACTTACAGGGTGAACTCAATGGGCTCCCATCTCCTCTGGCTTTCTGTTAGGTTCTGTCAGTAGGGAGGCCCCACAGAAGACTGGGGGAAGATGGAGAGGAGACGTCAAGGCATTTATAATCCTGATTCTCTCCCTGCAAGAGTCTTAAGCTGGCTGTGCTTCTGAAGGGCAGAGGGCTCAGTGCACCCCAAAAAGCATCTTGTTCGGTACAACTTTCTCTCCTTATGGCTTCCCGTAACATTTCCCCTCATCTCTTTCGTAAAGATAAGTGAGTTTCCACCACTGGCCCGGAGTTCTTGCCTTGTGGATCCCCTTCATTCAGCCACACCTTTGGAATGAGTTCCTTTGCAAGTAAGCCCTCTCATGGTTTTGTTTTTGTTTTTGATTTCCTAATGTGAATAGGGCTTCTATTTCCTGCCAGGACTCTGTTGATACAAAATATAAGGGCAAAAAAATATGAAAAATTGGGGGCAGCAATGATTTTTGTGTTCTGTAATTTTTTTTTGTTAATGGCATTATCTTGAATTTTGCAACAACACATTTAGCATAACACCTTTGTTATCAAGAGAAAATTTTATTTTGAAAAACGTAGCAACACGTTCGGACAGCTATCAATTCTACTCTCAGACGTCTTCACCTCTGACTTTGGCCCTCCCTTCATTGAACCAACTCCCTGTCTGAGGACAATAATCCTCTAACCCATCCTTCCCTCTGCACCATCACTCATTGGTTATTTTGGCCACGCTCCCTTCCTTCCTTCTCATGTTGTGAAAACTTCCTCCGAATTGCCGAGTGACTACTCTCTGTTAATCCCGCAGTTTTTGTTTTTATTTTACTTTGAGGCCCCACATAGGCGGAGGGTGATTTCTAAGAGTGGCAAGTCGGTCCTATCCTCCCTCCTGCCTGGTTCGGACTTTCCCAGCATCATGAAACGTGGCTGTAGCAGAAAAGAAGGGCAGAGTACGGGGGCACGTGACCCAAAAAGGGCACTTTAATAACTTTGTCTTTCATAAATGACCCCGAGAGTAAGATTACGACATTCTCATTATTAAATGTGGTTTGATCTTTAAAAGAAAGTTTACCTTACTTTAAGAATTACTTTTTTTAAATGTTGATGATAATATTTAGACCTTGTAAGCACTCTCTTAGTCACGTTGACTGCACTATACTTATCCCAATTGCTGGGATTACACAGAAAGATAAAGCAGCTTGTGAATATTATATAATATTTAGTGATACCTAGCTTTTATTGGATTACGAAGTAATTAAATGCTTTCTATAATACTTCTCATAAGGAACTTTATTCCAGAAAGCAGACGTGGTTAGAGAATTGAGGGTGAATGAAGAGAAGGCAATGGAAATCTATTAAATACCTACAACCTGCTATGCAATATACCTCGTACTTTACAGATATTGCCTTATTTAACTTTATTGTGAGGTAAGTATTATTATTTCTATTTTATAGAGAAGGAAATTTGCCAAAATTATACAACTAGTAAGTAATTCTTATTTAAATCTTCGTACTTTTTAATATAGCAAACTGCAATATCAATAATAGTATCTGTCCAGTACATATATTTTATTCAACTTCAAGCAGAGTTGATTGTTTTGTTAGAGGAGCAAATTATGTTCACTATTTTAGGGAATAATAACATCAACTAGGAGAATTTCCAGATATTGGAAATAATGGCTTATTTGTAAGAAAAAGTATCAAGTTAAGAAAATAAACCACCAAAGACCATCGGAGTTCTACTGTTCAAAGGAAGATCTGAGTAATAAACTTTCCATGTAGGAACGAGTCATGTTTTTCAATCTTTAATATGGCCAGGCTAAAAATATATCTATCATTTATCAAGTTCCCCATTTATTCTTCATAACCCTCAGTAGAATCTCTGAATATGACTGGCACCCAAGTTGACCTTCTGTGGCCCTGAAATAGATTCCCAGGTTTAAAAAGTAGGGTGACTATGTCTGGAAAAGTTCAGGTCCGGGTTCATGTCACAGAGCTGTATGAAGCCATGGATTATGATTTCCTCACTTGCAAGACTCAGCCTTTGTTAAACTTGTTTCACTTAAGTAATGTGCCTTTGGCCCTGTGGGGTGAGTCAAAGATGATCTACCCCAGAGCTTTCACTAATACCAGTTTCTTTTTCTCTTCCCCTCAATATCCTCTAGAGTGAAGGAGGTTGTTCTCTCACCTCCTCCAAACCTCTGGGTTATTAAACTGCTGAATTCTGACTTACACCACTAAACCCAGGCAATGCCCTGTAAGAGATAAGAGATTTTAGTCTTGAACCAGTGAGCCTTTAGAGTCTAGGACTCTGGACACAGGAGAAGACAGGAAGACTAAAGGAAAGTCTATACTGTGACCTGTGAAACTCCTTCCCCCATCTGACACCCCCACTGTTACCCAGAGAAAATACCTATAGAACTCCCCAAAGAAAACCTCCCAACACCTCTGGAGCTGACATTGTTGGTATTTCCCAATCCCACCACCTGCAGCTCTCTTCAGATTCCCTCTATCATATCAGGACACCATCCTCAAGCCTTTGTGTGCTTTTCCTTCTAAGAGCTGGCACCTGAGACTCTATTTGGAGGCCACTCCTTGCTACTGAAGCCTCTTTGTTCTGTATGCTAAAGAGAAAACTAGAGGTGTCTGGGAGTTATCTTCCTTCTCAGGTGACACTTAACCAGAAACTGACTAAAGAGGACATATGAGAGCCCAGCTCATATACTATCCCCCAGAGTGTCCTCGTAAGATTGGACTAGAGCTAGGATTCTGCCTGGAATCTCACCCTTGCTTGGCTTCTTCCTGCTTCTCTGCCATGCTAATCCCATTCCCTTAACAGTGACACCAGGGCAATTGCTTAATAGGTCACTGTCATAAGAATACCCCCTTAGAATCTGCTTTGGGAGAACCTGATCCAAGATGTCACCCAATCACCATACAGAAAAACACCAAACAGGCAAACTTCTCAATGTGGTATCTAGTGCCTCGATCCTAAAAGTGGATGTACACTCCAGAATCACTAGGCGTCTTCTGAGGAAAGCTTCCCAGAGGAAACTCAGAGACCAAAACAAAACAAAACAGAAACAATCAATATGAAAATCAGGGAACAAAAACAACAACAACAACAAAAATGCCAAAAGGCCAGTGTCACTGTCAGTATTTACATTAGTTTGGCTGTTTACATTATTTTAACATTACAAATGGTTGTCATCAGCATCATCACCTGGGAACTTGTTAAAATGAAAATTCTCAGACCTACTGAATCAGAAACTCTCCAGGAAGAGCCTAGCAATCTGAGCACAACAAGCCTTGCAGTTAATTCTGATTTATACTCAAGTTGACAACAACACGTCAGAAACATGTATTTTTTTAATTTATTATATAAATACATAAAGAGGATGGGAGAGGAAAAGCATCTGTTGGGAGGATGGGGCAGCAGAAATCTTGATCTCATATAACATAAGCAGAAGTCGATAGATTAATAACTAAGATTGCTGTATCAATAAATGGCACCACCCACTCACTCATTGAACAATTGTACTGAATACTTATTATGTGTTAGCATGGTTCCAGATTCTGAGAATATAACAGGCAAGAAAAAAGTCACTGTTCTCATGAAGCTTACATTCTAGGTGGAGGACAATAAACACACAAGCAAGGAAAAATAAAAATATACGAGACACTGATGATAGAGAGATGGAGGATCTGTTTTACATTGAGTGCTTTGGGAACATTTCTCTGATGAGTGACATCAGAACAGAGAGAAGATGTAGAAGTAGCCAGGGGCCCAATCATATAGTACTTTCCAGGCTTTGGAAAAGGTTTTTGGATTTATTTGGAGTGAAATGGGAGGGTGGAGGTTCAGGATTTTGAGCAGATAAGTAACTCGTTCAGATTTATGTCAAGGCTCTGTGAATGTGGAAAATGCATTTTCCAAATAAGGCCATAACAGTGTCCCTCAGCCCACATACTACAATGTGGCCCTGACGTGTCTTTCATTGAAAGGTAGAGTCTATGTCCCCTGGCTGAAATCTGGGGAAGTTTCTAACTCTCTGTAACTTTCAAGACTAGGTCAGAAAAGACAATTGCAGTTTCTTTTTTTTTTCCTTCCTTCCTTCCTTCCTTCCTTCCTTCCTTCCTTCCTTCCTTCCTTCCTTCCCTCCTTTCTTCCTTTTTCCCTCCCTCCCTCCCTTTCTTTCTTTCTTTCTTTTTTTTAAATTTTTCCAAACATCCATGTTTAGAGTCCTGAGCCTTAATGTGTGAGAACTAAGTCCATAGAAAGATCCCCTGTGGGGTACTCCAGAGAGTCATCTAACTTCCATGTCCTGCTAGCCCAGGTGCCAGTCATTTGAGTGATGACACATTCAAGTGATGCTGGATGGATGGAATGGCTGGGTCATGGATAAGTGTATGTTTAACTTTATTAGAAATTGCCAAAGTGTTTTCCAATGTGGTTGGACCATTTTACATTCCCACGAGCAATAAGGAGAGTTCCAGTCACTTTACTTCTTTGACAATAGTCCGTATTGTCAGTAGCTTAAATTTAGCCATGCTGGTGGGTGTGTAGTAGAACCTCTTTGTGGTTTTAATTTGAATTTCCTTAATGACTAATGATGCAGAGCACTTTTTCATATGCTTATTGGCTATCAGATATCTTCTTGTGAGAAGTGTGAGGGAAAATGTGATGAGATGTCACTAGTACCATGTTTATGTGACATAAGGTTGCAAATGACACCTTGCTAGGAGAACCCATTGTCTTCTTGGCTTGTGTACTTTATGAAGCAATTTGCCAGGTTGGAGAGGCTCACATGTAATGAACTAACTATGACTGGCCCTTCATCCAGCATCCCTTGAGAAACTCACTTCTGCCAAATACCATGTGAACTTAGGGGCAATTCCCTTCCATGTCCAGCTTTCAGATAATATTCCAACTCTGGCTCAAACTTTGACTACAGCATTGTAAAATATCCCAAAGAAGAAAATCCAGCTAAACTCTGTGCAAACTCACTGCCACACAGAAATCATGACATAATAAATGCATATTGTTTTGAGCTGCTAAATGTGTCAATTTTTTTTTACATAGCAATACATAATACATATGCAATGGAAAAATTTTTCCTGAGTTATATATTGTCAAGCTGATAGGTATGTAGTGGTATTTCATTGTGGTTTTAATTTGCATTTCCCTAATGATGCTTTTGATATGCTCTGGGCTATTGGATATCTTCAGGGTGAAGTATTTGTTCAAACCTTTGGCCCATATTTTTAATTGGATTGTTTATCTTTTATTATGATTGAGTCATAGGACATTTTTGAAAAATATGAATTCTGGTTATAAGTTCTTTTTTCAAATTCATCTAGTAAAAACATTTCTACCCAGTCTGTGGCTGGCATTTTTACTTCTTTGAAGGTATCTTTTGGTAAAGCTGAAAAATAAAGTCTGAGTAGCTCTAGATCATCAAAGAAGAATAGCTGGGAGGACATTTGAGTATTTTAAGAAAAAGACATGAAGGTGTCTTGGAGGTTGTGGAGGCATTGTGAAAAGGTGATCAAATTTTGCTTATAGTTTAAAGGAAGAGTATCCAGGATTTGGCTTTAGGGTGAGAGAAAAAGGGGAAAATCAAGAATGACTCCTAAATTTGTAACTCTCATAACTGAAATTCTAGACGACCTCCTTCTAGAAACTACTAGTGACTTCCCTTTAAAATGAGGCATTTACCACAGTCCCCACAATTTCCTATTACTCTTGGAAAATAAGGTCAAATGTCAGTTGCCATTTTGCATCATGTTTATATCATTTTTTTTCTTTTACCTATTAAGCTTCACTCATTTACATTGCCAGCCTGACATCTAGAAGGCCTTGATTTTACTAGTCTGCATTAGAGAAAAGTGCCCTAGATTGGAGTTATGAGGCAAAATCTCCAGTCTCGGATATGTACTTTTAGACAAATCACATTTATTTCTAAGACTCAGTTTTCCTGCCTATCAGATGCAAAGGATCTGCCTATCTTGCCTATCTTGCCTGCCTATCTTGCAAAGGACCAAATTAAATAAGTCGACATAAAATAATAAATATTTATCCTGTCTTTTCTATATTTTAAAAAATGTCTATGATTCTACTGTTTCTTTTCATGGGGTCAAATACCCTCTCACCTCTTTTCTGCAATATATTCCTACTGGATCTTTCTTCCTCCATTCTCTCATTCACAATGTGGTCATCACCAGATATTCTATCTAACAAATCTCGTTTGGTTTCACATGTGCAGATACTCACTTCACTGCTACCTTTGACTTGCCTTTGATTTGGTTCTTCCCCTCCATGGGGCAACCCTTAACCTGCATTTCTGTGCCACAAATTAGGTATCACCTTTACTAACTACCCCCTGCCACTGGCAATGACCTTTATCCTCTGAACTCCTGTAGGACTTGTTTATATTTCTTTTATAGTGACAAAAATTCTGATGGTACTTTTTAATTGTTTCCTATCCTTCCAAAGTGTTAACTCACTGAAGGCAGAAACCATGCTGTATGTATCATAAACCCTCTCTCCGCCAAAAGGTGCTGAAATGCTAAACATAAGACTACATGCTCAGTATTTACTAAACCATAGAACAGAGTTTTAAATGCAAACTAGAGCATGGGATATAGGCACGCTTGAGTTGAAATGCTGCTTCTTAATTTTCTGTGAGACCATAGGCAAAGTGGCATTCTGAGCCCCTCTCTCCAGTAGGGATAAAAGTGTCTGTCGAAAATGGTTGTTTGGGGTATTACATTGAGTAGCGAAAGTGCTTAGTATTGTTCCTGGCTCAGGTAAGTATTCAGTAAATAATCAGGTCCTTTCTCTAAATGTCTTTATTGAAGTACAATTTATTTTGAGTAAATGTAGAATATTATGCAACTATTAGCACAATCCAATTTTAGGACATTCCCATTATCCCCCTCCACCAAGAAAAAAGAAAAGAAAAAGAAAAAGAAAGATTCCTCATGGTCTTTTGTGGTGACTTCTTGCCCTTACCCACAGCTTCAGGCCACCACTAATCGACTTTTCACCACTATGGAATTGCCTATTCTGGACATTGGATATAAATGGACTTGTATAATGTGTGGCCTTTTGCATCTGCCTCTTTGTCATTTAGCTTCTGTTTTTGAGGTCCATCCATGTTGCCACATGCATGAGATGAAGCAAAAGCTTTATTTTCTGCTTTTTTTTAAAAAAGGGAAAAATATCAGTCTTCAAGGGTTTAGTGGAAATTAAGCAATGTCATTGGATCTAGTTGGATGCCTATCGGAATTGACATGCAGTCAGATGTCATCTATACAAAACGTCTTTTGTTTTTCTCTAGGAAATGTCTTATGCATTTCAAATATATCTTGGCACACATGAGTGTGATGGGTTATTTCAAAATATTGTATTGTCCAATCACTGTGACTTAACCATACACTAAGTATCATGAGAACAAAAGGACTGGGGAAACCAGTTCCGGTAAATTAAGATCCACTTAGATGACACTCCCATGAGCAACCTTCATTTGAACTTGACTAGAATAATTACAAGCTTTGTTCAATTTTGGCCTACATTGTGTGCATTTTACTAATAATAGAAATAGAAAAAAATCTTTTTTAAAAATGTATATATATTTTCCTACTAACATAATTTATGAAATAAGTCAAAGAAAAAACATCCTCATTTTAATTCTTGAACTTTACTGAGTATGTTGTTTATGACAAGGAAGATCTCTTTACAACCAAAACTGATGTGACATTGGAATGAAGCATTTGAGAGGATCATTCAGGCCTCAAACATGAAGCAAACCAAAAAAAAAAAAAAAATCAAAGAGTTTTGCTGTTGGGCGCCATTTAATTTTGCAGAGAAAGAATTTCCCACATGGCACTGTGAAAGAGTTAACCTGCTTCTGAACATTCAGAACTTTGAGTGAAGGAGAAATGTATGTACCAGGAAAATTGGGCTCACTGTCTCTTAAATATTTACCATTTTCTCAGAAACATGTAGCGGCATAATGTTATCGTTTTCAAACTGCTACCATTGGCAATGTGGATATCACTGTCATCTTTGAGATGTTTTTCAAATATTTCTGTCCTTGGCCAAGCCACAAATTCAGTTTGTGCCCAGTTAAACCCTCATAAAACAGTGTCTTTGACAAATGATTGTTTTTTTCCTTCCCAACCCAGAGAAATGCCAGACTGAGCTATTTTCACTTTTGGTGGGAAATGTTCCATTTAGACTGACGCAAAATTACATGGCAAATATCCTGAGGTTCTTTTCTTGTCATATGGCTAAACTTTGGAGTTGTGAAAGTCATCTAACAATTATAATAAAATATAGCTAATAATAGTATGTTAACATCTTTCAGTATGTTCCAAGCATGTTACTAAATTATAATATTTATTTGCATATGGCAAATATTTTTGCATATAGTATATAGCTAATTATTATTGGTAGGTGGGGAAACTGAGATTAAGAAAGGATAAATAATTCACCTATGATTTGTAAGTGGCAGGGTCATTCTTCACCACCTTTGATCATCCTTCATTAGCACCACATAATTAGACTTTGATTCACCCACTTGAAAATATTAAAAACATTGTTAGGTGTGTTTTTGGGTTATAAGCACAAAAACTAGTACCTCTGCTATCTACTATTTTTACTGTGAAGTCACGTATATTTTGTGGAGAAACATAAATTATACAGGGGATTAATTTAAAAGATATTGGATATCCAACATATATTAATGTAGTAAAAATAGATACTTAGATATACTCTGTTTGCATAGATACATACATACACACATATGTACATACATAGATACTCAGAAAGGAATCCTAAGCTATTTTGTAAACTTTTAGGCAGTCCCCAAGTGGTAAAGTTATATAAGTTAAAATGCCTATGATACCTGTAGGAGAGAATTAGAATAGCTCTGAAAAGCAGAACCTCCAACTTGTTGCCATGGTAACGAAGATGTATCTTGACCGGTGAACAGCCATCATACAGAACTACAGGAGGGAGAGTGACAAGGATGGGTGGGCAGCAGCTGTTCCTGACTCACTAATCTGTATTT
The DNA here is from genome assembly GCA_008086735.1 of Cheirogaleus medius. Classification (NCBI taxonomy): domain Eukaryota; kingdom Metazoa; phylum Chordata; class Mammalia; order Primates; family Cheirogaleidae; genus Cheirogaleus; species Cheirogaleus medius. Next base: position 4,926,322 of record VBSM01003215.1, on the reverse strand, counting down.
TTAACCTTGTCTCTCTACCCACAATCCACACTGTACATGCCGACTCTCTTAGCCTCTTTGTTAATCCCTGTATCTACCAAGCGTGATCTGTGAGGCAATTGGTGGAGTCCTTTGGAGTGGCTCCCCATCCCCGTACCCATGCTTCCCACTTCAGCACATGCTGGGAGGCTCCTTCATCTCCATTCCACCTCATGTAGACTACCACATTTCCCCCTATAACAAGGAAACTAGGATTCGATGACCCAAGAACATAGTTTGAAAGACTGGCCATTCATAGTCTAGTACAGGAGTCAATAGAGGTCCTGTTTCTACAAAGGATCAGATGAAAAATGTTTTCAGCTTTGCAGGCCATGCAGCCTCTGTCATAATTACTCAACTCTGCTGCTGTAGGGCAGAGCAGCCATAGACAATACACACACTGATGAGTGTGGTGGTATTTTAATAAAACTTTATTTATAAACACAGGCGGTGGGCCAGATTTGGCCTGTGGACAGTTGGTTTGCCGGCCCCTGGCTTGGAATTCTGTACCAAATGATTGTGATGCTGGGCTCTTTGTGGAGCCTTTACCCCTCCTTCATAGTTATGCAAAGGCAGGGAGTATAAGCATCGCAGGAATGAGGTCCTCGTTGTAGCTGAAGAGCCTGGACTCTCCTGAGTCTTGTTTAGGTACTACATCCTTGGATATGTCTGCCCAACAGTACCAGGAGATCAGATATCATTACTATTTTTAGCATTCTCTCTGGATATATTTTTAAAACTGTCTGGGAAAATGTATCATCTCTGGCTAATAACTGCTGATGTCATGAAAAACAATGAGTGTAATATTTTCCTTTGCAAAGACTAATTTAGGTCACTTTCAGGAGGATATTGTCTTAGTTACATGAAGTGGCTAAGCAGTGTCAGACTTCACACATAGGTTTGTTTACACAGCAACATGTCTGTGGCTACTTGGTTTATGTTTTTAATAGTTGGGTGGACTCTGCCACACAGTTTGGATTTTTAAAAAATTAAAGGCTTGCTTTCGGTCGTTTCAGAGGGTTTGTGTCATGGAAAGAGGGAATGAACGATTCAAATAGTAAATATGCCCAACTTTTCAATAGGCCCTTATTTGGCATCACATTTGAACACATTCCCTCTTAAAGGGAGTGATGATGGCCTGACCTTCCGTATGCCTACGTGACCACATGGTAAAAAGATGGACGGCAATGTATCCAAGGGCCATATCAACATATGTTTGAGAGTTTTCAGGGAAGGACTCTTGGCAGAGCTCTGGAACTACACTTTTAGTGCAGCTTCCTTTTCTAATCCTAAATCAAACCACTACACTCAGTCTCTCACTTTAATAAGCACTAAATCCCTATGCTAGATTTCAAAAGAAAGAAAAAACCTACTTTAACTGTTAAAACTTCCCTGAAACCTACTCATGGGAAAAGGGCACATATGGTGTTGTAATTTTTTTTTCCCAGCAAGACATCTGTAGTATTCAAGAAATAGCTAAAATCTGCTGGATTCCAGAAAGTTTTATAAGCTGAACTCCAAAATAGATAAATTATTTTTATTAGAATCAGCAATAGTCAATACATGAAGACAATCCTAGCTGGAAAACAACTTCTCAGAAGAGGAAATTGGGTAATGTATAAGTTTACATCTTGCTTGCAAACAGCAAGTGCTAAGAAAATCACTTTAATTTCCAATGCATGTGTGGTTGAGTATAATGACAAAAACCCTGTGCATAGATAATGGGAAATAATGGTGGGCCCATCAATTCTCTTGCAGTGAACTCCCTAGGCAGCATTTCTGAGTGCTTGGTGCCAACTATTGGTTCAATAAATATTTTTGAGCACCTACCACATGCTAGGTAGGCATTGTGCAGGGCACTTGGAATGCAGCGCTCCACAAACCGGCAGGTTACCAGGCTGCAGAGAGCTTAAATCTAAAAATGGACATTAGAAAGGACAGATAATTAATTGACTACAGCGTGGTCTAGAAAAACTTACTAAGAGATTGGTTTTCAGCTGGAGATTTAACACCAAATCTGTGTTGGCCAAGACAATGACCAGCCAGGGAGACTTTCAGGCGGTGGGAACAGCACTGAAGCCTTTAGGAAAAGAAGTAAGACATGTTTGAAGGAAGCAAAGCCTGACAGCATAGCGGGAGCACAGAAAACGAAGGGAACCAAAGCAAATAAGAATTCCGGGAGAGGTGGACAAGTTCTATAGGGGTTTGGATAACACAATAAGGAGCTGTCATCTACAGAATCCCTTTCTATCTCCCTTTGCTATGGTTTGAACAATAGTGTCACTTCTAAAATTCATATTGAAACTTAATTCCCAATGCAAATGTACCAAAAAGTGTGGCCTTTGGGAGGTGATTGCGTTGTAAGGATGGGGCCCCTGTGCATAGGATTAAGGCCTTTATAAGAGAGGGCTTCAGGCATCGCTTGTCCCTATAGCCTTTCTACCTTCTGCCATGTGAGGACACAGCAAAAAGGCCCTCACCAGACACCAAGTGCCAGCACCTTGATCTTGCACTTCCCAGCCTCCAGAACTGTAAGAAATAAATTCCCATACTGTTTATAAATTGCCCAGTCTGTGGTCATTTTTTATAGCAGCACAAAGACACTCTTCAAAAGGGGATTTCCCCAAAGCACTTTGGAGATATATATATATTCTATTTCCAGAGAGAAATAAAACCTGCAATGGGCTCCAAATATGTGGATACCATGATTAAGCCCTGGGTCACTGAGCACAAAATTTACATCATGGTTTCCCGTTCTGTAGAAATGAATAGGATCAATGAGCAAACAGTTTATCTCAAAGGAGATGGTATGAGGAAGAACGAATATGGCAAGTGGGGAGCAGGGTCCTGGCACATTGAGAATCATATAAGAAAACTTGCAGATATTCCAAATGTTTCATAACAATAACTTTTTCTTAACAAGAAAGTGACTAAAACCACTTTTCAATGGAAACAAAATCAACTAACTATAAGAGAACAAGTCATTTTATTGAAAAAAAATTGACTATAAAAATTCTATATAGGCTGGGCGTGGTGGATCACACCTGTAATCTCTGTATTGGGGAGGCCAAGGCAGGAGGATCACTTGAGGCCAGGAGTTTGAGATCTGCCTGGGCAGCATAGAAGGACCCCACATCTACAAAGAATTAAAAAATTATCAGCTGTGGAGGCACAAACCTGTAGTCCCAGTTACTCTGGATGCTGACGCAGGAGGATCACTCTAGCCTAGGAGTTCGAGGCTACATTGAGCTATGATCATCCCTCTGAACTCCAGCCCTGGGTGACAGAGTGATATCCTGTCTCTAAAATATATATGTATATATATACTGATAAGTGTCTTAGAATATGGAAGGAAAGAAAATCTTATCACTCTAATATTGGTTTTTATTTTTTGCAAATTCTTGTCCAGTTTTGTACATCTTTACAGTGACCATCATCTCTTCTTTTGTATGGTTTTTTTTACTTAAAGTTACTTTTCATATTTCAAAAGATTCTACATCATTATCATTTATAATAACCTCAAGCATTCCAACTCAAATTAATTGTGACTTCATTCTGATTCTGTGTCAGTGTTGGATGACTGAGAAAGTTGTTTTAAAAGGAAAAGGCATTCTACACTAAAGTTGAATGTATGTTTGAATCACCAAATTTAAGTAAAAAGAAATGAATTATTTTAACGAAATTGTTGAAACAGTGCAAGGCCCATTTACTACTCAAATTTGGCAATGCCAAAGTGAATGGACTTAAATTTCAGTAATCTCAATATTTGTTCAAACCACTTAATACTTAAATACTACTAATTGATTTTTAATAGACTTTTTAAGGGCAGTTTTAGGTTCATAGCAAAATGCAGCATAAAGCACAAAGAGTTCCCGTATACTCCTTTCTCCCATACAAGCATGGCCTCCCCTCTTATCAACATCTCCCACCAGAGTGGTACATTAGTTACAATTGAACCTACATTGACACATTTTTAACACCCCAGGTTCACAGCTTACATTAGGGTTCACTTGGTGGTGTGCATCCTGTGGGTTTGGACAAATATCTAATGACATGTATTCACTATTATAGTATCATGTGGAATAACATCACAGCCCTAAAAATCTTCTATGCTCTGCCTACTCCTCCCTCCCACCCCTTCCACCTCTTGGAATGACTGATCTTTGTACTGTCTTCATAGTTTCGCCTTTTTCAGAATGTCATATAGTTGGAATCATACAATATGTGGCCCTTCACTTTGGATTCTTTTTTTTAATAATATGCATTTAAGTTTCCTTCATGTCTTTTCATGGCTTGAGAGCTCATTCCTTTTTAACACTGAATAACATTCCATTGTCTGAATGTACCACAATTTATTAATCTGCTTACCTACTGAAGGATATCTTAGTTGTTTTTAAGTTCCTGCAATTATGAATAAAGCTGCTAAACATCAGTTTGCAGCTTTTTGTTTGGATACAAGTTTCTGACTAATGTGGGTAAATACCAAGGAATGTCGTTCTTAGATCATATGGTAAAAGTATGTTTAGTCTTACAAAAAACTGCCAAACTGCCAAAGTGGCTGTATAATTTTGCATTCCCACTAGCAATGAATGAGTGTCCCCCATTGCTCTACAACTTCACCAGCATTTGGTATTGTCAGTGTTTTGGATTTTCATTATTCTACTAGGTATATACAACTATTAATTCATTTTTATTTTAAAAGCACAGAACAAAAGAAGTCCTGCTTCAGCAAGAACTTGAAACAATTTTGCCAGAATTCTTTCTCAACACTTTTGTTTGTTTTCGCTAAGAAGACTAAAAGTATTGATTATGCAATGAAACTCTATATCTTGTCACCCAGGAGGGAATTCTCTAACAGACCATGGAGTACTTTTATTGACCTTTCTTATTTAACATTTTTATCAGGACTATGGATAAAAATAAAGAAAAATGATAAAATGTGCAATTGACTCAGCACACGCTATTACTTTCTCTCTCTCTTCTTTAAGCCATGCCCATCATATCTGTTTCTACACTCCAATCTTGTCAAGATGGCCAACAGCTCCTTGCCGAATTTAAAAACTAATCATCTGGCTTCTTCTTGCCAGACTTTGGCAGGTCTCACATGCTACACTTGCTCATAACTCCATTCATCACACTGAACACATCTTCTGTGTTCCTCACTACGCTAGCTCCCACCAAACTAAGCACCGGAGTCAAAAGGACTCCGCTATAGAATCTCTCCTCTTTGCTTTTTTCCTAAGTAATCTCGTCCTATACCATGGATTTAAAAATCTTCAATCTGCTGATGAGTTGGAAATTTATAGCTCTAGTCCTGAACCCTCCCTGAACTCTAGACTCATAAATCCAACTCTAAAATTTAAAATACACAGAACAATTGATTCATCAATCTTCCTTTTCACCTACCCCCATCCACACCCTAGATGCAATATTCTGCAGTCTCATGCTTCTCAGAGAATGGCACTCCTTGCTGTCTGTTAACTTAGGTCAAAAAGTTCAAAGTCAACCTCAATTTTTCTTTCTTCCTCGCCGCTCTCAATAGCCAGAGGAATCTACGTTCTCGTAGCTCTGTTTTTGAAACATCCTAAATCCTTCTGCCCATCTCATCACAGTCTTTCTTCCAAGCAATCCCTGTGTCCCACCCACACTGCTACCGTAGCTCACCCAGGTTCACTCCTTCCTCTCTTGTCCCCTATACAGGACATTTTCCCCACTGTGGCTAGAGTTACATAATGTAAAAAATAGACTCTCCCTGTCTCAGTTTTGCTGACACCTCAATACCAGGTACGAAAGCGAGTGTGGGGCACATCCTCACATGTAGTTTTTCGAAAGCAATCTCCAACAAATTGTTGCAAGGATCTTGACTCTCCCTCACTTATTCTGAGCAAGAGTCTAAGAGGAAGAGCATTTGGGAAGAGGAGCTGAGTGAGGAGATATCTTTGCCTCCTGTTTAATAGCATTTCCAGGAGGACAAATAACTTTAAGCAGAGGGAGCCTGAATATGTACTTCCAGATGCCCCAGAGCCTAGCAAGAATGTCTAAAGGTCACCAGAAATAGAAAAATAAACACCTAGGTCAAAGGAAATAGAAGAAACCCAAGAGTATCTCATGAGAGAAAGTTTCAGGTTAATTATGTTTCCAAAGTGACTGGGATCACAGGTGCACACCACCAAGCCCAGTTAATTTCTTTTATTTTTTTTGTAGACACAGGGGTCTTGCTGTATTACCCAGGCTGGTCTCGAACCCTTGACCTCAAGTGGTCACCCTGCCTCAGCCGCCCAAAGGGCTGGGAATACAGGTGTGAGCCACTGTACCTGACCCAAACTGACTTTTAACCATACAGTAGTAATTGCAAATATGTGTGGTCCAATTTCTCTGTTCCAGGTCCTTTGCTTAGGTGCCTTACCTGTCAGATCACTTTCAACTCTCATGTAAGACAAGTGCTTTCGACTTTCATATGAGACAGATGCTCTATTTACAGATGAGTTACACGGGAGTTACTGCCCTGACCATTGGTATAGGATTGTTCACAGAGGAGAAATGTGGCCAAGATGTCTATTGGTGGCTTCCCTTGTAAATAGTTTCATTTATAAGCAGATGGCATGATAATATAGCATATTATAATCTCCAGGACTCAAGGACACCTTTGGAATCATGAAAGGTTAAACTCAAGGAAAGAGAATATATATAGCTCATGTTTTCCTTATAAGAAAGAAAATGATGAATTTTTGTTCTGTACATAAGAGATTATTCTAGGCCCTACTCAGTTAGCAACTAAGTCTTTTCCTTTTTTAATTAACAAACAATAATGGTACATATTTATGGTGTACAATGGTGTTTTGATATATGTATATGTGGGGAATGATTAAATCAAGCTAATTAACATATCCACCTCATTTATCATTTTTTGGGGTGAGAAAATTAAACTCTACTCTTTTAGCAATCTTGAAATATACAATACATTGTTACTAACTAAGGCAATAGTACTATTAGGTCACCATGTGTGCAATAGATCATTAAAATTTATTCCTCTTGCCTAACTGAAACTTTGTACCCTATACCCAGTATTTCCCCTTTCCCCATCCTCCCATGCCTTTTCTAATGGAAGGTCACCCCTGGACTTCCTTCTGAATTGGATGGTCAGTATATGGGAGAAGGTAGATGAGTAACTGTTTCCTAGAAGAATAGCAGATGAGCCAGTGTGTTGACACATATTATGGATAGGTGATAAAAAGGGAAGAAAAAGAAAAACAAGTAGCCTTGCCAGGTAGTCATTGATGAGATTATTGATTCCTCCGAACGCATCCAAAGTAAACCCTCCAACAGGAATGATCGAGACAAATAGAGGTCTCCTGTTAACCTGAACAAGGCATTTTTCCACATTCTAAACAAGGATTATTGCAGCAAATTATATTGAGACTCAGACAATATGCCAGCCATGAGCAGCCCAAAAAGGAAATCCCAGTTTATATGACTCACTGTTTTGAGCAACTGTTAACACTGGATAGCCAACATTTCTCTTTGGACCACTTTTCCAGATCACCAAAAAGTTACATAATACTTCAAGCAGCCAATACAGGCAGAATAAACTACCTAAACTCTTTAGATGGCTCGTTTCATAACCAATAACTTCAGTCAACTTACATAATAATTTCTCTGAAACATAGAAGGACAAAAATATTTTCCAAGCTTTGTAATAGGCTAGTCCTACTTGGAGAAGTACTGAGCTGAGAAAGCATCTAGACGGTGTCCCTTCATATCAGCCAACTAGAGCACGATCAGAGCTCAGAGAAAGCAAGTTTTGCAAATGTCAAGAGAGCTCCTTCTTTAGAAGATTCCACATAGGGCTGGCTCATTGCACCAACATAAGTGATACGTTAGCAGGTCTTCAGCAATGACAAATGCAAATAATATAAATTTCTCTACTGTGACAAATTCAACTTTTTTTCTCTGAAAGTTATAAAATAATAGTAAAAACATTTTGCAGCAAATTAATGGCCACATGTAAAATAATGATCTGATTAACCTTAAAAAAAAAGGGGGGTTAGATTAGATAAGTTGTAAATTAAGTTCTCCCCAGAACTAGATGTTATGGCTTTATTTTCTATGAGAGCCAGATTTACATTTCATTTCTATATTCTCACAATAAAATGTAAGTGAGAAAATCACTTCTTCTTGTTCCGGTCTAGATGTAAGGTTTTCAGAAATTTTGCTATTTCAGGTAGTTGATGAGTCAGAGAGAATATAATGTAGCAGTTCATGGATAAGGGTCATCGAGTGATTCAGTGACCACACATCCCTGGGATTTTCATCTTGATTATTATTCACCCAATATTGCTTAGAATTTCAATAAGTCATGGATGTTTTAAGCACATGCTATGATTATAGAATCTTGCACTGACTGTGGCTTAAGTAAGCATATGTAAGTGCACGTATTGGCAGAACAGAGGGTTTATAGGGAAGAATGAAGAGACTGGATAATGAACAATGAGTAGCAGGAGAGCATGAAAGAATAGGATTCAGTGCTTGGAACACACGTAAATTAGCAACCTTAAACATAAAACATTAAGTAAAATGAATTGCCAAACAGAAAGTACATAAATGCCAAAGTGATGGGAAAACAAACATATGTGTGCACATAATAATATATGCAGTAATATGTATTACCATATATTACCATGTGTGTAGTGATTCCAGGTGGAACCATTCAATGCAGATATCTGGAAGGCATAATTTTTAAAATGAAGGCAAAAGCAAGGATGACAGGAAAGAAGGAAGAGAAAAAAAAAAAAAAATGAAAGATTAGCCGGGCCCTGGTTTGACTTTGCTTAGTCAATTATGGATCCTCGACCTAGGTTTCTTTCCCTAGACTATTGATTTAGCTTTGATTCTGAACTCGGTCTTGGTTGCCACTTGCTTTAGAAACAGAAGGAAATAAAGTCCATTGATTTTTCTCATGCTCGGTCCCTTCCTGAGGGCCTCACGGCTAATCAGTTACTACCTCCTCCTCCTTATCTTATCGGGGCTTTCTAATTTCCTCCATTAAGAGATGTCTGACGGGGCAGTTGCTGAAATCTTTCAGTCTGGGTACACAAGGAGATTACACTGAGTCACTGAGTTCCCTTGATCTTCTCTGCTGCTTCGTGTTGAGGGCGTGTCTCTGTTTGCCATGCGAGATTAGGAGGTGCAGACAAAGCGAGAATAGAACCTTACAAGATGCAAAGGATTTAGAGATTTCTGTTGTGTATACAGTAGGTGACAAGAAAGTTCCACATGGGAAACTATAAAGGGTTCTTCAACTATAGTTCATTATACTCAGCTTTGAAAAACCAGAGCTCTGATGATGTCTGAGGGTGTAACCAGATTCCAGCCGTTTTAAAGAGTAGTGATTAGTTGAAGTGTTTCTGACAGCTAAATAAATATTTTCTAAATAAAAAAAAAATACTACATGCTTTAAATGGAATATCAGAACCATTTTTAGACATGAGGATTGCTACTCTGGAATTCCCTAGCCGCCAGGTTCTGTTCTCAGTAGAAACTGCTATTTTACTGTCTGTCAGCAATGGAACTCTGCTATGCCCAATTAAACGGCATTTTGGTGAAACCATACAAGGTCTAGAGCTGCAGGATGCAATGCATATTTGAAGAAGTAATGTAGAGTTTAGAAAAGTGGATTTTAAAAGCTTTGTGAAATTGTGGGTATAATCCCAGACTTACAGTCTGAATAATGAGTAATCATTGGAGAGAGGGGGAGAGAGAGAGAAAGATGGAGAGCAAGAGTCCCAGACAAAGCAAGAAACCTTTACCATACAGTAACCAATTGTAATAATGATAACGTGGAAACCAAAGAAATCAACATGGCAACATTGATGCTTCTCTCGCAAGACTAAAAAGAAAAAAGGAATTAAAAAAATAGGAAGAGGGAGAAATAATCAAAGTATACTAGATAGATTTACAAAACTGTGAAGGAACATTGTCAGGGTACATAAAGCCCAGTATGACTTGAGAGTGTGTGTGTGCATACATATATATATATATATATATATATGTTTATCTATATCTATATACACACACATTCAAAATATCTTCATGAATACATTAAAATTCTACATCCACTGAGCAAAATCTTCAGATAACGTAAAAGCTACTCATCTTCTGCCCCATTCCACAGAAAAAAACCACTTACAATTTCTTTCGTATTTTTCCCCAAATTCTCTATCTGTATACAAGTACAAGGTACATCAGTGGTTCTCAGAAGGAGGCAATTTTGCCCCCAGGAGACGTTAGAGCCCATATCTAAATTAGAAAATAGAAATAAAATAATTAATTGCATTAATGACTTTTAGAATATCTAGAGCCAGATAAACTATAATGTGCAAAGATGTGATCCCTCTCAAGGCAACTGTCAAAAATTTTTAGATTCAAGAAGAAAAAGAGCTGCAAATGAAAATCTATCTTGACTTCAAAGAGGAAGATTGGATGATTCCTGATAAATTCATGGGGGAATCAGAATGTCTCTCCTTTGAAAAGTTCTAGAACACATAATCAAATAGTTTATAGACAAAAATGTATGATCATCACTAGAATGTCACTAGAAGGTAATATGGGCCCTAAAGAATAAATCATAGAAAGAAACTTCATTTTATATTTTAATGAAATAAAAAATGTAGATCAGGTGAAATATACATAATGAAATTTTATTCAACAAAATATTCAACATGTTTCCATGTTAGAACTATTAATAAGTTGGAGACATTTATACAGGATAGTATTATTAGGTAAACTTATCTCTGAATGACTTACATTATCTAAAGATTGTCAATCAAAAATGTCCAAGTAAAAGGATCTACATTTAGTGAACAATGCAAACCCTATCCTGTGGGACATTTTTATCATTTTTTCACATAAATAATAAACTTAACTTTCAGAGAAGTCACATTTATTAAATTTAAAATGAGTTAAATTATGGAATGAATAGCTAATTAATAATGAGAATTTTTCTATGTCTTTAGCACTTAACTATGTTCTTTGAATTTTATTTGCATTGATATATTTAATAATCATAAAACCCTATTACTATAATAGTTGAAGAGGAAATCATGAGATAGAGAGGTTAAGTAATTTGCCCAAGGTCACACAGTTTTAATCTGGGCCATGAGCTCAGGTAGTCTGACACCAGCGTTTGTGTCATTAACCATGATGTTTTACTACCTGTAGCATATAATGAAGTCATAAATAATAAATAATGAAGTCAAGGTTCAAAATTATTTCAACAGCCCATAATATTAAGAAAAAGCTTATTAGGGACAAATGTAAAGTCTCACACCACACTCCAAAAAAATCCAATATTTCAAATATAGCCTGGATTTTAGCACCTCGTAATATTAATATAGCAATATTCAATCCATGGCAACATCAATCTCTGCTATCTCCAACTTCGCACAGCTGGTACCTGGGAATGAGACAGTGCTGAAGAGTTAGTGCTCACATTAGCAACCCCACGCCCACCAGCAGAGTAGGGCTGGGGACTAACATTTTGTTCTATACCCCGTTTCAGGTGATTTCAGGAGGACTAAGTGACGACCAAGCCGCCCCTCTGCCTAGCCTTCACAATAGGATTGAACAGATTGCTAAGAATCCATGTACTCAACAAGATAATGGACTTGAATTTCTGAAAATATTTAAGTAGTGACCAATGAACTACCTAAGTAATACGTACCAGAAGGGACTTCTGCATAATTTATACCAAATCCCTCAGTGGTGGGTTGTATGGAAAGAAAAGTAAGTTTGAAATAGGAAGGTCTAGGAATGGGAGAATATTGGTGGATTGTTCCCTGTAGGTGTGACCTGCAGTCAAGAATCATAGAGGTGACAAATGGATGTCCTGTAGGATTTGTGGTGACAGGAGCAGGAATCTGACTATGGGACACAGTCTCTACACCAGGATGGAAACTGTTTGCTCTCACTTGCCAAGTCTAAGACACGGTGGCTGTTGGAAGGTTGTGTTAACCAAAGCTTAGGAGGGTACAACCCATGGGTCCAATCCCATTTAGTCCCTGCAATCCTTTTTCTTTTGACCTTATTATATCACAATGACTTCAATTCAGATTTGTACTCCATTATTCCACTGAAACCACTCTTTTTAAGATCATGCATGACCTCCATGTGACCAAATGCAATGATCATTTCTATTGTCGTTATTTTACTGGCTCGTTCAGCAGTATTCAGGGACCAATCTCCTGTTTGAAATATCTTTCCGCACTTGGCTTTCATAATATCATATTCTGTTTTCATCTTACCTTACATGCTACTGTCAGTGTCTTTTGTATTGCTTCTTCCTCTTTGACTGGCTCCTAACTATGGGATGGCTCTCCCTTCTATCTGCATACTTCCCAGGGAGATAACCCATCCACTTCCTTGACTTTAAATGGAGCATAAATACCAATGATTCTAAAAGTACCTCTAGTCTTAAATTCTACTCAGAATTCCAACTGCCTTCTTGGTATCTGTACTGATACCTAAAAGATATCTATATTTTATTGTATATCAACCAAACTGTTGGTTTTCTTTTCTTATACTCTATCCTCTCATAGTATTTTTTTTATTTCTCACTAAAATAAACCACGCCATGCACTCTATTGTTGAAGCCAAATATACATGAATTATCTGTGTTTTATCTCTTTTCCTTACCCCTTCCCCATCCAATTCATTTTCTACCTTCAAAATGTAGACAAAAGTCTATCTATTTTCTCTCCGTCTTTACTCCCATACCCCTAACCAAAACCTCCACCAGCTTTTACAGGGAATTATGAAAGAGCCTCCAAAAATGCTCCTCTTTCTTTCTCTGTTGTGTTTCTGCGACTGAATCTCTGCTCACTGTAGTCAGCGTGGCCTTTCAGCCATAAACCAGATGAGATTACTCCCCAAACTTAAACTGTACAGGTGCTTCCCTCAACCCTTAAAACCAATCCCATGTGCTTCTGCTCCTTCCCAAAGCACTACAGAGCTAAGCCTCTGTGTCCCTTTGCACCAGTCTTTCCTTTGCTAAGTAAACTGAGGCACACTGGTCTTCTTGCTAAGCCTCAAACACATCAAGCTATTTTCTATTTTATAACTGTACCAGCTATTTCCATAATCTTTACACAGGTGACTTCTGGACATTTAGATCACAGCTAAATCATCTCTCTGATAGACTCTGATAGACTTCCTTTAACACTCAAGTTTTGAGTACTAATCCAGTCATTCTCTAAATCAATTACCAACATATTTTTTTTTCATTTTTTTTCCCTGTCATTCTCCATGGAGAGAAAGAACTTCCCTAGCAACTTTGCTGCTGTATCTCCAGCACCTAGAATAGAGCCTGGTATTTAGAAGGCAGTCAGTTAATAATTTTGGACTGAGATAAGACTAAATTTTAAATGAGAAAACATGATGAAATGCAGCTTCCATAGAGTTCTGCTTATAGCTGACTGTGGCGAGTTAAGAGACATAAAAGAACAAACATGAACATTTTGGCATTATCTTAATTCATTTGCATCATGATCTACTTTAAGCAACCCTTATTTATTGCTGGGAAGGTTTCCATCAAAATTGCCTCAAATATTCACAACCGAGAAAAAGAGGCAAGTTTATATTATCTGGGGTGGGTGGGGAGAGAGGAGGAAAAGAAAGAAAGGAACAAAGAAGCTATGAGGGACCACATGGACTTATAAGTAGAAGAATGATTTTATGTATTTCAGTTTGGGATTTTAAATGAGGCTGTAGCAAGCTTTTACTCTTCTCTTTTCAGTTTATGGTAGAAAAAGACATTACTATTTTACTTTTGAACCTTTCAACAATCTGAGGTTTGTCCCGAGAGAACAATGACCGAAGTTTGAATGTAGATCAGAAAATAAAACTCTGTTAGTTCCTGTTCTTTCAGTCCTCTACCCTATCTATTTTTCGGGGGGTGGACCCTCATTCAGAGCCCCCACCCCAGATATCCTAGAAGCCACTATACGAAGCGTGGGCCAGACTTATGAATAGGCAAACCTAATAACGGGCACCCAGAAACTCTTAGGGGCTGCCTACCCATCAATTTCCTCCCACTGCTCTGTTTCAGAGCCATCAAATAATTTATTTTCTGAAGGCTTTTTAGGTTTCTGAGCTTCATATTAAAATGCTAAAACCTCTGTACTAATACCTCTGGGAGTCAGACTGCTTTAAGCCATTATCACAAACACCTAAAGGGAAGTACTTGAAAAATGAGAGCAAGATTAAAACCTGATGGGGTGAGGAATGAAATGCCCGGGTAGGGGAAGGAGAGGCACCAAAAGAGGAGGGAAGGTGCCAAGACAAATCCCACCTCCCTGCCAAATGTCTCAGTGGTACTAAGTGAAGTGAGCGATGCTTCTACTTACACCAAGCACTTCTGAAACCAATACTTTCCATGGGAATATATATATATATATGTATAAAGGGATATGATGTTGCAGTTGATGTGTTCATGTATATTTATATATACATTCATTGAAACATAACCAAAGCCTCCCCATCTCAATTTGGAAATTGGTTCAGTTTTCTGCAGTTGCTAGTGGCAGCCCAGACTTTATATGAGCTTGTTTGTGCTGGTAAACTCCCTGGTGATACAGAAGAGTCCTCTGCCATCATGTGGGAGGGTCAATTTCTAGAGCTCTTTCCCATATTTTCTGATGTAACCAAGTGTAACAATGTTGTGTCTTAGTAAACATGGAAATAGAGCAATGGAAACACCACTCTGCCTAGTTTTGAAAATAATAGACTGAATTGTGACTCAGCTTTGCATCCAGGAACCTGCTTGAAGTCTTCATTTTACACTAGATCTCTTATACTATTACATTATGTTTTATCTCATACAGATGAAAAAATTAGCAAGAACAGGAGGCAGTCATGCAAAACTCATTATGTATTCAGTTATAGCGATTTTAGAATGGACAGGTGCCCAAACAGGCTGAAAACATATCTTGATCTTTGGTCATTCCAACTGCCCTTTCTATGCAGGGAAGGCTGAATTTGATCTCCCAATGTGCACATGTCTTCCTTTGCACACTGATCTTTCTGGCTGGGTGGCAGAGAGGAAAGACTTTCCTTGTTACTTAATCATTCTCCAATGTCTGACCTTGAGGAAGCCTCTGCTATCTCTGAACATCTATTTCTTCATGTATAAAATAAGAGAATTATATTAGAGAATCAATAAACTCTTATGAATATCATACTTTAAGAACCTCTGAACTTTAGATTCAGGACAAGTGTGAATATTTGTCTGGTGCTTTATTCACCAACAATAATTAAGTCATAGGCATAAAAAATCATAAGCTTAGCCATTAATAAGAAACAAAAGAAAAGTGGGATAGTGTCTTAGGTAAAGAGTAATTTAGAGAAAGAATGATTTAGAGATATTAAAGCCCTCCTATGTGTCAAAACTTGAACTAAGTGATTTAGAGATATTGCATTTGATCCTTACAGCTGCCACTAGAAGCCTAGAGAAGAGAAAGTGAAACTCAGAGATAAATGAACTCATCTTAGAGCTCATGGATTTGAGGCAACAGAGGCAGACCTCAAACCTTGTGCAGGCACACATGAAATGCCATCAATACCTTTCGATGATAGGGAAAAAACCCCACCCCGGGGCCTCATGGCTGAACTCACTGCTGATTGGATGCTTTTTGGATCCCACTGCTGATTGGATATGTAAAGCTTGTTGCTAATTGGATATGTGAAGCTTGTTGCTGATTGGATACTTTTTGAATCCCACCACTGATTGGATAACTCCTCATGCTCATAGTTGATTGGTTGTGTGTAACCCCAAGAAGTGTATAAAACCAGAGGAGAACAAGGAAGCGGTGCTCAGAATTTGGTGGCATGCCCCTCTGAGCCTACCAGCGAAGTAAAGGCTGATTCTCCGACCCTCTGTGTGTTGCCTTGTTCTTTCTCTGTTCAGTCGCTGTAACACTTGCTGTAACACTTGCCGGAACATCGATACCACATATTCCTAGTCATTTTGCTGTGCTGCTATTGGTTCTGAATGTCTTGACAGAACATATGAAACATCAATATTTCCACCCCTGTTGAAATAAAAACAAAGCACCATTAACAAGTAATTTACAAAAACTAAAGACAGCCTCCTGCAGGAGAAAACAATTTATTTCAATTTTGCAAATATTTTTAGAGTATTCATATTTCATTATTAAATGAAATTTAGTAACAAAGCATCAGATTAAAAGATTTTGGTGGAGTTGAACTACATTTCAAATATCCTGACAGATTAAAACATGCTTCATGCATGTATCTATTGGTTGCTCAGTACAGTTTGGAAAAGTTTGGGGTGGAGATAGAAAGTAGGTTTTTGAATGTCAGAGTTAAGGATTGACACCTGTGAAGTTGATTTTCTCAGCCAAACGTGTTACTCAGTCTAGACCTGTGCTTAAGATAGACTTTTTGAACTAAAGCCCTCTTAGAAGAACACTCTGGGCTTAAGTCAATATACCATGATTAAATGCCTTGGCATTTTTAAGTATTTTACTAAACACGGGAGATTATGAAAACCAGGCACCATAAATCTCCTCCTCCCTGGCCTACATATGGTCTAATAATAGAATTAAGAATTTGAAACATCTTAATCCTTTCAACTGGAAGAAGATGAGCTCATGTCACCAGACTACATCTTTCTTAAATCAGAATATATGGTTGTGCACTTTCACTTACTAAAGTGAAGCGCATTTTAAGGCTGCTCTAAGTAGCGCACTAGATATTTTGCAAGTTAAAAAGCTTTCTCCTGAAATAATATCTATAAGATAGATGGGGGGAGAGCTTCTTTTTGTCAACTGCTCTTTGATTGTTTGTCCCCTTTCAAAGCCAGTATGGAAAAGGAAGCAAACTAAGCACATGGGTTTTGGGTTTTATTGTGTACAAAGTTAGTCATTTGTTACTCAGTATTATACCATTCATTAAGATGCTATTGGCCAATTTCTCAATTTATGCAACTTCTTCTCATTCCTTTTTGGTGAAATGCTCCCAGTAGAACTTAAGAACAACAAGTAGGATTTGAAACAATGGAAAAACAAAGTAATGACTATGTTCTTTAAGAAAGTCTCTTTTGATGGCAACATCATTATAATTTGGAAGATTAAAACCCTGCAGCTATAGCTTAAGCAGACAAAATTGTCTGTGCTGGGACTAATTCTTCTATAAAGGGTTCACTGTGGTCTTCTATTGATATGAGTGTCTCCTGCCTATCTCCATGGTTTCATAAAGCTGAGTTGGGGTAAGTGGAAAGAGGATGGTCCCTTATGTATAAGAACTCACCCTGCCAGGGTGGCCGACTGTCAAATCACACCTTGTAAGTTGCCTTCTCATTTTTCAGTTACTCCAAACATAAGTCTCTCTGCCCACTTCAGTATGAGTTGCCCTCCTTCCCACTTCCTGCATTAAAATCTGTCTTTATTCCACAGCACAAAAAAATAGGACTTGTATTCTATGCTCACTATTCACTTAATATATTGCTAAAAACCTAGGGAAAAAATTGCTGTTAATTGCCAAATACCATCGACTTTGTTTTGACAAGTCAAGGGTGAAATGTAGAATCTCATTTCCATCAGTGGAGTCAAAAACAACCTGTAATTGAAGGAAAATGGTGCGGGGGTGAACTATTATAAGGAGAAATAAAACAGAAATGATAATTATGTAGGCTTCAGGTTCAAATTAATGATTTGCCCTCATTACAGATATTTATCAGGTTATGATTTTAGTTAAAATGATTAGCTACCTAACCAAACTTCCTTATGCTTACCCTTCTATATTTTTCGTGAGAAGACTGATGCCAAACCTCTCTGGTCTGGACTATTTTTCCAACCCCCAAATATAGCCCTAAAGAGGCTGACTTTAGAGGCAACAAAAATAGCACTGCCGTCTACCACAAAATAGAATGTTTCTGCTACTAGTCTGGTCTTTTTCTGACCAATCTGATTTGTTCAGTGGGTAGTCCAACTGGGATCTGAAAGGTGGAGAAAGGGGTGGGAGATGCTTTTTCCTAATTCCAGAAAACAGATTCTTTTTCTGCTCCTGTGAACAACAGCTGAAGAAACACTCAGCCGTTCTGGACAAATCCAATTGTCTTATGTAAACCTATTTTGATTTTTCAACTGTCATGCGCTCGTTACAATACCTTGTCTTAGAAATTCCCCAAAGATCTGTTGGAGGACAGAACTGTACAGATTAAAATGAATAAATAAATAAAAGGAAGAAAGGGAAAGGGGGGATAGTCAATGGCTATGTTTCTTTATTTGTGATATATTACAAAACCATTTCTCACCTCAGTGCCAGAACCATGCTCAGGGCGAAGGAAGGTTTGTTAGGACAGGACCCTGACTGCAGGCATTCTTTTGTGTGGTGGGGGACCTCCTTTAGTTGCGGTGACTTTGATGGGAGGTGGGAGAAAGACCTTCATCCTTTCTCACAAAGGTTTCATTGAAAAGAGTTTATGATTTTTGTTCGAAAGCACTTCCTACCATAGAGTAAGACTTTGAAGTTTATTCTTTGTTCAGTCACGCTCGTTATAATTTCTTTAAGAAGATGACAAAAAAAAAACAACCCCAAACCCTACTACTTTTATAGCCAATTCTCTATACATAATAAAATTTAAAAATACTTTTGCTTAAAAGACCACAAGTCAAATATCAAATTCTCCCTCAAAGTTTTTTATATCACACCTTTGATGGCTAAAACATAAAGTTAAGTAGCTCATATATTTCTCCACTGCATGCATAGTTTATTCCATTTTATGTAAATGTGTGTGTATATGTACGACTGCTATTCAGCCTGGAAAGTGAGGCCACAGTTCCCTAACTGCTTTCGTTTCATTAATAGATCTGTGTCTTTTTGTGTTCTAAGTTCTCACAATTTCAAGGGAAGGCTTAAAATTATCCCTGCTGTGATTTTTCACTTATATTTTTTTCCATCATTTTGGACATTGCATCAGCTTTCCATGTCAAATCTAAGTTAAGCTTAATGAAGGCAGCAGTGTCACTTTAAATTACTATTTTCAGGTAAAGTTATTTTTTTCTTTCTTTCTTTCTTTCTTTCTTTTTTTTTTTACACATATTGCCGGCGAGTATTTGCCACGTGTTTAGGTCTGGTTACTTTTGTAGATGTTTTGCTTTCTTTCTGTTGTTAAGTCCTGGTGGTCTCACGATTGTTTGAGTTGTTCCATCCACCTGGGCCCCAGCTGTCCAGTGGTTCTATAAAACCATGCTGAAAGCTCACAGTGTAGAATAAAATACCAGCCAAGGAATCAAAAGTGTCAGGAAAAGCGTCCCACAGATGAAATGCAAATAATGCCCGTGTCCTCTTGTGGCTGGAGGTGGAAGGCTGTGACTTTAGTAGACACTTCATGAGCAATTTTATTTCAGACCACAGACATTACAAAATCACTGCAGAAGATTTCCTGTAGCTTGACACTCTGCGCCTTGAGCCAAGTATACTCAATGCATTTTGCTTCTTATTAACTTTCCTTTCATATTGAACTTTATATTGTCAACTACCTCCTTTTATTGTTATCCACCAGCAGTAGTTTCTTGGCACCGGCTGAGGGTGAAACTTTGCCAAAAACATTTTTTGGCACAGGGTAACAATTAAAACTGATATACCAACCTAGTGAAGAGAGATTAGAATATTTCCCAGCACTGCTTTCTTGATTATTCCAGAGCAAAATAACAGAGAACTTTACGTGTCGTTTCTTTGGAGTGGATATAATATCCCAAATTATGCCCTTGGACATAGTACTCTAGCATCCTTATTATCCCGAGTGTTGCAATATTCGTATTTAAAATAATTTCTTGTTAAATCAATCGTTTTCTTCACCTCATGCTTTTTCTTGTTTCTTTTCCTCGTAATGTTTTTTTGAATTTGAAATGCAGATTAAAATGAAAGTCAGCGCTGTTTTTTTAAATAGGCTGCAGTAAAATGAGATAGAAACTGGACCCATTTTTGCATTTATCAATTTTGTACATTTTAGTACATTAAATAATACAAACTGTTGACAATTATGTAAGAATTCAAATACTAAAATCTACTGTCTGAGGAATCGCCAGGAACAATGGATGAATCGATGGTCAGAGTGAACTTTTATAGCAGTCCAAATATCAGGTTGCTCTAAATGCATAGTATAAAGTAATATCACCACCAGTTAAGACTACTCTGGCTTTGTTGTCTTATACTGCTTTTTCATATCCTAGCACTGTGGAAGCCAGTGTAGTAGGGGTAGGGGGTGGGAGAGGTTAGCATGAACTCTGAAGTCAGAATATTTGGGTTTAACTTGGGTTTAACACCCACCCAAGTCCACCAACATCATTTCTTTGTGTCTCCATTTCCTCACGTGGAATCTGGCAGTCATCACAGCTACCTTAGAAGAGTCTTATGAGGACTAAACGAGAACATTTATGCAAAGCATACGAGATGAACTATTATTACGTCATGGCAGAGAAATCAGTGACTGCTTTTAGTCCTAAATCTCCTGTGATTTCTATTCACTAAGAAATATCCTTCATTTCAGTGACAATCAAAATTATCTGCCAGAAATTTAAATGCACATTTTTTTTTGCTGTTATGCTAATTGAGATTCTCAGTGGGATACTCTCACTGCAAAATGCCTAGACTCTATCTAGATAAGACTCTCTCTTGGAGACATTGATAATCACCCAAAAAGTATGGACTGGATCTAGAATAGAAGGTGAGAGGGAGTAACCGTGAAGGCAAAAGCTGAGCGTAATACCACCATTGGATCACTGAGCTGGAGCCAGCCACAGAGTGAAGGAAGCTGAAATGAGAACTCTGGTAATCAGCTGAGACTCAGCAGTTCAGCAGAAATTTTGGATACCAGCAAAAGCAAGTCATCTCTGGAGGAAACATATCCAATTTAGGTATTTAGAAACCACATCAATTAAGACCCACCAATGATCTCAATCAATATGACCAAGCTCAAAAAAAGGCAAATCTATATAAGTGAAATCAGCTGACATAAACAACAGAAGAGTTGGCTAAATATGTAGATGTCAATTTTTTTAAAAAAAAGGACTATAGCCCCACTTAGAGGTAGTCCTAAAGGACAGTAGTGAAGGGAGGTCATTCACTTTGTATAAATTTAAGAGTGGCCTGAAATAAGAATACACGTAGTTTCCTGGGCAGTGGTAAATGGCTTGGCTGATTGGATAGGGAAAGATTAGACCTGGAAAGGTTAGAAGACTGAAGACGGGAGTGCTGGGGAAGGAGCACGTGGATGACCCAACGGGAATGAACAGAGTGAAAATTTTTGTATTTCACGTGAATGTCAAGCAAGCAGCAATGGCCACTGCAGAAAAGAAACCAAGTGGACAGAAAGACATAGCCAGTAGGTGCCAACGAGCCTCTGCCCTTGGACATTCCAGTGCTTGAGCAACAGGCTTGCATACAGAGTAACTGTGGTGTCAGAGATGGAGACGATGCATAGGTTCAACCGCAGGGGGTTCCTCTCACCAGTGCTACTGCTAGTGGATGGCTGATCTGCTAGCAGGAGACCAAGGCTATGGCCCACTCTCCCTACTGGAGTCCAACTCCTGCCACGTATGATCCGGACATTTGGTGGCATCTTGAGCAGGGAAATATTTTATCTTGGCTTGGGTTGACTCATACCGTAGAGATAAATTTTCATTGTCTGCACATGTTGCGCAGACATCACCACTCTTCCAGGTCTCATAGAGTATCTGATCTACCGGCATGGACTCTTACATGACATCACATCAGACAAGGACCCCCTGCTTTAGAGCAAATAAGGTGTGGCAATGAGTATGTGACCATGAGATCCACTGGTCCTACCATAAATCACACCACCCAGAAGCTGCTGGTTTGAAAAAGCAGAGGCATCTTGAAATTTTAGCCTGGGCACCAGCTTGGAAATGACACCCTGGGAAGATGAGGATCATCCTTCAGATTGTGACATCTTATACCAATGGCTCAATCATGGCGCTGTGTTCCCAACAGGCATTAATAGAACACATGCATTTAGGAAGCCAAGAGGGCGGAAGTACGATTGGCCCCATTCCTACTCATGCTTCGTGCCCCATGCAGAGAATTTGTGTTTTCTGTCCCTGAAACCTCAGGCTCTATGATCTAGAGCTCCTGAGTTTCAGTGTGGGGGATGCTGCCAGCAGGGAATAAAATAAGAATTCTACCAAAATTAAAGGTAGAGTTGCCACATGTTATTTTGAAATCTTGGACAGTAAACCAGCACGCTCAGAAATTCATTACCATGAGGAGGCAAAACCATTGATACAAAATAGGGCCAGGGAAGAATATGTGTGCCACTGGGACATCTCTAGGCATCCTCATGTTCAATTTTAACTGTACATAGGTGAGTACCTTAAGAACAAAATAAAAAACTTAGGGACCGAGATGCCTCCAGGATAAAGCTTTGAGTCACCGCACCAGGGAAGCCACCCAGATCATCCAAGATGCTAGAGGAGGGGAAAGAAGCCTAGAAAGAGTGATGAAGGGCAGAGACAGTGGGTATCAATTCCTGCCTTGGAAACACCTTCAGCAGCAGGGACTGCAGTTAACCTCACTAACACCTCTTCTTCCAGTGTTGAGACTGTGATGGGGTATGGGGATTTGGCGGATGAGATGAATTTAGGTGTGGTGATTCATTCCCTTACATGTGCCAAATACTCCATAATCAAGGTTACACACATATTATTAATATATGATCTAACTTTTCCAGATATCTCCAGCCCTCAAGGATCACACATCCTTTGAGTGATTAAAAAACAACACAAAGAAGAAAGAAAGAAAAAAATTATTGGTCTTCCTTTTGCTCAAACACAAGAAGTTGCCTTTTACCAAGTTGCCCTTCCAAAATAGTCTTGGTAATCTACGAAATGTTTGTGCATTGTGCAAACCAAGCAGCCAGGCTCCTCCAGTCAGGTGGCTAGTTTGCACTTCTTAGTATTTCAAGCATAGTTTCAGTCTTGGTAATGACACTCCCTCTGTAAAATTGTGTCTCTTAGGATTCCTCATGCTGCAGGTGAAAGAAAATATCTGAAATTTGCTTACACAGCAGAGGGGATTTATTGGTTTCTGTAGCAGGAAGTCCATCTATAAGGAGGGCTTCAGCACTGATGAACCGGCAGGTAGAAAGTGCTGTCAAATACATACTGTCCTCTACTGCCTTCCTCTGCCTTCAGGGCATTAGCTTCATCCTAAGTCTGACTTCCCTCCGTCTCTGCTTCCAGGACTCCATCATCATGAACATCTCCCAGTAACAGTAAGGCCCCATGTTTCCTCACTCTGGTTAAACAGGAAAGAGAGTGGGTTTGACCCAGCATTCCAAAGGACAGTACCACGACTCACCCTGACTGGTTGGCTTAAGTGACACACTTGACCTTGAATCAATGACCATGGCCACTTGATAATATGTCCTGATTGATTTAACCAATGGTACATCAAGGACTCCATCTCCAGGTGCAGCCCCTCAACCTTACTTCCCAGCCTCCAGAGCTATAATAAATAAATCTCTGTTCTTTATAAATTACCCATTCTTTGATGTTCTGATATACCAGTACAAAACAGACTAAGACACAGAGTAAACCTCAAAACCTTAAAAATAAATTCTAGATATGACTGTGGCTGAACTTCACAGCCTAGTCTCTGCTACATACCGTATCCTTTGTGCCACTTCCTTCTAGAGGTTACTGTGCACACACCTTTGACCATCTTGTGAAAAGGCTGATTCTTGGAGTAGGGCTTGAGATTCTGTAATTTTAACAAGTTCCCACGTGACGTTGATGATGCTGATCTGGGGACCACACTTTGACAGCTTCTCTCTGGATCTCCTGGTGCACCACCCAAGTGCTCACCTAGGGGAAAAGGTGTCCTTGTGCTTGTCTTTTCTCCTAAGAAACTAATCTCCATTTCCTTAAATCCTACCGAAAGGAATATAGATTCCTAAAATGAAACACTTGTCAGAGCTTTATGTTCACCTCCAAGGAAGACAAACTTTATATCATTATGAGAAGAGTTTAGCTGCATGTTGCTTTAAATCTTTCCCTTCTGAGCAAAAGTATTGCTTTACCATGGCATATGCGAAGGAGTCCTTAAAGTGTCTTTTCCAAAACCAAAAATGATAAATTTCGACTTCTTTAGCCTGAGGAAAAACCAAAAATGCCACCAACAATAAAAACAGCAAAAACAAAAGCTTTGTAAAATGGCATTTTTTCCACATAGCTTTCAAGAATTTTAAATTTCAAAATATAGTCTCAATGAGGATATGCATGTGTGTGTGTAAATATGTATACACACATATATCTATATATGTATGCATACATATACACACATGTATGCTTACTAGAACAAATAATGCTAATAACTTGTAACACATTTACTCTTTTTTTTTTTTTTTTTTTTTTTTTTGAGGCTTTGAGTGGCTGGTCTGAGAATCCAAGCTTAACAATGTTTCAACACAATGTATCTGCATACAGAAGACCAGCACACTGATAGAGAACTATAATACAATATAGACAATGTGACAGCACTCAGGGACACACGGGACAACTGAGGCATGGTAAGTGAAATATTTAATCAGGTTTTCCATAAGAAATGAGTTTGTGATAAGTATTAGTACCGGATTCAGCAATGTTAGTTCATGGTCATTCTATTTATACGTCTTACTTAATGTAGGTTTTTTGATATTTTATTCTGTTGCACTCCAGATCATATTTAGTTAGCAACAGGAAAAAAAGTGCTTTTCTTCTTAAAGAAGCACAAATCAGGGGGGGTCGTATGCTTCAAAGGGAGGGCTTTACACTGAATCTGGAACCTGCAGAAATGCCTTTTCTGATGTGGAAGGCACTTCTTCTTTATTCATGAGTCTCTCATAGTAGTTCTACCTTTGTCTGTACTTAAAGGGCCAGAAGTTGGTTTTATATATAACTCAAGGCAATTGTAAAATATAAGTATTTTCCCCTCGGTTTAAATAAATGGAATAATTTGTCCCATAATCACATTGGTCTCTGTGAGCTCTTGAATTTTTACTAAGGTGTAACCCATGAATCAGGTTAGTACTTGGTTGTTAAGCTTGATTCTCATAGTTCTTTTTAAAAATATGAATCCTTTGTGTTGTTTTAGACATATCACAATGGAAATCATAAGGCCCTGGCATATCCCTCTAATCTGAGCATAATCTACGTATCATTGATCACGTGTTGGGTTAGGAGGCAAGTGTGGTGGCCAAGAGCATACACCATGGGGCTGGACTGTCTAGCTCTGTCACCTACTAGCTACTCACAGTGTCTTGGGAAATATGCTTGAAATATCTGGACTTCCGTTTCCTCCTCTGGAAAACAGAGACAATGAAGCACCTTCTTTAACTATGTTGGTAAATGTGTTAATAAATGTGGAGCCCTTGAATGAGAAACTGGCACATAGTAAGAACTCAATAAACATCAAAAATTGTGATCACCATAGTTCAGTCGTTCTCAACTGGGGGTAATTTTACCCCGGAGGGGACTTCTGGCAATGTTAGAAGACATGTTTGACTGTTGGGGATCCTACTGCCATCTAGTGGGTGGAGGCCAGGGAAGCTACTAAATGACCCACAATATGAGACACAACACCACCACCAACCACCACGAGCAAAAAAAATTATCCAGCACAAATGTCAATAGTGCTGTGGTTGACAAACCATTCCACAGCATGAAGTGTTGATTGCATATCAGGTATATATCTTAGAAATAAGTTCCAAGAAACTGATAAAAACTGGGACAATCTCTAGTCTTAACCCTCTTTATTCGCTATACAGTAGGAAGCATATCTCACCCCTTTGAAGTAGAACATGTACTATACACAGAAAGGTGCATATATGGTAAGTGTACAACTGAAAGATTTTCACAAGCACATCCATATCACTAACATCCAGATCAAAAGTCAGATTATTAATAGGACCCAGTTATGATCCTCCCTGAAAGTAGACACTTTTCCTGATCCAAAGAATCATAGCAGATTTTTTGCGTGCGTTTATACTTTGTAAACATGAAACTGTACTCTTAAGTATCTTTGTGACTTGTCTTTTTACACAAATTATCATTTTGAGATGTATTCATATTTTTGCAAGTAAAATTTGCTCATTCTCATTGCTGGACAGTATTCCACAGTCAAAACACACCATAAATTTTACATCCCTTCTCCTCTTCAAAAACATGCTGGTAGCTTTCAACTTGGTACTATTTTGAACAGTGCAGTTGTGTACATTCTCATACACAACTTTGCAGGAACAAACATGTGAGTTTCAATTGGGTTCATATCGCATAACCTTTTAAAAGTAATAGAAAATCAAACCATAACTTCCCATTATAGTTCAAATAAAATCCAGGATCCTTTAAATGGCTACACTTCTTAGGTTGCTTGAGATAGTGACAACTTGGCATCTGCCTTCACTCTCAAAAATGTCCCACTTTGGACAACAAATGATGTGTATGGTGTAGTATGTAACACCTTGCTTAAGCTGCCCCACTTATTCCCTGAGCCTTTGTCTGCAAATCTTCCATTGCTCGCTCAGCCCCTGTCCCATTGTTCTCTTTCTGCTTTCCCAAACTTGACGCACAGTTTTTATGACTCAATGCTTGTCTTATATTCATTTCTCCACTCTGGGAATAGTCGGTACCTTCACATCTTTCAGTTCTGAGTTTAAATGTCAGCTCCTTGGAGGGGCACTGCCTCATCAGGCTGTGAATATTTTCCCCTCATCTTCATATTTGCTGGCCTGCACACTCTTTCCTTCACAGCATTTATTGTACTGTGCAATTGTTTATTTATGTGCTTAAGTGTCTATTATCCTTCCCCCAACCCCAGCTAAGCCATAAACTCCATTCAGCTAAACAAAAAAATAAAATAAAATTATGTATTTTCTTACCTCTGAATAGCCAGCAAATATCTGTTAAATTTATAGATGAATGAATGATCAAAAACAGTTAGACAACCAAGTGGGAAATCACACACATACCTCTAAATCATCATGTTTATTCATTTAATGTAATCTCTTCATAAATAACTGCACAGATAGTAAAGAAGCAAAAGAAGATGTTTCTAGGTTAATAAAAAAGAAGAATGCATAAGTAAAGGAAAATAAGTAGCTTTTTAAAAAATATCTTGTAACCCAGGTAAAACTAGGTCACCCAAGTCCAGTCTTGCACATTATCATGTCCAGAAGAAATAAAATTTAACAAATATTCAATGCCCAAAGTGCTAAACTTTAATTTAAATCTACTGAGGTCTCTAAAAGACATACCAAATATAAATCGTGTTATATGACAAATGAAAGTGCTAACTAAATAGCAATAGGTGTCGTTTACTGGGCACTTGTGAACATAACCAGCCATTTAATGCATCCATCTCCCTTAAGGGCCTCCAGATTGGCTCCCACTGTCCACCAAAATCTCATTTTCCTCTGCCTTTCTCTCTGTTTTCATGGGCTTTCACCATTCCCTGCTTCATAACCTCATGATGTTGTCTATTATCTCTCAAACAATTTTTCTAATACTAATACATTTTATCTTTCTCTAATTTTTCAATTTTCCCCCCATAATCTCAGAGAACAGCTTCAAGTGACAGAAGACTCTTGCAGCCCAGCGAGGCCCCAGCCCTGATAATCCCTCTCCCAGACTGATGGCCAAGACTCCCCATTATCCTCCCTGCTGCCACCCACGCCAGTCAGTTCCATGCTCAGATTTCAACTTAACAAAATTCAGATCTTACCACGGCACTGCTCAGCCGCTTCGGATGGCTTCTTCCCGTCCCACGCACAGTAGGGTCCCAGGTCATCGCCAGGTCTGCGTGCTGCTCCTCCCTCAGACTTCACCTCTTCCAGATCTCCCCGTTTTTACTCTGCTGCACCCACAGAGAGTCCTTTGAGGTTCCACACACATGCCAGCCACGCTTCTCAGCTGGCTTTGACACTCTGGGTTCCCCGTGTTTGGAATAATCCTCTCTAGACATCCACACCGTTCGATATCCATCACTTCAAGCAGGTTTCTGCTTAATTGTCACCTCCTCAGAAAGGTTTTCCCTGGCCATGCTACCTAAAATGGCACACTTTACCGTATAGTCCCTGCCCTTGTTTATTCTTCTATATAGCACCTACCCGGGGAAAAATGACATATTCGTTTGGTTTGTGTTGGCCCATCTCCACCACTAGAATACAAACTCCATGAGAGTAGGCACTTTTTTATTCTCTGCTGTTTAGAACATCATCTGACTTAGAGTAGGGATGACTTAAAGGGATAAAAAGGGACTAATCATAACAGTATTAGAATCACTCACGGTGAACTCATTTGAACATATGGGGGTTCTACAGTTCCTTGAGGCCGTTTGCACTAAGTGCTTTTTATGCATTATCTAATTTAGTTCTGCTATTGAGTTAATGCTACGATTATCCTTATTTTACATCTGAAAAAACTGAGAATAACAGAGGACACAAGATTTGTTCCGGTAACACAGCTCGTAATGAGCTGAGTGGGGGTTCATTTGCATCATCGCTTGGTCCAGAGCCTAAGCTCTTAATTATATTACACTCTATGAAGCACCAATGATAAACTCTAGTTAATTCCATTTTTTTTTCATAAGACCAGTTATAAATATCAGCGACAAAACGGGAGTGGCTCTAAAGGGTACCTGAACTCCATTTTCTCCTTTACTTCAGAGTGAAATTGGTAGTTGCCAAAAGGCAGGTGGTAGCTTGAACTTTCGTGCCACGGTAATTATGAAAATGAAGGGAATTTGAACACAGCCGAGAGGACAGAATTCAGCATTTTCAGAGTAAGAGACACTCGCTTTCAGAAAGAGCTTTGAATTTATCTCCATTTTAATGTCTTTCCACATTTTAAAATATTAGTTGAAAGGGGGATTTGAGAGGGCGGCGTAGCCAAAGTAAACATTCAACACACTGTTATACCAGAATTTTATTATACTCAAGTTCACAGGCGCCCCTGCTGCTGTTGCTGCTGCTGCCTGTCCAGAGACTGGTGAATCAGTGGTTGTGTCTGAAAAGGAGACAAATAAGACGGAAAAAATATCCATTTCTCTGTCTGTGTGTGTGCTTTAAAAGGCAGTAAGGTTGCATCATGTACTTATGGGAACAACGTGGTAAAAAAAAAAAAATCTGGTTGAAGTATTGAATTAACTTCGTTTTTTTTTATACCACCACGACTCAGTTTTCTTTTCATTTTTATGCAGCAGACATTTATATTTTCATATTGTCATGGAGACCAAATGTGATTCAAGTGATTCTGTGCATTATTATGGAGTAATTTGTCTCCTGTGAAGTCATTTTTTAGTGATATATACTGTGGATAGAAAAGATTAAAGAAGCCAGCTAGAGAGGGTATATTTATGCAATGTGACAAGTACATACACAAAGAAGGATGATGTAATAATGTAAGTAATTTAGAGGTTCTGGCAAGAATATGGGTGGTAAGCCATGACTGCAGTCAGCTCTCAAAAGTTGGACTGCATGCTCCTGGGGAAAGATCTTATTTATGTTTTTTCAAGAAACACTGGGGTCAAGATAGGATTCGCTCAAAGCTAATAACGACTAATCTTCTGGCTCTGCAAGAAATAAAAATATGCATTCAACCTCTTAATTTCTTCATTGTAAATGGAGATTCATATATCAAATATAGATTTTATTCTCTAAAGATAAAAATGATAAACTGAGTACCCACCTGCATCCCTAAAATTAAATATCTCTACAGTTGTCAACATCCTCCTGTTTTGAGCTTCCAGTTTTTATTTGGGAGAAGCAAGACCATTTCAGTTGCTGGGAGTAAGTAGCAAATCGCATGACCTTAACAGAGTCCATGCATTTGGGGAGTGCATTCTACTATAAACTTGGATGGAAGTGGTAGAATGCCTTTGTTTTTCTGTAGTGATTTCTTTTAAAAAGTAAATTGATAATACAGGACAGAGGGATCCTGTATACACCTTGCCCAGTTTCCTCTATGGTTGTCATTTTACAATTGCATCTTACATTGTCATTGTCAAAACTAAGAAGCCAACACTGGCATATTACTATTGATTAAACTCCAGTCTTTATTTGGATTTCACCAGGTTTTCCAAATATGTCCCCATTCTGTCCCAGGAGCTAGTCCAGGGTACCTCATTCTATTTAACAATTGTTTCTTTAATTCTTTCAATGGGATCTGGGGGTGGGCTTGTGATCGAGTGAGTGCAAAACCCACTAGATGGACAACCAGGATACAAGCCTTAGACCTGATCATCACTAATGAGTTTGGGACCTTGAGTTATTTAACCTTGCTAAGCTTCTAAACTCCCACAAGCTCATTCTCTGCAAAATGAGGACCAAGCATGCCTGATGAGACATTGCCTTTCCTTGGCAGTTTGTACCAGTGACAACCAGGAAGGAAAGGCAATGAAGGAAAGGAATCCCTTCCTCATCCTCAGTGCCTCCCATCTGTATTCACCAGACTTAAAACGAGAGAGAGAGAGAGAGAGAGAGAGAGAGAGAGAGA
>VBSM01003215.1:4882534-4895641 GCA_008086735.1 Cheirogaleus medius | reverse complement strand
AAAAAAAAAAAAGAAAAAAAGAAAAAAGAAAGAAAGGAAGAAAAAAAATTCTGTTAGCACAGGGCTCAGGAGTGTTTATTTTTTTGCCAGCTGCAACATGCTACCCTCACAGGGGATCACCTAAAACCAGTTATGGTTTAGGTTGGAGGGGGGATGTCAAACTTAAGCTGCGGGCTTGGCCTCTCTCAATGAATTACGACCTTGTCAAGAACCTATTTTTTTTAAATCAATGCAGGTTTTCTATCAAATCAAATACCTGCACACTAAATTATATTTTTGGTGCCAGGCTGGCTCTCCAATTTTTTTTTCTTTTTGCTAGTTTTTTCCAGCCTTCCCCCACCAACCCTCCTCCCTCTCCTGACTGTGATACAGACAGTTTTTGTCCATGAGAAGAAGTGAAAAGCAAGCCCTACGTTAGAGGGGAGACAGAGAACTGTCCTTTGTCATCCTGTGTGCATGCATGCCCAGTGTTTGCCATCTGTCTCGGTGGCTTACGTGACAGAAGTGTTCCCATAGACGGAGTCAAGGGGGTCTCTTGTGATCTTCAACCCAGTAGCAGAGGATACAGTTGTTTTCAGGAGAAAAAGTGTTTTGTTTCTTCCCCCCCAGCGGCAGAGGAAGCAACCATAGAAGTGCATACATCCGGGCTGCCTGGCTCCTATAGCACCTATAGGAACAGAGGCTACACAGGGCCTGTTACTTCCCCAAAGAAAAAACAGCGGCTTTTCCCTTTTCTTTTTAAAAATGTTTGCTGCGTATAGGGTTGGGATGGTGGATAGGGGAATCTTTTAATACAGGTGTTGGTATAAAGAGTTAAATATTCAGATAATATTTTAAATGCACTTTTCAGACATTTCTCCCATCATGTAACTTAATACATGTAAATAGATTATAAAAGTTAAGGAATATTTCCTTCCTTCCTTCCTTTCTCCTTCCTCTCTCCCTTCTTCCTCCTTCCCTCTCTACCTCCTTTCTTTTCTTTCTTCCTTCCTTCCCCTTTTCAATTATTTTCTTTAAACAAGGAATAAACGCTTCTGCCCTCAGCTCCTGCTCTTCCCGACGGGTAAGATATCTAAATCTAGAAGTGGGTTTGTCTCTCAAATTAATGGCTTGATAGCTTAGTGGAGATGACATTAGAGTTGAACTCCCTGCCCGCAGCACTTCCGGTGGAGCCATCAGAGTCTTGAGGTGCCTTGTGTGCGGATGTGGCAGGGATGATTTTTCAATGATGGGAAACTCCATGTGTCAAAATCTACTTGGGGGAAAGCCATGGAGGCGGATAGCTGAGAGTTGGGACCAAGGTGGCCCCTTTACCTGGCCCAGAAGTCTTTATTTGGTGGTTTTTCAATTAAATGCCACATATACTCCAGGGCATATGTAAAGAATCCTCAAATGAATTGCAAACTGTTTTCAGTAGCAATTGGGATGGATGAAAAACACCAACGAGGAAATCCCAACCAGCTGCGTTTGAGTCTTCCGAACCGAAATCAAGTATTTTCTGGTTGAACTGGACACATTTTTGATAGGCTGTCATGGCGCCAGCGCAGCCTTTACTTCCACTGAGCGGCTGGGTTGGCAGGGACTTCTCTCCTCTCATTTCTTCCCATTTTATTCAGCCAGAAGCCACCAGGTCTAGTGCAGCCTTTCTTGACACAGGTATGCTCACAAGTTCCTCTGGCCGGGCAGTCTTGGTTGTGAGTTTATTTCCTCACGTGAGCAATTCAAAGTAGAAAGGCATACCTAGAATGATCCTGGTTTGGAAAGTGGAGGAAAATAATCACTGATACGTTAAAGTCAAACAGCCCAGTCAGAGAGGTGCATTAGGTAGATATCTAAGTGCACTAGGGCCTGCCTGCTACCTTCATCTCTTTCTAACGGTTGTCATTCAATTGGACAGATAGTTCACTGAGTTCTTACTATGCTACAGTTCCTGAGGCCAGGTATTACAGGACACGAATATCAATAGTACATGGTTTCCATTCAGAGAGGGTGCAAAGTCTGACAGGAGAGCAGGGAGACATAAACGGCCAGAGATAATACAGGTAGACAGGGAAAAATGATGAGTGGGCAGGTTGTTTTTGAACTTTAGCATCCATTTGCTTCATCCAGTGTTTCTTGGGAAAATCATTTCCATTACCTGCTGAACCCTCAACCCATCTGGTCTGCATGGTATTGACCTCGGTTTCGACTTCAGGGATGGGCCCTGACTGATCTAATTATTGAATCCCATCCCCCTGACTTCACTGACTGCATCATAGATGGGGTTAAGACCTAATTCTCACTAATGAGAATACAGTGCATCAACTTAGACTGGAGTCCAGATGCAAGAGGAAGAGGCCTGGCGTGTGCATGATGGAAAGTCAAAGATTAATAATCCCCCAGAGTAGACAACGGTAAGGAGCCAACCTCACTGCACGAAACCCGCACCAGGCAAGGCTCCCCTGGTCCTGAGAAAGGGCAGAAAGAGCAGCGGCCACTCCCTGTGGTCAAAGAACCTTTAAAGCTGTATGACTAGAGGGGTGGAGAGAAATGGTCCCTGGAAAGTGATTGCCTAGCCAGGAACATGCATTTCCCCATCCTGCCTGCATGCTAGTGGGGCTGGGAGTCGAGCTCTTGCCAGTGTGACTTGGGCACAAGTGATGTGCCTCCCCTTCTGTCCAGGGTGATTAGGACATTGCTGTTTCTTCTCACCCTTTCACTCCCCACCTGCCATCAGAAGATTCTGAGAACGTAAGAAAGGGCAAAGGCATGAGATGAAGGGATGGTGAGGCCCTCGATCCCTGTACGGAAAGTTATCCTCTGGCAAGACCCACTTACATTAGATTGTTATTGGAAGAAGAACTGAATTTCTCTATTGCATTCAGCCAAGTAAAGATTATAATTTGTCAGTCAAATCATTTAACTTAACCTAACTGATCCACTGGTGGAAGATGGTAATATAAGTCCTGATTCTATTCTAAGAATCTTGAACTACAGGCAGGAAGAATAATACAACTGATGAGACAGATGTAGGGAAAAGAGTGAAGGAAAAAATCTCATTCGAGGTGAGCTGATACATAAAATTCCAAAACGTGAGCAAAACAAATACTCAGTAAAACAGTCAACAGAAAGAACTTTAGGGTGAATTGGTTCCATCCAAACTAAACACATCCATGAGTTAATTAATAGAAAATAGAGCAATCTGAAAATACTGTAAGATCTATAGTTAATGCAGTCATTTTGTATCAGAGGGTGAGTCTGAAGATCCTGAAAGGGACCACAAGAGCCATACTGGAAGGCATCAAAGCTTAGAGAGGCAGCAGCAGGATCCTGTATGCAATTGTGCCTGGAGCCAGCTCTGAGTTTGGACTGTACCATTTTACTAACAAATACTCTCCACTCGAGCCAGTCCATGGTAGATTTTCTGTTAATTAAAACAGAAGTGCTCCTAACTTCTTTTTGCCAGGGCCATCGTCATGGACATAGGATCTGTGCAGCCAGACAGAACCTCGCGCTCAGAAGAGCCTAGCGCTGGGATGAATGCGCTAACGCCTCCATCTTGACATTCTTCGTAGTTTTTGAACAAGACCCCTGCATTTCCCATTTCACACTGGATCCAGCAAGAGATGTGATCATATCTGATGAGTGCTATGAGTAAAAGTCTAAGTGCAATGAGAATTTAAAAGAGAGAAAGGTCATATTTGAAACATACATTGAAGCATAGTAGTTTTTGGACAGGTAGAAAAGAGGGGATGAGACAGTTTTTGTGAAACAAAATAACTTTTTAAAGTATGAAAAATGGTGTTAAAAAAGTGAATGATCTGCTTGTTGCAAGACCACCACCTACAATGTTTGTGTTAGTGTTAGGGGAGAAAGTGAGACTAGAATATCAGATTGGGTTCTGGATTGTGAGGTGTGGAATGGACCATTGGGTTGAATTACCCAAGAAATATTGACTAATTATTTATTAATAATTTTAACACATAGTTATGTATTAATATATAATTATTAATAGCTAATTAAATATTAGTTATTAGCTAGTTCTTTAGCTAATATAATTTATATTTATATATATTGATCTAAATGTACAATACTTTAAGTATTTATATATTCAAGACTATCTTATTCATTTTTATTTTAGAAAAAGGATTTTTGCAGCAGAATGGTCTATAATTGTTCCGGAGGTAGGGGTATAGCAGAGACGCTGAGGATCAGACTGCAGAATGAAAGAAATTTAAAGAGTAGATAAAGCCTTTAAATCTCTTAGCTCAGATCTAGGCAAATGGTAAGAGAGCCACGAATACCAGCCAGGATTTTTTTTTTTTTCTCTCACAATCAACAAGACATGAAGATTGACTATATTGGAAAGGATAGAGTGGAAAAATTAGAAGTAAATCTTAGGGATGTTGTTTGTTGTTTTCAGTTTTGTTTTTGTTTTTTTTAGGTTAATTGAATCATGTTCTACCCAGGCATCTAAGATAGAGAAAACACAAGTGTACATTCATCCCATAAATACAGCAAATTCTTTAGCTAATAAGAGAAGACATTGTGTTCAGGAAATCTATTTTCATGAGAAGGGACACTGAACACTGGACATTGAATTCCCTCATTTTATTTATGGCTTTTGCCTGGAATCATCCTCATACTGGTTCTAAGCATGAACCTGCCCACTAAGCACTCCTTGGATTAAATCATTTTTAAAATCTCTTCTAGCCTCAAATTTAAAAATCTGGTATTTCTGAGGTGAAGAAGGGAGTCTCTGTTTGGAAATTAACTACGAAAAGAGACAGTACCCTAGGATATTTCCTTTTTTTTTCTGTAGGATTTTAAATTCCTGTCAATTAGGGTACACCAGAAGACATGCCTTACCTTCACTGAAAGAATAACTCCAGTCTGCTCGTAACTGTCTCAATTTTGTTTCCATTTGGGAGTTGGTGCTTTTGAATCACCATGAATAAAAGCATCACATAGTCATATGTTATTTCTATTCTGGGCTTTTATTGGAAAGGAATTTTTTTTAAAAAAATGGATTGCTGATTTTGGCTGCTTGGCACCAAGAGCAAGGCAAGTGAAGATAAACTTAATTTTATTATAATCATTATTAAATAAAGATTCGGGAAAACAGCAAGGGCATATTTGTGATAGAAATTATAAAAAATTTATGTAAATAGCCATGTAGATTTTATACATCCCTTAGGCTCCAATGAATATTCCAAATCACTACTGCCTCTTTAGAACCTTGATTTTTTTTTTTTCCTTTATGTGAGGACTTATCAATCCTTGGGTTCCCATTAAATCGGGCCCAAATTGAAAAAGTATTTTCAACATAAGAAGCTGGCTTTAAAAATTGAAACATTTTCTTATAAAGAGAGGCCTTTTCCTTTTGCAAACTGGGCTTTTAAATGCAAAGATTATGGTTTTGTTCTTACTGTGGCACCTAACCAACTGGCATTCTCCTACTGTCTCTGGTAGCTACGGGATTTTGTTTCCTGTTCACCCAGCAGTGAGCCTGGGTAGCGGAGTGGAAAGAACACAAGGTCTGACGTCATGGAGTCTTAGTTCAAATCCTTCTGCTCTTCCTATCTGCCTGGGTTGTTAAGTAAACTGCATCATTTCTCTGAGCCTCAATAACCCTTGGTCACACAGGGATTGTTAATATACACGATGCCTGTCTCAAAAGGTGGTTGTCAATATCGAATGAGAAAACGCATCAGAAAATGAACTGCAGGCTAGAAGCTGTTGTAGAATATTCAATAGTTAATACATGCTACACACTGGATAAGGACCTGACCCATGACTCAAAAGCACAACCATACAAAATCA
The DNA here is from genome assembly GCA_008086735.1 of Cheirogaleus medius. Taxonomy (NCBI): domain Eukaryota; kingdom Metazoa; phylum Chordata; class Mammalia; order Primates; family Cheirogaleidae; genus Cheirogaleus; species Cheirogaleus medius. The sequence goes on along the minus strand of VBSM01003215.1, from coordinate 4,889,839 downwards.
AGACTAAATTGCAATCTAGAGGGGGAAATAGGTGTATAGTATAACATGATACCTAGAACTGAGTAAAGAAGAAATTCTTTAAAGAAAGCACAGAAGCAGGACATCAAAGGCCTAATAGGAAGTAAGGGAAGACAGAGAAGGTGATATTAGAGCTGAAATGTGAAGCTACCTTCACCACCTCATTACCTCTTTAGAAATTAAATTCCAGGTAATCAGCATTGGGTGACTCCATTGCCTGGTTTTCCTAGCACAAAAGCCAACAAGCTTCATTAATTACCCAGACAGATTATCTACACCAGCCAAATCCACGCCCCCCCCCACCACCACCAGCTAAGAATTCAGCCGTCTATTCGGTGCAATGGGGGGAAGGTTTCTTAAGTGCAGGGAAATTGCCAGAATGCAATTTGAAGTCCAAGTTGAGTAGAAAAACGTAATATTTTTCCTTTCTTTTGTAAAAGCAGGCTGATGTGTTCTTAATTCTCTTGCCATTTTGTATTAGAGCGCTGAGACTTAGCGTCCAGAAGTTATTTGACTTAAAGACATTTGTGGCTTCAGGTTACTTTCCACGTTCAGACTCCAAAGTTGTTGGCTGCTACATACACATTATCCACTTGGTCTGGCCTTCAGGAAGAGAGATGACGCTGAAAGATAACATGTTTATGTTAGGAAAGGGTGACAGAAAAATGGGGTGCAACAAGTTCATCTGTGCAAATGCTCCTATTGAGATACATTGTGCTTAAGAGAGTATTTTTGTACAGATTACTCAGTGACTTGTTATATAGTGGGATTTATTTGCAATAATATAGAATCATCAGATCATTGCTATTTCTCCACTCCATCTGCTGTGTGAGTTAGTTTATAAAACACTCTAAGGGAAAAGGGAAAGGAAAAAAAATAAAACCTCCCTCCCCACCCAAGTTGCAAGGGTCGTTGGTTTATTTTACCTGTTACTAATATCAACTTTATGGTACATTTTTGTCTGCTTAAAAAAAGAAAAAGTGGCCTGCATGAATCTATCCAGTATATTATTTATAGTGTTGTGGCCAGCGCTCTTTATGATAAAAATGTAAAACCTTTCTGTAAAAATTCCTTATTTTAAATAAAATACCCTTTTCTTCCCCAATTTAGATCGGCTCTTATTTTGTCCTATAACCGTGAAACCTTGAAAACTTCATCAATAGACCGACCAGTCTTCGGCATGCATTTTAAAGTCATGCTTTAAATCCACTTTTTGTGATTGCAAAATGACTTTTTTCCCTATCTGGCTAATTAACTGATATGACACTAATCCTTTGCACATCTGGCACTAAATGTTTGCTCACATGGGTTCCCCAGTGAGGAAGTGTGGCCAAACAGCCACGTTGAGTGTACTTGATTTCACTGTAAAATCTTCACTCTCTGGGATTAAAATCTTGAGATAAAACATCTGGATTTCAAGGGTGTCCCCAGGGAATGAAAGTTATAGTCGTATAGAATACATATTGCACATAATATGGTCTTGTTATTTCTATATTAGCACAACTCCAGCCGGTGCCTGCCGTTAGCATGTCAGTCTCCTGACACGTCATTAATAAACAGGTAATTTCATAACTGATTTCCAGCTAGTGTCATGTTGAAAACCACCTGGGTCTTAGTTTTCACTAACATTAAAGGGATAGGCTAGCGGGAGGTCGATATTATTAAACTGGGACTAATTTAATTGAATAATGAATTGAATCAGCAAAAACAAACGCATATGCAGAAGGATAAAAGAAGTTTTCCAGGCCAACGGATAGGTCTGGATCCACTAATAAAAATGTGACTATTCCTTCCCTTTCTCCTCACCAAAGGTACACATTAGGAGTTATTCTGAAACTGTGCCCACTGCCTCCAGGAAAGTTCCCCGAAACACCAAGGTGTAACCATCAAAGGAAAAAAAAAAAAAAATCTCTACTTTTAAAATTGTGACATATGAAATTAGGTCTATGATATGCTTATGTATTCATTGAATTTTAAATGAATATTGCGTGTTAAATGCCCCTAAGATTAAAAACACACTCACCAAGGTGAGCCATTGTCGCGGTTAGCCTATAGATCTAGCCAAATATGTAGTGAGAGACAATAACCTTATTGTTAAGTGTAATTGAAAACCATAACTACAATACAATCCAAATCTTGGCCTATGCTGGGCTATTTTATTTTTTAAGTCTTGATGTTATCTTACAGTCATCGTTTCTACTACATTGGAAAGTAGCTAAGCAATGCTATGGTTCTGCCTTCATAGTATCAGAAACATTGCCCAGTGGTTTCTATGGGGCCTTTCAGTCTTGTGATGTGTTTCTGGAGGGATTTTTAACTTTTCTGCATGACCCAAGGCTAATCACTTTATATGCTGGTCTTTTCCCTCTGCTCATGTGAAATTTCAATCACAACATGGGTCTGAATAAATATAGATTATTATTTTGGCATTTGCTATGTCTTGTCCTTTGTCTTTAGCAGACAGGAGTAACAAGGGACGTGCCACCAAGTTCTCTTTGACCCCTGTTCCCTTCTCAACTCCATAACCATCCCCTTTCCTTCTTCCCATCAAGTTTTAGGAGCACAGTTTACACAAAATCTGCTCTTAGTGGTTTAGGAAAAATCCTGATTAGAGACTGGTAGATGTACAAAATTGATGCCAAAATTTCTTTAGTTTTGTGTTTTCATAACAAAAATTGTAAAAAGTTATTCCGTTTACATAGAAACATTGACTACCACTGGTTACTCAATACAATATAATACACATAGTGAGAAATTTGAACATATCTCCATATATCATATATAATATCTATTGTATATCTATTTTATAGTTGAAAAAATAGAGCAACAATAAAGATAGCATCTAAAGTCAGTAATTACCTAAAGTCTGCTATGGAGGTTTAATGGAGCCAAGAACAGAACTTGAATGCTTCCAAAGAAAAAGCAATATTACACTAAAACATAAAACTCCCTGAACTAGACTAGTATAGTTCCACATGGACATTGACACAGTAAACCTCTTAAAGATGCAGCACTTGTTAAAGCTGATAGAGTGAAATGAATAAAGCACACATGTCTTAAGAAGCTATATAAAAACAATGCACCTTTTTTCAAAAAATCACTTCATATATGATTGAAATACTTGAATTTACAACAAGCTTATGAAATGGGTTTGATTATTACAGATATGGAAACTGAGTCAATGAGAGTTTAAGAAATGTGCCATGATTCCACAACTGTTAAATAGTTAGAGGAAGAATTTGAAGCCAAGCAATGTGACTCCAGAGTCTAAACTCTTAACCCTAAGGTGCTATACCACCTCTCCAATGATTATGATTGCTAATTGTTGGAATGTGACCAAGGGCAAAGGATAACCATAATGTGAATCTGCTGGAACTTGATGATGTAGGGAATTGTTTCCTCTACTTTGAAAGTCAATCCCATAGTGAAAAAAAGGAGAGAGAGTTCTTTTTTTTTTTAGACAGAGTCTGGCTCTGTTGCCTGGGCTGGAGTGTCGTGGCATCAGCCTAGTTCACAGCAACCTCAAACTCCTGGGCTCAAGTGATCTTCCTGCCTCAGCCTCCTGAGTAGCTGAGACTACAGGCATGCCCCACCACACCTGGCTAATTTTTCTATATTTTGTAGAGGTGGGGGTCTTGCTCTTGCTCAGGCTCATCTTGAACTCCTGACCTCAAGCCATCAACCTGCTTTGGCCTCCCAGAGTGCTAGGATTACAGGCATAAGCCATCGTTCCTGGCCAAAAGACATTTTCTTAAGCATTCTAAATCTCAGCTTTTCAATCTATAAAATGGGTATAGATGGAGTTGCCTTACAAATGTTTTAGTGTAAACACAAATACATCTATTTTTTAATTAATACTTTCCAATTATTATGAATTTGGCATCTTTATGTCACTGTTATGTTACATCATTGCTTTCTACTGGGAGAGGAGGGCTGCTTCTACCATGACAATCTTCTATTTATATGATATGGTCCAAAAGTCCTGCCTTTTTGTTCTATTCAGGTGGGCTCTCAAAGGATTGGATGATGCCTGCCCACACTGACAAGGGCCGATCTTCTTAACCTGTTCCATCCATTCAAATTGCCAATCTCTTCTGGAAACACTTTCCTAGACACACCCCAAAATAAGGTTTTTCCAGCTATCTGGGCATTCCTTAGCCCAATCAAGTTGACACATAAAATTAAGCATCACAATATGCCAGATCAGGGGACACAGGGCAATGTCTGGACACATTTTTGGTTGTCACAACTGGGTGATGTCATAATGTCTAGTGGGTAGAAGCCAGAGATGCTGCTAAACATCCTATAGTGCACAAGACTGCCCCCACCGTAAAGAATTACATAGGCCAAAATGTCAGTTGTGCTGAGATAGAGAAACCTTGGTGTAGACTCTTTGCTAGAGGCATTGATAAAGCTACCAGCTTATGAGACCCTAACAACCAGAAAGTTTTCTATAGGGTGTATATTTCATCTAAGCCCTACGTTGTTCCATTCCCAAAGCAAAATGTTACGCTCTTCAAAATCTCCAGGGAAGCTAGAAGCATAAAGCTTTGGGTGAAATGTAAATTTCTTAAAATATTTATCCATCCATAAGTGGCTACATTTTTGACATTATTATAGGGTTTCTCAGTGTTCCATTTTATTAAAAAATATTTATTTGGTTTCTAAGATTACTGCTTTTCTGACCACAGAAAATTCAATTACTGAAAACTGCAGCTATCAAATTGGTTGAAAATAAATATCCTTTTATCCAAAGCTGGCAAAGACTGGTTTGCTTTTAATATGTAGCCATTTAAAAAAAAATAAAATAAAAATAAGAAAACATTTCCATTGCAAGCCGACAGAGTGCAGAGTCAGAAGCCAGGCAATATTTTGCATCATCAGTTTTTATTTCAAGGAGGATGGGAGCGTCATGGGGACAGTTCAAGAAAAGAAGTCATCAGAGGAGTAATTTGCCATTATTTTTCCTCTTTCCTTTTACAAGACAGAAAAAACAAAACAACAAAAAAAAAAAACCCATGAGCCTTTTTGCCAGTGGAAATCACTTTCTCCTTCTTTTTCTCTGTCTCGGTTTGAAATGTTTAGTAATATACAGGAAATGTGGTAAGTGGGGCCTACAGACATGGGCTCCCAATATCAAGGCTAATTATGTGCTAAGCAATCGGCCTGGCAGCGGTACTGCCAGGGAATCGAAAAAGAGGTTGAACTAGCATGCCTGGGTGTTTCTCTCATTGGCCTCACATTTGCGTTTTAATCTCCTACACAACACATTTTTCTCCTGTCTACAAAGAACATGTGTCCCGTTTCCTCAGTGAAAACCAATAAACAAACAAAAACACATAACTAAGAAATCAGTAGAACCGCATTGTGAATAAAAGCACCCAGATTACCCACCCTGCGGGTTAAATACTGTATAACGACATTTCCATTTCCAAATCGCTGTGCTCTTACCACTGAGCTTGCGTCTAGGCTCTCTCTCACTTGAGCACGATCGATCTGCAAGCAGTGCAAGCTGATTTTTGTATTAGGCGAAGTGAAACTTCATTGGGGAGCCAATGCTGCTATAAAAAACAGACCATGCTTATGTTAACAAGCCAGGGCATCACTCATCCCCGGGAGGACAGTTTGCTGAGAATTATTGAGGTTGTGCATTAAGAAGATGCTCTTGATAGATGGGAATCAAGAGATCTACTTTTGTTTACTTTCCGCTCTCCGCTCTCATCAGCTGGGTGAACTTCAGCAAGTCATTAAACCTCAGGGAGACACAATTCCTTTGTCTGTAAAATAAAGTGGTTGGGAGAAAGTGTCTAAGGCCATTTCCTACTTTATAATTCTTTGCCTACTTGGGTAGGCTTTGCTTCTGTGCACCCAGTACAGGATGAACTCTGGGCTGAAGACACGCCCCCACTAGCAAGAAGCATTACTGCTTCAAATTTGAGATTCTGTCATTGTGTAACAGCTGTAGGTCATTAAATATGAAATGTCCTATTTCAAATGAAAAGTTTAGTTTATTATATCTCAAACAAGAAGCAGTACAATCAATCAAAGTATGTACCAGAACTATCGACAGTTTTGCTATCTTGACGGTAGCTTGTTCGTGCCATCAGCAAAGAAGCCTGGGGAGCGAATGGCAATGAAATCGTGGAAGCCATTTTCCACAGCTTGTTGAGAATTTAATATTTTTCCTTGCAAGAAGTGATCCAAATCCAGCAAGAAGTGGTAGTCAATTGGTGCAAGGTTTGGTGAATGTGGTGGATGACAGAGAGTTTCCAAGTCCAGCTACTGTAACTTAAGCAGCGTTGTTTGCATGACATGTGGTCCAGTGCTGTCTTGTAAGTGGATTGGCCTCTCTCCATTGCTCAATCTTGGCTGCTTAATCACAAGCATCTTCATCATTTCATCCAGTTGGTTGCAGTAGACATCCACTGTAATCGATTGGCCAGGTTTCATGAAGCTGTAGTGAATAATACCAGTGCTGGACCACCGAACAGACACCATTAGCTTTTTTGGATGGATATTCGGTTTTGGACTGTGTTTGGGGACTTCAACTTTATCCAACCATTGTGCCGAATGCTTGCAATTGTCAAAAAGAATCCATTTTTCATCACATATAACAACACATTGTAGAAATTGTTTGCCTTATGTCATGACAGCAAAGAAAGGCAAGCTTCCAGATGATTTCTCTTCTGATGCTCGTTAAATTCATGCGGTACTCATCTACCCAGCTTCTTTACCTTGCCCATTTGTTTCGAATGGTCCAATATTGTTGGAATAGTAACATCAAACCTTGCTGCTAATTCATGTGTAGTTGAGATGGATTTGCTTCCACTGCAGCTTTCAGCTCATCATTATCCACCTTGGTCTTAGGTCACCCACATGGCTCATTTTCAAGAAGAAAATCACCAGAATAAAACTTCTCAAACCATCGATGGACTGTGTGTTCATTAGCCACATCCTTCCCAAACACTTAGTTGATATTTCGAGCTGTCTGTGCTGCATTGGTTCCACAAAGGAACTCATATTTGAAAATAACACAAATTTTTGCTTATCCATGGTTTCACAAAAGTTGCTCTTAAAATTTTTTGAAAGATAATCACAAGTCACCATGTACTTTTGAAAGAATGAGGGTGTACCTTCACAATAATAAAAGAGAAGTGTCAAAGTGAAATGTCAGAGATATCAACTGTCAAACTTAATATTTAAAGAAATCGGACATTCCATACATAATAACCTAATATTTCTAATGGTGGTGATAATGTAATGTAAGAATCTTTTTTTTTTTTTTGC
>VBSM01003215.1:4786144-4882434 GCA_008086735.1 Cheirogaleus medius | reverse complement strand
TTAAGGGAGTATTTCTTGTGAAAATAAAATGGCAAAAAAAAAAAAGATTCTTACATTATCACCACCATTAGCAATATTAGGTTAAGTATGGAATGTCCGATTTCCTTAAGTACCAACTTTGACAGTTGATATCTCTGATATCTCTGACATTTCTCTTTGACACTTCTTTTTTTTTATTATTGTGAAGGTACACCCTCATTCTTTCAAATGTACATGGTGGCTTGTGATTATCTATCAAAAATATTTTTAGAGTAATTTCTGTGAAGGTCAAGTGTTTTGTCAAGAGTAGAGGGCAATAAATGAAAGAAAAGACCATAGTCCTAGGTCTTCATCCACTAGCAAGCCAAGTTATTAAAATAATTGTCAGAAATGATAGGTGGACAAGACTCATTTATGAATGGATGAAACATGCAATTCAATCAGACTAAGCTATCTGATTGCACTATTGAGACAAAAGTCAGATATTGAGGAAAGGGTATGTAAAACTCATCTTGTGATTCTTTGTTTGCATCTTGGATGTGCACCAGCAAATCAAAGTAGAAACTTCAGGCTGAAGAGGGAGAAACATGTAGGTGGTAGATTGGGAAGGATGATGTGAACCAAAAACACCTGAAAAAAAGAACTAAATTCTTCTCTGTGCTTTGCCTAAGTGAATATTGCCTTTGTGATGATAATGTAAGGGAAATATCTTTCCATTTTTAAGAATGACTAGCTAGTTTCATGTAATTAATTCCACTTAAAATCTAGCTCTGTTTAATAAATTTATTGGTCATCTACTATGTGCCAACCATAAAATATGAAGGGAATTGGAATTCAAAGATAAATGAGAATTGTCCTCAGATGTCTCCTCTTATACGAATGCCAATTTTAGTGTTTTAATTATTGCAATTATCCAGCTGTCTCCTTTCACAAAGACAGCAATTATTGAATAGGCAAAGCAAGCAAATCACACTGGAGACATTTAACTTTTTTTGGAAATAAAAGATTTAGGGTTATAGAGATAAACTATGAAACCATATTTTCATTTATTTTTATTACCATTAAAATATTTTTGCATCTTGGTTGAAAAAGTTTAAACAGCGTAGAGGAAAGTAGGGAAAAACATATGGACCAAGTCAGCTGCTGAATACGTGTGGGAAGAAGCAGGGAGTTTCAAAGACAGACAAATATATTGTTTGAACATACATGGCAGGGGAAAGGTTTGAAAACTCTCACAATAATCTACTGCCGATATGATTTCCAAGTTCATCTGGTGGCTGGTTAATGAAAGCCAACCATTGCACATTTGAGACGTAATTATGTGGAAGTTAGAAAGAAAGTTTGTAATTTATACTGGTGCCTACCCTGTGTTAGCTTCCAGGAGACCTGACCCTTTGCCCAACCTCTCTTTGACCAAGCCAGCTCCACTCATTCCTCAGTCAGATTGGAAGCTACAGGTTCCACTGGAAACATGGTTTATGGATAATGTATCTATAATGGACTCTCCACTCAAAACCAATACAGCAGTAGCATAGCCATCAGCAATCAGTCCATAAAATCTGCAGTTGCCTTCCTTTTTTTCTCAAAGGGGGCAGGAAGCTAATGGATTTGAAATTGCAGGAGCGGACCACAGACCTTTTTAATAAATGAAAATAAAATCGAGTCTCAGGTTTATGTTGATCTATAGAACTGTGAGTCTCAGCGTCCTCCCACTGTTTCCCTCAGGGTTGATTTCCAGCCTAAATCACCCAACATTTATAGCTGATAAGTGTCTACTGAAGGGTAATAAAATACAGTGTGTGTAGTTGTAGAGAATGTAACTTATCACTTTCATCAAAAGCTCCCTGAAAATGTGTTTATCTAAAAGGCTTGTATGTTTGTGTATATTTCAAATATCTCTGCCGTTCAATTGAGCTCCTTGGGCATTTAAAAGCTATTCCTTCAAAAGGCTTTTTTTGGAAACTGTTTAGCTATGGGTTAATGGTTACATTTCCTTCGATTGGAGATATCCTCCAGGTTACAGAATTCATACAAATATATACAAATGGGACATTTACTGTTGCCCAATTTTATTTTCTCACTAAATCAAGGAAAAGATTTAAAGCTCAATTCATAAAGGAGGGAAAAAAATCTTTATGTGGGTGTTAGGTGATTTTTAACTCTGGCACAACTGATGCTGGGAACTTTCCAAGCTTGCAGCTGCCTCATGGAAAAAAAAAAAAAGTTTGAGATGTTGAGAAAGAGGTTAGGATGCTCTGGTAATAGCTATGGAATATGACTACATGTCACTTTTAAAAGCTGGCTGTGCCGCAGATGGTTTATAGCTGGGCTATGGATGCTCTTATCTGAAAATGCCTCTGAATCATTCAAGAAACAGACAAAAGACAGACTTTTTTTTCAATCCAGGACTATTGGAGTTAAAATGTCCCCATGACATGTTGAGGTTATCCTTAAGGAAGGTGCTCACACACTATCAATGATGGAACAGTTGCCAAGGGAGTTGCAAAGAAATACATGTTCTATGTATATGTTACCTGCCTAGAGGTATGGCTGTTTCTGTGTCTGCTTAGATTATTTATAGAATAATGCTTTCAAAATGTTGCAAAAGGTGAGTATATTCCTGGTTCAGATAGCAAGCAGTCTAATTTTCCTTCAGATGCCTGATATCTGGATCGTCTGCCATTTACAGAGCACTTGCTGTTTCACGGTGAAAGTTTTACGAATGGGTTTTGATGCAGCATGATCAGGGGAAAGACTCAGATGCTGAACGTTTCCCCCAAATGCACAAATCATGGGGATCATGGTGCAGCTGTGCTCGTTCGAAGATGATTCTTCTTGATTTTATTTCTGCTGAGAGTTTGGAAAATCTATTTCTCCAGCCATCACAATGGCTTGTACTTCTGGGCTGAACTGACAAAGAAGGACGCCAAGAATGCAGGCGTGGTGATGGTGCACAGTCTTTTTCTAAAAGGCTTTTCTTTTTCACTCAGTTTGAAGAATAAGTCGTGGTCACTCTTGCTTGGTTCCTCTGTATTCACGAAGGGACTCCTTTTGGCAGAGTAAAACAATTCCTATGTGCTGACCATCCTATTTACCTCTCACAGTACATAAAAGAGCGTGTTGCCTGTAATTAGCACTCAATAAATAACCGTTTCTTCATTGCTGGACAATTCAACCCTCTCAAATCCCATAAACTAAGGAAAAATGACTATTTGAGATTTTAGATTTGAATTCTCTAGATCAATAATTTATACTAATAGTAATCTAATTAGCTAGGCGATTGTTCATTTCTTTACTTTTTCCACATCAGGAGTTTTGGTGTCTGGCTAGTTTATGGTCTTTTAAAAATAGAAATATCAAACCACTAAAATATAACAAAATGTTAAACATAATAATCTCTAATAAAATTCACGCATTCAAATATCTTGCCACGTTCACAGCTAGAAGTCGTGGAACCGAGATTGAAGTTCGTATCTTCAGGCTCTGGTGCATGTGATCTTGACTGCTACGCTCTGTTTAAAACAAAGTTCCAAACTGGGCCACTGTAAAACGGGAGCTGGACCAGAAAGGTGCAGAGAGTTATATTTCCAGGTAAATTAGAGGTCAACACATACCAGCACTGAATTTGGCACCCAGATTCTAAGTTTCTATCAAGTACTTTTCTTCTTTGGACAGAAAAGACTATACCTAAATAGAATTGTTAATTTATGTAATAGGTATTAATAAATGTAGGGAAGTCAGTTCATGTGGCTTGTAATTCAGTGCAGGACTCTTAATGTCAGTGGGCAGAGGAAAGCTCTTAGATAAACCAAATACAGTAGAGACAATGATCAGTTTATTTTGGGAATTTAGAGTTTGGAGACTATAAAAGAGGTAATTATAGCCAATCTCTTTAACAGCAATCTATTAGAATCAAATATAATCTAAAGACTTCTATTTGTACCTCACTAAAACCAGTCCTACAAGAGATCTACGCACTTTTATAGTCCTTTTTACTGTTGTTCTTACATGTATGTACGTGTGTGTGTGGGTCCCAAGGTTCCATTTGATGCACTGATTTCAATATACATACAAATTTCAATAATTACATGAATTTTAATAGTTGACTAATTACTACCATATATGAAATCAAAGCATCAAATGGAACCTTGAAAGTAGCTAAAGAATTAGAATCATTTTGTGCAAATCATTAAGTTAAAATTCTTTACTTTTCAAGTGGGAATTAGGAAGCTCTGAGGATACAATCAAATAGAATATCATTCAGAATCTTATTTGATCTATTTATAAATTAACTGAAACAAGCTAGCTTTGACCTAGAAAACATTTTCTGGAAATTTGAAATAACTTCTATCCAAATCCACATGTCAGACTCTTGCTTTCTGTTTGGAAGAATTCCCTATTTCTCTGAATTTCAAGACATAAGAACTTATAAAATGACCATTAGACACATGAAAGTGTTCAGAGAATGCATCTTTTTCAAAATACCAATTAGCAAACAGCAACGTAAAGAACTTGCAGGGCAGAATGAAGCTGGTACCTTTCAATAGTTTAGACAATTCTAAGAAAATTGTATGTATTCCTTATTTGATGTTTTGAGGTCTCTTTTTTCCTCTTTCTCCTGTGAAAACTCCTTTCTTTGCTCCTTCACTGTCCTCTACTTTCTGTCAGCTTCATTCTCAACTTTGGTGTCCTAAAAATTTTATCTATGCCCAGGGCTTTTCAAAGAACAGGGCCCCATTTGGATTCTACAGATGGTATTAGAGATGCTATTTTTATAGAGTCAAGCCAAGCCAAATGGAAGCCATTTCAATAGCTGAAAAATTACCAAAATAGTCCATATTATAAATTGTGTCTCCAGTACTAAATGGAGATTCTTCCAAAAGAGAAAATAAAAGATAGGTTCTATTTTAGCCTGTTAGGATATATCCAACTATATATTTTTTTTAAGTTTAGGATCAAGCTGTTAAACAAATTAAAAGTCTGAAAACCTCTCTAGATTTTGGGCACACATATCAATAAGGATGGAGCAGACAGGAAGCTTCAGTCATTTTTTGTGTACTGGATAAAGCACCTACCCTAGGGGAAGAGAAATGGAAAAAAAGAAAACATATTTCTTTAATTTAGGGATCCCCCACCCTACAGGGTATGAAAGGTTTCAAGTCTGACTTCTCTGACAGGTAGAAGGTGGAACAGTTAAAATCAGTTCAAAAGAAGGTCTGTCAAAGAGTCTTGTCACAGGTAAAGCCAAGTGCTCAGCTATTAGCGACAAAAGCAGCCAACTCTAGTGATTTCTCTGCCACATGTGCTGTGAAGGGGATGGAACAGTGTTTGTTCACTTAACACAGGATTCCATGTGCACGCACACACACACTTCAGAGAGGATTGTTTTTCATATGTATTTTAGTTGCGTTTTTCAAAATGCTGACCTTCTTGAAACCAACAGCTAATGGAACTTCCAACTCTGGTCACTTTGTTGATTTATAGAGCCTTGGAGGGCCAGAGGTACGGCTTTCCTCAAGAAAATGATGGTATCTGTGCTAATCACTTCCTGAATAAATTGACTTTTTGGTCAATCTCTAACACTACTTTTGAGTCTCTCCCTTTGGCTCTTGAGAGTTTTATTTCATGATTTTCATCTTCTATTTCTCCTTCTCAGGTCACGTCAGCTTGCTGTATACGTTTTTGTTCCAACAGGTGTTCTAAAAACCTCTTGAGTGAAGAAAAAAAAATGTACATGTGTATAAGAAATGGATTTTATCTGCAAAGTAAATTAATGTTACCTTTCTCTACTTCTATCTTAAACTCAGTCAAAATAGATGAATTTATTGGAAATAGTTAATTTTTGCTCAACCCCAAATTGTTTTGATCAAAGATAAAACTATCAATCACCTAATTTAATGCTTTCTGATTTGTTTTAAAGCTAGGAATTTGTTTTCCCAGATGGAGTCTTTTATATATTGGTATTTTTCAGAAGATAAATAAAGATAGTCAAGTTGAAAGCATAAGGGGCAGCGGTCACAGAATATTGCCCAGCCAACCTCTCCTTTGCCCTTCTCTGGGTGACTCTAACACCCTGCTGCCTCAGAGCTCAGAATATAAACCACCAGACTGGAAGTTTATCCGTCTGATGAAAATCTCCAACCACAAAGTCCAGAAGCAGTAAAATTGCTCTGATCCATGAGATCCATATGAGTGTTCAAGTCTTTCTGTATACTCAAACATGAAATCAATGTTAACTGAATAAATGTTATTAAAGCATGTATTAACCACCTACTATGTGCAAGTTACATATAAGATACACTGTGTCGTACACTGAGTTCTGTAAGCACAGTTTTTGTTTTGCTTTTTAAGAAATTAATAGGGGAATTTTATGAAATATGGACTTAAATTCAACTTTTATCAACCTTTGTCACTCTGTGACTTTAGGCAAATTGCCTGTACTCTTTCCACCTCATTTCCCTCATCTATGGAAGGCAAAAATCCTATCCACTTTTCTCTGTGATTTTTAGGGATGAATGATATAATAATTTAGAAAGAATGAGCACAATGCCTGCCACATGGTAGACTGTCAAAGAATGTCAGCTGAATGAATGAAACATATAAGAAATTGTTATTGTCATCCCAAAGTTAACCATCTACTAATACAAACTCATACCACTGTAGAAACTTAGACCAATGTGAATTAATTTAGTCAAGGCCTTTGTAGTAGGAATCAGTTGATGCCTAGGATGAGAGTTGGTGGGGCTTACAAGTTATTTCTTCCACCACCTTAAGATCAAGTTGTATGTTACCTTGAAAGTAGTCAGACCAAATTCTCCCGACATCCAGACCTTTGAGGGTTAGCAAGTAGCTGAATCACAGTAGTGGCAGAAAGCCATCGTGAAGCTCACAAAATCTGGTTGCTGAAGTCTCTAGAGCTTCTGGGACTCCACTGGACCTCTCATTCCTGTGTCTTCTTGGGGCCATACCTAGACTAATGTCTTCTTCTGTTTTCCTGTGTCCTCATGCCTAGGTATACTTACAGTAAATCTCCATTATTGGAGGTAACTTGAATGAGTATGTTGTTACAAATAAAATAGCCTAATTAAATCGAGAAGTGCTTAGAAATTCTCTTTTAGAAATTGGGGCAATGGTGGTTGACTTACCTGGTTTGCTTTCAGGTAGAACTTGGAGTCTTTCCTTCCATAAAACATGAAACTACACAGCACTCCTAACATCCTACAGCCCAGCTAGGAAGTGGCATAACTGAGCCATGAACACGCTGGAGAACTCAGCACCAACATTCATAGCATTGTTTCTCTGGAGAACCCGTCTCAGTTTCCCAAAACTGAACTTAGAAGCTCACACTTGGGATTTAAGAAATAAGATTTATGGATGTTTACCTTGACTTTTGTTTTCAAGATATATTTCAGAAATGTGTAAATGTGTATGTGTGAGTGGGTATAGGTGTTAACAGTATACAAACCTTGCACGTTATTTATTGTTTTTATTCATAGCTCTATTTTGTTTAGCCCCTGAGAATAGTAACTATCATGGTGTTGACATTTGCATTGTTAATGTTAATCATAATAGACCGGTGATGGTGGCAGAAAGATACGGTCCTGGGCCTTAAACAGTTGACAAGCTAAATCAATTCATAGAATTAATGTAAGTCCCTTCCATGTTGTGGACTCTAGATAGAAAATTTTCAAGCTAAAAAATTTGAACCTGTTGCTATTTGCATATTTGTGTTATAAATGTACTTATGTTGCTGTTGCTTTTCTTGTTTTTCTTCCATCCTATTTTCTTGTTTCAATGAGCTGTTGAGTTACTTTTAGATCTAATTATACAAAATTCAATCTAAAAAACTATTTACTGAATACTAATAATGGACAGAGCATTATGACATAGCATATAGCTAAGGCAAAACGTGAGTACAGCCCAGTAAGTTAAGAACACAAGACTGGAGCCAGGCTCCGTAGGTCTAATCCAAGCACTACCACTCGTCAGCTGTGTGGCTAGGCAAAAGTTGTTCAACCTCTGTAAGGCACAGTTTCCAGTGGTCTGGAAACAAAGATAATGAGACAATTCCCCTTGGAGTTGTTATAGGTCACATTCCCTAAACTTGCCTCATCGTGAACAATGATGATATACATCTTGACAGTGAAAGTTTGTGTCCTATTCCAGGCATTCCAAATTAGTATTTCCCAGAGCAAGACCTAGGAGGCTGATTCTTATGATTAGACAAGGTTGGAACACATGGAGATCCTGCATGTAAAAGTGTTCGTCAACATCATGGTCAGTTACAAAGTAATCTGCAGAGATCATTAACAATTAGTAGTTTTAGATTTCTTTGCTGAAGGAGCATAGCAATTTAGTATTAACATATTGGCCATGAATCAAGGTGATTATAAGTAGCCACAGCAGAGGCATGCCAAGATAGAATTGAAAGTTTAAACATGAAAGCAATGACTTACCTTTTGGATAAAAAGAAAATAATTAAGAAAGAGGATATTGAAGATGGTCTTGAAAATGAAGATGAAATGTCTCTATGAGAATTTGCAGAAGCAGGAATATCCCAGATACAGAAATGACTTGTCCAATGTAGAGAATGCAACATAGCAGAGAACATAAATGGGCAAAGACAAAGAGTTCAGCTTGGTAGGAGCATAGGAAATATTAATATACAACATTAGAGATACACCCAGTTTTGGTCTCAGGCTTTGCAAGGCCAGATTGCCAAATGTCCACTTCAATATCTTTTTGATACTCATGAACACATGCCTGATCAGTGATCACAGGATGATATAGATTAACATTCTAATCAACCAGTGCACCAATGTCAGTGATATAAACAAGTAAAGTGATATATTAACTAATGATTAAGGTAGTTATAAATGTAATATCCAAAAGCAATTAAGAATTTTCAACTAGTTAAAGAAATAATATATGCAACTCAGAATTATTGGTAACAGTTTAAAATTTTCTTTCAAATAAGGCAGAGTTTGTCAACCTTGATAAAAGTTTTTCAATGTGATTCTTTGTAGTATGGGCTGCCCTGTGCATTGTATGATGTTTTTCAGCATCTCTGACCTCTACCCATGTCAGTACCAGCTCCATTTGTGACAGTCCAAAATGTCTCCAGACATTGCTAAATGGCCTCTGGGGAAAAAATCCACTGAAATATAAAATTCAAGCTAGATGTAACTCATAGTAAAAATCTCCCTAAATGTTTTTCAGATTGGAATTCAGTTAGTCAGGTAAAGTAAAATGTATACTTACTATTATGAGTAAAGTGATATATTAACTAATGATTAAGGTAGTTATAAATGTAATATCCAAAAGCAATTAAGATTTTCAACTAGTTAAAGAAATAATATATAAATAATAAATCGATATTTAATACAAATATTAAGAAAGAACATAACTATAAAATGCAATGAAACAACATTATTTTTATGGTGTTATCAAATATTTATGTAAATTAGGAAATAATACAAGATAAAATAATAGGAATTCTTTAATATCATAATTCTAAGCGGTTTAGAATTGCTTGGTATTACTAACCTCAGATAAAATGCCTTCTAAAATGTAATGAATTTATAGCAAATTAACTAAATTTAGGCCATAATCTTTAAAGAACAAAAAAAATTGCATTTGAAATTTCTTGAAATTTTGTGAGAAAAAACTAAAAGATGATAGTAATTTTGCCACTAAAAGTTTAATGCAAGGAAATACCAAACTTCAAAATTAAATGCAAAAAAGGTAGAAAAAGAAAAAAACCCAAACCAAACAAAAAGCCAATTTCAGCAATATCAATAATAAATCATTTTTTTCTAGATACAGATGAAAATAATCTAGGAGCTGATAATTCTGAGAAATAATTGTTCCTACAATAGATATAGCTAAGAATCTAAAGAATATGAAAAAAAGGAAGAAAGTATTAGAGAAAAATATATACCCAGACTCATTACTTCAACTGTTTAATCAAACTTCTAAATCACAGATTTACAATAATAATTTAAAAAGACAATTATGTATAGCTTTGAATCTTTAGAGGTCAAATTTTTAAATGAAAAAAAATGTTGAAATGGTTGCTTATAGATGGCCAGCTAATTTCAGTAGTTGAAGAGAAAGGGGTTTTAATATCAACAACAGAGACTTGTATTACCAAGAAAGTCACAAGCATTTTAAATGTATCACTTGAAAGTAAAAATACGTTTATACTTGCAAACCTTTAGATTAAAAAAATCTAGGAGCTAATAATTCTGAATGACAATTGGTCCTACAGTATAATCTAACACACATGCATTTAAGAACTATAATTTTTAATGATTAAATAGGATTTCAATGGAAATTTTTGATAAAAAGTTATGTATGTCTTCATTTCCCAAAAGTTATTTCTGTGGCAGTGATCATTGACTTCAGCTTCTATTCTGGTTTCGGTCAAATATTGGTTGTAGTGCTAGACCATGGGCACTTGTCCAAAATGAATATTTGGTGCATCTCTACATATACACCGAAGTGTGAGGAAGGCTGAAAATCCAGTTTAGAAGCTGTAATTCAGAGGGCCTCAAATACCTGGAAGATGAGATAATGTTTAATTTAATTAGCAAAAGAAAATAATTGAAGACACTTGCTCAATTCCACCATAAGCTAGAAGTTTTGCAATTTAAGTAAATATTTAGCATGTATTGTAGAAATAAAACTAGTTGTAGATATTAATTATTCTGTCATTTCCCCTGTGTGAAAGTAACTCCCTCAATTTTAACATTCAAATAACTGTTGTTGCTTTTGATGTCACTAAGATAATAAGAGCTTACATTTATTTTACAGCTACTATATGCCAATACCCCTAAAAGGCATAATTTCATTTAATCCTTGAAACAGCTTTACAATGAATGAAATTATTCTCATTGCATCATGGAAGAAATAGGCAAATAAAGTTGCTCATTAGTAGTAGCAAAGCAAGAATTTGAATCCAGAGTCTACACTCTTCCTTCTCATGACAAAATTGTTCATAGGATGACTTAGAAACCTGAATCAGACCTTTTTATAGTCATAAACCATTAAACTGTTGTCGCAATGCTTTTTTTTTTCTCTCTCCCTGTGTGTTATCACCATCGTCCTGGCTCCTACATGGAGGTTTTAAAGGGCAGAGATGATTAGGTAGAGCACAGAGGACTTTTAGGGCAGTGAAGCCTGCTCACTGTAGTGAAACTATAATGCTGGATAATGATGTGCCAATGTAGGTGCTTCAGCTGTAACAGATGTACCGCTCTGGTGGGGGATGCTGATGATGGGGAAGGCTGTGTAAGTGTGGGGAGGGGGGTAGGTGGGAAATCTCTGTGCCTTCTGCTTAATTGTGTTATGAATCTAAAATTGCTCTACAAAATAAAACCTATTTTTTTAAAGAATGCACTCACAGTATTCTGTTAGATATTTCCTTTAGCTTCTTCTTCATTGCAATGTAACTAATCCCTAACGCATGAGAAAAGGCCTAAATAGAGAACACCCTTTCCATTGCAGATTTAGTCATTGGGTCTTGATCTGAGAGCAACCATCATTGACCTTGAAAGCAGCTATGATTCTTCCAACAATTAATGTTGATGTTATTTTTATGTCCATCATGTACATGAGAGATTATTTTTACTTTCTTTTTTTTTTCTTTTTTATTTCAGAATATTATGGGGGTGCAAATGTTTTGGTTACATGGGCTGCTTTTGTACTGCTTGGGTCAGTTATAAGTGTGCCCATCACCCAGATAGTGTGCATTGTACCTGTTAGGTTTGATTTCAGCCATCCCCTCTTTCCCTCTCCCACTTGCTTGATTTCCTTTGAGTTTTACTTTCATCTGTGCACATGAATGCTGATTGGTTAGTTCCAATTTAATAGTGAGTACATGTGTTTGTTTTTCCATTCTTGTGATACTTCACTTAGGAGAATGATCTCCAGTTCCATGCAGATTGTTACACAGGGTATTAATTCATTTTTATGGCAGAGTAGTACTCCACGGTATACACATACCACATTTATTAGTCCAATAGTGAATTTATAAGCACTTGGGTTGATTCCACATCTTTGTGATTGAGAATTGTGCTGCAATCAACATTCTAGTGCAGGTGGGTTTTTTGATAAAATGACTTTTTCCTGTGGGTAAATACACAGTAGTGGATTGCTGGATCACATGGTAGGTCTACTTTTAGTTCTTTGAGGAATCTCCATACTATTTTCCATAGAGGTTGTGCTAGTTTATAGTTCCACCAACAACCCATAAGTGTTCCTTTCTCTCTGCATCCATGCCAGCATCTATTGTTTTGGGACTTTTTGATAAACGCCATTCTCACTAGGGTTAGGTGATAGCTCATGACGTTTACTTCTATCGCATAATAACAATGTCCATCCTACAAATACATTATATATCCCAGAAAGCATACTTATTGTATCAACCAAGACATAGCATGCGTATGAAGACATTTTGTTCCTGATTTATTACTAAAATAATCTAATGAATTGGGAAAGGTCTGTCGCCCATGAAATGTAAAGTTTCCCAAAGTCATCTCTGATCAAGGATCAGAGGTGCTGGGATTAATGGAGAACACACTATAAAGACTGAACAAACCAGACCTTTCTCATTTATATGAACATAGGTTTCCTCCATCAAATGCAGCTATTGTCAGAAACATTAGATGATGAGCATGGCATTTTCTTACCCAACATGGTTTGTCTCCATGACTTAGTCATCTTCTCTGCTAATTCCTCCAACCAAAAACATGCTTTTCATTCCTGGAGACCTGGGAAAGTCAGTCGAAGCTTGGTCACATGACCTTTAGTCTGTATTATGCCTCACATGTTATAGAGATGCCAGCCATATCTCACCCACCATCCAGTGTTAATGGTTTTGACACAGAGCCAAGGCATGGATTTAGCATCCCAGATCCCAGATAGAGCAGCCTAACGTGACAGTTTCCAAAAATATTTTCAGTTTCTCAGCCAATCAAACACATTTATGCATAGCTAAAATCAGGACCAGACAATTTTGCAAGGAACTACACTCATATAACTCTTCCATTATGCACACTGCACAGAGAAGCAATAACCTCCCCAATAAATCTGCTGTGAGCACTCCTCAGCCTCCATCAGCAAAAGCAAGTATTCACTTAAGAACAGAAATAGTTATGTTAAAAAATATATTCCTTCCTAGGATAGCTGTAAAATGTGCATGCACTTGATGCCAGCCTTTGACAGGGAAATTTAGTTTTAGGTCACTCAATTTATGCCTCTGAGGGGAACAAATTCCCCAGAAGATTAAACTTTCATTAAGTTCTTTCTTTTATTTCCTGCCTTTGCACCCATCAGATCATAAGTTCCATAACTGATGTCTTACTATGGTCATAAAATGGTTGCACTTGAACTTCAGGGACCTGTCAAACACCTCTCCCCCTTCCCCTTACCCCCCCAATAAAAAACCTTTTAGAGAATGGTACTTAAATTGACAGTTTCAGTGGTCACTCTCCCCAGCCTGTGTCAGTAAGAATGTGCCCAGAAGAGATGGGGAAGGTAATGTGCACTTTAGACAATTGCATTGAGAGACCAATACTCCACACTCCCCTGACCCCTAGCCCCCTATTGTTTTGACTAGACAGGGGATCATACTGAATAGATTAACCAGCCATTGACTTGGGACACCTACTGCTTGGAATGTCATTGCACTTGGAGTGAAAGGGGATAAAAAACGTCTGCCTTCCACTCCTGATCCCCTACCCTGTGGCAATATTTCTGCCATAGAAACACTTGGCTGTCAGCTCCAGCAAAGCAGCCCTGGATAGCTGCAGTAGTTTGTTGTCAGAATGAAAAATGGTTCTGTGCAAAAGGTCTCGGGGCTGGGATGCGAACAATCAAGGAGCCCTAAGTCAGGCATTTGACAGAGAACTTTGGTCTTGCTGTTAAATACCACTTAATACTGTCCTGCCTGATAATCCCTGCTGTTTAACAACTGTGCGATCATGGCTCACCCATGGCAGAATGCCTTTTCGACAGCGAGAAAATGGTCAGATGTCATGCATTGGCTTGGGAGAAAAGAAAATACATCTCTCTGCATCCAGTGAAAATAATAATGCTTCAAGAAAAAAAAAAAAGAAAAGACAATGGCAAATCCATTGTAGCTTTGACTCATCAGAGAGTTCACAGCCAAGAGAGGGAAAAGAAATTTAGAACCTCATTCTAAACGAGCTTAGCTATAGGCGAAGAGCAAAGAAGTTTGATACAGTCATTAGTAACTCCAGTGCTGTAACTCCAAATAGGTAGCTGATTAGAGAAAAACATTCACACTAGGCATCATGTAGGGCCCACAACTGATGTTTTTGCTCACAGGGTAGTCTTGGATTTAGAATTGTGTACTGATTCGTGTATTTGCTGGAGGGGTGTGTGTGTGTGTGTGTGTGTGTGTGTGTCTGTCTGTGTGTGTGCAAGGTTATCATTACTACAATAAACATTATAAAAGATTTACCTAACAATGCTACTCATCTCTGATGTTTTTCAAGCAAGATTTAATTGTTAATAATTTAGTGCCAATTCTCTTACCTAGAGCTACAGGGTGGATAGTTTTTACGATCTTTTATAAAAACTTTTAGAGGTCGAATACCATTAAAATATGCTTAACTCTAACCCAATTTCCCTACTTTTCTGGTCACTTATTAGATAATATGCTTAAATTATGGCTATGCATGTGCATGTTTGTTCTATGATGCTTCAGAAAGAAGTATTTAAATAAACAAGCAGGATTTACAAAGAAATAAAACTTAATTTAGTTTAAGGGGAACAAAAGTTTATCACCAAAAGAAGTAGAACCTTTATTAAATGGAAATTTCTAAGCCACTGACAATGTTTGGGTGGGCCAGGTAGCCTTCCCATAGCTACAGAGGATGAGATTCTTTTACTGAGGCTTAGATTATAATCTATGATTTGTGCCCCATTTTTCAGGATGCTAAAATACCAAATAGATGTATGGAGATTATACGAATAAGTTATCCAATGCACAATGATATAGAATGATTTTGTCATTGGCCTAAGTTAGCCTTTTTAGAATCACCTTTCATTTTTATTCTCTAGATTGGAGTTTGATGGCCCCATTTCTTTTATGTAATAATATTTTTTTATATCATCCAAGAATAATTAAGGCACATCAGAAGAATTTGAAACCCTTGGAATTATAACAGACATAAGAATTAGCTATCATACCTTGATTTGAGGGATCTGGGATGGCTATCATGTGCTTTTCAACCTGAATCTAACTCAATGGATGTCTATGACTGAGCCAGTATGCTGTGGATATGTTTCAAGTCACCCCTATTTACTTTCCTTGCTAAACCTCAAACCTCAAACAACCAAAGAAACAGACAAAAACAAAACAAAAAATAAAACAGAAACTATTAGAGCTCATATTTGTGGTTTGTTTTGAAATCTCTCCCAGTGAATTCCTAAAATAGCTCACCTATAACTTCTCTTATGGCTTTGTCACTTTTTATCACATATAATAGTTTTAAATTGTTTAATATGCCATATCTTCCCTACCATTTGGGGAGTTCCTCTAAGTTAGCTTAGAAATAATGCATTTTCCACTCAGATTTTGTAAAACTATTTTCTACCCAAACTTCAACAATAGGAGTTTTTTATCAAAGAAGTTTTTGAGTCATGTATCATCTTTTTTTTTAAGCATGTGATTTTCACCTCTTTTAAGTATTTGTGACTCTGTCTTTTGTGCATTGATGAAGGATGTTGTTACCAAAATTATGCCCCAAATCACAAGCACCCATGTGGACTACACAACAATAGTTACTTTTCTCCAGTCTGTCCTGTAGGTGTTTGTCGTCACCATACCAGATGACTAAAGGCCTAGTTTACAAGGACATAATTTTTACCTTTTTTTAAAAAAAATGTATTCTCTCAGGTAATCTCTTTATGCATCAAAAACTAATATTGATTGATTTACTTAAAGCTAATATATGTTTCCAAACTACATTTCAAAATAAATAATTAATAGAGCAGCCTATAATAATTTTTGTAAAGATTGAAATTTAAGGGCAGTTTTTTGTTTTTGTTTTTTGTTTTTGAGAGCTGATTTTGTAATGAAAGAGTTTTTTACCTTCAGGCATATTTATGTGATGTCCCTCTTAGAGCCTAAGTTCCCCATTTAATATGCTCTGAGAGATCCTGCTGTCAAAAATAACAAACAAACAAACAAGATTCAAATATGGCCCTTTCTCCAAGCTCATCTTGCAGGAGTTTTGTGAGGAATAAAAATAATATGTATACATTGTCTGATACAGAATAGATACAACAAACAATACTAGCTGCTAATTTCATAATTAGTAGTTGCTAAGTCAGTGTTTATTTACTATGTGCTAAATGCTTTGCTTACAGAGTGTTATTTAACAGTGATAATCCTTCAGTGAGAAATACACCTTTCAATCCCACATTTTCAGACGAGGAAACTGAGATTCACAGATCTTAAATCATTTACATGTCTATAAGATGGCGTAGCTAAATTTCAAGCCTAGGTTTGCCTGACTCAAAACCTGCTAAGTGTTTTAAATGATGCATTTTTATATTGATGCCATATTCAAAACATTTATGGGATAACTGCCAAGTATTAAAATGTGGGTTAGTAGTTACTATAGAAGGGAAGCATGTTATCTCTATTTCAGCCCCTCAAGATCTTTAGTAAAACTGATCACTGGGCCCAATTATACCAGTTAAATACAAACATTGCTTGTTTTCTTTTCTGGATCTGCATCTTGGGTCTCTAGACCACATGCAGCAGAAGGAAGTTTGGGCCTGTGTGTCCTTGGCTGGCACACCTGACTCATCTGGGTTGAGTCAGCATCCTTGCCCCAGGACCTGTGTGTACCATCCCTAGACTCCTTCACTGCTGTCTTCTTGCTTGTGTTTATGTTATACACATTTGCTATCTGGGAGGATCAGCAGACGGAAACCCTATGACTTGCCAATTAGATTTCCCAAAGATAATGTCAAATTAAAACCTGGCCCTCTAAATCCACATAAACACCAAGAGATGCCACAGCCAAAGATTGGGCTCTGCTTGAGAACTGGCTTTCTCTAAGCATTATCTTATCTGAGCTGGAGAGAAGAACCTGCCTCCAGCAAGCTCTTGCCCTGAGCACTTGTTAGACTTGAGTAAACAAAGGTGGTGCTGAGCTCAGGGTGTTTTCTTGGCCCCGGTGTTCTGATTTACTGAAAATTAAATCTAGCGCTGAGGCACGTTGAAGGAAATAAGACATCTGCAGCTCAACCAAATCAGCATCTGCAGCCACGACTCTAGGTAGCTTAGCTGTCATAGATCAGCTTGGATTTGACTCACAGCTCTGCAGTGCGATCTCAGGCAAGTAAAGTAAACCCTCTAGTCTCCTGTCTAGTCCTCTACCTCCTCATTTGCATAATGAGGGTAACTGATCTTACAGGGTTGCTGTGAGTTTGGAAAACGCAGGCAAAGCACTCAGCACAGGCCTGCTCTTTCTTCAGCAAGCCTTGAACAATTTGAGCTCTCATTTGCTGCTGCTTCTGGTATAGTTGTTGCCCAGTTTGCTGGAGGAATAAAGAGAAACATTGTCAAATCATTCCCAAGTCCAGTCTGCGTCAAGAGCAAGACTTGAAGCAAGCATGGAAAACAGCCTTGACACATCCCAGAAATCAGTGAGAGTTCGCTGAGACCCATCCAAGAGTTGGAAACCTCCACGTGGATCCCTCAGTCTCTGGTTTGATGGGTGCATATTAGAAAGGAAGACTGGAGAGAATGTGTCAAAGACAAACCTGGTAAGTAACATGGTAGAATACAAAGCATGAAGACTTTAGCAGCTAACTTCGTATGTCAGCTCCATCACACAACACTTCTATTACCTTTGCCAAGTTAGTTCATTTCTTCAGACCTCAGTGTCTTCTATTTAAAAAATAAATAAATAAATACAATATTATCTCCCTTTCCAGGTTATTAGTAAATTTAAGTGAGATGATGTTTCTAAGGCATTTAAGCCTTTGCACCCATGAGCTGATGAGCAATGATGTTAATTCTTCTACACTTACAGGTCCCCTCCTTACCTGCTAGTCTTTCATAATACTGCTAGTCTTCATAATACTGAGGATAGTAAAAATAAGTTGCAGTGAAGCAAAGGAAGAAAGGGTTAATGTTGTGAGTAGAACCAATGGAAAATGTGCAGGAGAAATTAAGTGGACCAAGCCAGCTTTTCCTAAGCCTAAAAATAGCACAACACAAAATATTAGACATGTTCAGAGGGCATCTATTAAATTTTGAGGTTCCTATCGTAAGAGGCAAATACCATATTTTGCAACAAAGCATCCACTGTTGCCACTGCAAGAGGCAGAATGCTATTCTGGGGCCAGATGACAGTTTTTGTTGTTGTTCTTGTTCTTCTTCTTCTTCATTATAAGTATCCTTTTATGCTATGAGGTTCCAACTATTCAGTCATTTCCTCAGATAATGTCATACTTCCACAAAAGCTGCTTATGATTTCAAAAAGACTGTATATCAGAGACACATTCAGGGTATCCTTGGTAATGTCTCAACTTTTATTGGAGGCATTTTGGACTCCTTAAGAAAAGGAAAGTGTTGCCCAGTGAAAGAATTTGCAGCTCTGATGTCTGAATCTATTTTCTTAGTAAAAGCACCCAAATATTTAGGCCCTGAGTCCCATCAGAGCTCCCTGCTGGTTAAAGGGAACAAACAGGAGACCAGACTCCACAGACCACACAGCGAACCGCACTCCGATGCAGTGGTTCCGCCACGCACCTGCCAGATTGAGAAACGCAGGGCAAGTCAGCTCTGATTCATCACTCCTGACTCACGAGATACCATCATTCACCTTTTCCAGAGATAAATCTGAGTCTCTGGTGAAAACCTACAGGAGGAAGTACATCCCACATTTTACAAATGGTAAAAAAGGCACAGGTAAGAAAACTAAAAAATATCCACATAACTTTTAACAATAACAATTAGGGCCTTAGTATAAATCATATTAATTGAGATGAAGGGGACGAAACTTTAGGTGAGCACTTCTTTCCAATCATATCATTGTATTATAGAATCTTCCCAGCAATCCTGCATAGTAGACAATTTCATCCTCGTTTTGTAGAACAGGAAACTAAAATTTAGAGCACTTAAATGACACACAACTATCTAAGCGGAGAGGCTAAGATTTAAACAAGTTGTATAGTCTTTCTACTCTTCCGTCATGCATTGAAACTCTAACTTCTTTCATTTGTTTTCTCAAACTGTCTTCTTGGTGTGTGAGACTTGAGATTTCCTGCATCCATAGCCTGGTGGTGTTACAGCACAAGTTTGAAATGTGTGCCTCAGCCTCAGTAAGGAACAGTGGTCAACCTTCTCAGGGAAGGACTAATTATACATGAAATGAAAAGAACACAGAATTAGAAGGCTTGTTTCTCTATTCTACAGATAGAGTGAGGATTTTATGGTTAGAGAATAGTGGAGAAGGAGCATAGTCATGAACCTTCAAGAATTTAGAAAGAAGCTCCAAGTCCCCAAAACCTGTACTTCTCAACTGAAGGTGAGTTTGCCCCCTCAAGGGACATTTGAAAATGCCTATAGATGTATTTCTGGGTCTCACAACCAGAGAGGAGCAGGATATGTTACTGAGTAGTAGCCAGGGACACTGAGAAACATCCTACAATGCACAGGACAACCCACACACACACACACCAAGAAAGAAGGATTCAGCTTAAAATGTCAGTAGTGAGAGGCTGATAATCCTGTTGGAGACTGTAAACTCCTTGAGGAGGACTACAGGCAAATGAGAGGAACTGGATATTTGTGAATCAATGAATGAGTGAATAAATCAGTGAATAAATGAATGAACCTGTGAGATGTGAACTAATATTTAGATTATTAAATAACTGCGTTTGGTAGTGCCGATAAGACATGGAAAGCTGATCTTGAATTATATCTTAATTGGTAACTGTGTACATCGTACCTGATATGTACAATTATAAGCATGGAATAACATCAGTTGATCCAATAGATATTGACAAGAAATATGTTTATACCCATCTTCCACTCTCTGACTTCACCATGATAGGTGGTGCAGATAATAAATGCGTAAGTGAAAAAATTAGAACTGTGTGTATCATTTTAAAGTTTCCAATACTTATTATTTTATGATTATTATTTTTTAATTCCTTGAAACCCATGCCTGTTAGTGTGCATTTTGGCTTCAGCTTTGATTTCAAGGAGGAAATAGCTGTAATGCAGGTGCTGATGTTACTAATATGACTTTTGCTATTGCTATTGGACCCTCTCTCTCTTTACCTCTCCTTTAATTAAGTGTGGGCCATATTCTCAGCAGATGTTAGTCAACGAAAGAGTGCAAAGAAGGAGGAGAAAAACAGTGGCGGAATGTATCGCTGTGCTGTGTATACCTAAAACACCTAACCAATAACTTCACTTCCTGGTGTGATCGGTATTATTATAGTGCAGCTCTGGATGCTGAGTTTCATTACAATAAACCTACGGTTTCACTAAGGCATTTTCCCATGAGAACATTTTAATTAATTTATTAATTGCAAACGAAACTACAGGTGTTTGAGTGGGTTGGGAGCAGCGGAGGGTGTGTGCGTGCATGCGCATGCGCGCGCATTCGCACGCTCTAGGGCGCATGCGGGTGAGTGTGGTGTGTATGTTTTAATTGCTTCTATATCCACCTCCCTGGCTCAACCTGTCCAGGCTGGTTAGCAGCCCTCAGCAACTGATTCCCAGACAAGTCTGTGTGGGTGACTTGTCATGGGGTGATGGGATGATTCTGTCGAGCATGCATAGCTATGCAAGAAAATAACATTGTCATAATAAGGTGCTGGCTTCTTGGCAACTGAACCCTGGTTCTGGGGTAGAGGTTGGCAGTAGTTTGCTCAGAGACTGGGATGTTACTGCTCACTATGATCAAATGTTTAGATGTTTTTTAAGCCTTCCTCTTTATGCCAGGGAAGATGTGGTCTCCCATGCCAGTGTTAGCACTTTGCTAATGATTTTCAGATATATTTTCTAACCTAGAGATATCAACTAAGAGGTGGCCGATGCCCTCTCAGAATAAAACACTTTGCCGGTGGGTTTTGGGGTTTCAGCAAAGTGCCACTTACACCTGACAGGCAGGGATTTGACTGTGGCTGTTTCTTAGGAGAGAATTAGCATGGTAGAAAGAGCTATGTGACTTTGGGGTTAGACTGAGCGGAGCTTCAGTCCAAGTTCTCCACTCAGCTAGATATTGAGCAACTTGCCTAAATATTCTGGAGTCTAGCTTCGCCCATTAATAAAATGGCAATAAAAACAGCTACCTTTTGGACCATTGCCAAGATTAGCAGAATGTGAAGGAGTGGGCACTCGGAAAATGTCACTTATTAATGTCATTACTGTTATATTCCTTTAAGCCCTACAATAACTGTTGGGCTGTCTTTATTCTCAGCTCTATGGCTCTTATTTAAAAAAAATGATTCTTTCCACTTTTAAATTGAATATACAAAAGCAAATAATGAAGGCAGAGCAAGCTAGTTCTGTAGTGCCCTTACCCCTACCACACCAGCTTGTGGGTTTGACTTGCTATGGTTAACTACTTAGCTGTATGTTCGCTCTGTCTTGCTTAAATTAAAATGCAAGTCCTTCTAGGGCAGAAGCTATGTATTTACTGCTTCACTCCTCCATTGTGTTAGGAATTATTAGTGTTAGTAGAGTTCTCTGAAGATCTATTGATATAATTTTGGATCATAATAAAAATTTTAGAGAGTAATATTACTCAATTAAGAATTTTAAGTCACATTACCGATAGGATCCATGACTTTAAGGTGTCCTGCAGCTACAGTTTAACCTCAAGTGGGGACTATAATTTGCATAAAGTAAAAATAAAAATAATATAAAATAAATTAAAAATTATGAAAGTCATGGATGACATTTTTAGCATTTATCTTATAGGGATGGAGTCCAATATGGTAATATAATATATACCTCCATGTGTTTTCCTGTTCAAAAGCTTATTGCTAATTAAAATAAACATTAGATTCCTGAGGTTTACTGAAACTTTATTGCATTAAAAAAAAACCAAGTGTGTGTGAGAGAGAAAAAAAGAGCAAGAGAGAGATAAAAGTTAATTAATAGAATTTGGCCTTCCTCCAAAATATACTCTGTGAGTTTGAGGTATTTGAGATTGGGCAATGCAGGTTGGTTGGTATGTGAAAAACATCTGTCATGATGGGTCTTGCTAGAATATGCGACTCAATGGGAAGGCATGGCAGCATCTTCAACAGCACCATTATGACCTTCAAAAATGTGCCACTTTCTGCATGACACCATTAAGTATCTGGATCCTGAGTAAGCAATATCCTGTATCGATTATAATGCATTTTACCTTCTGAAGTTGGTTTGGAAAGTTGAACGGTAAGTGAAGTCATGAGCTCCCCTTGGAGTTGATTTATATCTCCATTGGGAACTAGTTTTTCCACCACTTTTTCTTAAATGGAGTTGGGTTTGGAGTACCCTATCTGGTACTATTTATAATCTATTAGTCCCCATTTACTACAGGGCCTGGAACTAATTGCACATAAAAATTCCCAACTAGTTTCTGAATTAAAATAGTTATTTTTATGACTAGAGCCAGGTTTCCCAAAGGGTGTTCCATGAAATACTAGTACCATGAGATGCTCCTCAAAAAGGGGTTCATTGTTCAAATAAATTCGAGGGAAAACAGTCCATTGACTCTCTCTCTTGTTTGTATATTGCTAGATTTTAGGGTCCACAATAGCAGGATCAATGTAAATATGGTTCATCCCCTTGAAGCACCTAGCATAATTACCAGCAAATGGGAGACTTGTAAAAATATTATTGACAAATTAATAAATTAATAAAGCCTTGGAAAATTCTGTAGTGAAGAAACTATTTAGCTTTGCTCAACCAAATATTTCCCAAATTTATAATGATCATGGACCCATTCACTTTGTATAAAACTATTAACATTATATGAAACTTAGATTCCAAAAAGCATGATTTGGGAAACTCTTGTCTAGAATATTAAACACATTCATTTAAAAAATTTATATATATATATATTAATTTGTTTAATGTTCATGTTTCAGCACCTACTATGTTCTGTGTCCTGAGGATATATCAACAAACAAAACATAAGCTCTTCCATTGTTGAGCGTATAGTCTAATAGGATAAACGTGACACATACCTGTTTTTAAAACAATGCCATATGTAGTGTCATATGAAAGGTAGAAATAAGGGGACTACAAAGTGAGAAACAAACAAACAAAATCCACGATTGGATATCCTCATGACACAAAAATTCAGAAGTATTTGTATGATTCACATATGGTTGTTGCTTATACAGCAGAGGCTAAGAAAGTACCAGAAAAGGCCTATTGTCATGGGCCTCTTGTGAGCAAATCTTCCTATCTGTCAAGAGAAGACACACATATGGATTTTGATCTATAATATTCTCATTATATCCTTTTTTTTTCTTTAAGACAGAGTCTTACTCTGTGACCTGGCTAGAGTGCAGTGACATCATCATAACTCACTGAAAATCAAACTCCTGGGCTCAAGTGATCTTCCTGCCTCAGCCTCCCTAGTAGCTGGGACTACAGGTGCATGCACCATGCCTTGCTAATTTTTCTACTTTTTGTAGAGATGGGGTCTTGCTCTTGCTCAGGCTGGTCTTGAACTCCTGGTCTCAAGCAATCCTCTCACCTCGGCCTCCCAAGAGAGATAGGATTACAGGTATGAGCCACCGCATAACCTTATTTTTAAATATCGACAAACTGACTGCATAACACACACATACCTATATACATATATGGTAGATTAAATAGACACATTCATTTTTTTCTTCCAAAAATCCCACTACAATTACAATAATACATTTCTTAAAAGTAAGGCAATAGCCCAGTGGGAGCCTGCTTAGCTGATCCAAGCAAGCAAAGTCCCAAGCTTGGAATGAGGAAAGCTGCATTCTGCGAGAACTTTTAAAAAACCCCGTAAGGGGCATCTAGTGCCTCTGAAACTAGGGGAGAAGGCAGGATGACTAACATCGGAAGGTTTGAGAAGCTGATTGAGCAGCACTGAGATCCCTAGATGCTCACTCTAATGCATTCTGAGCAACTGTTGTTCCCTCCACTTTCAGTATGCATAGATTTGTCCTGTGGCTAGTATGCAATAGAGGGGCCATGCCATGGACTGAGGATGCCAATGAAGGATGACAGTGTGCATGGTGTAATGAATGAAAACAGGGTCTTAAGCAGCCAAATGCCTGCTGAATTTCAGAAGGAAGCACCTTTCACCCCAGCTTTCTTCCCCCATTTGGATCCAAACGTACTGGCAACCAAATCTCTAATCCTAAGGCAGGAAATTGAGAAAATGTTCTCCTGGGAATCTGACTGGTATTCTCTTAGGATAATGACATCAAGGGATCCCAAAACCAGTGGCCAACAAATCATCCTACAGCAAAACCAACAGCAGTCGCAACAGCTTGACTCTCCCTGGCAGGTTAGTCTCTGCTGTTCCTCACAGAACAGACAGCCAGGAGTCAACAGATCTCTGAAAAAGGCCTCTAAGATGGGAGAGAAAGGTCAAAACAAAGAAAGGTGGAAGAGAGACTACACAGAAAAATAAACCTTCAAAGATGGACACGCTTGAAGCTCTGACTCAGTGGGGGAGGAGGGAGGACAATATTGGTAAACATCTGTACCCCCATAATATGCTGAAATAAAAAAATAAAAGAAAAAAGAAAGGGGGACTTAGCATTCCTAGAATGCTATTCCAGAAACGAGGTATCACCTCTATGAAATAAGAACAATATGCAAAAAAGGAGCATTTAGAGAACACAGAGAACTTTTTGGATATTAAAAACATGTTAGAAAATAGATGAAAAACTCAATTCAGAGGATAAAATATAAAGTTGAGAAAAATCTCCAGAAAGTGGAAACAATGTCAAAGTGATTGAAAATAGGTAGGAAATAGAGCTGTTAAAATGTCATAGAACCAGTCCCAGGTGTCCAAAATCTAAATAATAAGAGTTCTGGAAAGACAGAGCCACAGAAATAAAAAATTAATCAAGAAATTTCCCCAAATGTAAACTGCTAGATTTAAAGCAGCCACCTTTTAGGTGTCCGGCAGAATGGATGAAAATAGAATCATATCAAGGACCATAATGTTGAAATTCAGAACAAAGTCCTGGTTGAGGGTAGGGTAAGCCAAATACGATGGATCAGGAATCCAAATCACCTTGGAATTAACACTGGAATCAAGAAGGCAATAGGGTAGTGCCTTATCAGCATGAAAAGAAAGCACACACAAAATCTTTTATCAACCAAATTGTCGATCAAACCTGAGACGGAATAAAAGATTATTTCCCGAAATACAAAGTATCAAAAAATTACTTGTCATTCACCCTCTCTCAGAAGACTACAAAAGGATGTGTTCCATCAAAATGAGACCATAATCAAAAAAAAGAAGACATGGGATATTGGAAACAGTGCATCTAGTATAAGAGAGAGGAAAAAAAGAAATCTCCAAGATAAGAAGGAAAGGAAAGACCTGTACACAGTTCGGGAAAAGCAATGTGATCTGAGACACAAATCCAACATTTTTGCTGTCTTGAACCATCTTTAAACTGGAGGACAGAATGCCAGGGAACACCTGGCACAGACTCCATTGTGTTATTGGTTTGTCTTCATCACGTGCTGACATAATTCCTGCTTTCCTCATCGTCCCCTGTTATCTGGCCAAAGGAGGTTATTCACGAAACGCTTCTGCTTTGCTCTAGGTTTGAGAGCTGGAGTAAGCCTTTGTGAGTTTAGTCACTGGAACTTACTAGATGTGAAAAATACTTATGCCGGATACTGAGTACCTGGCTCTTAGGATAGTTGCGCCAGGTGTACCAGCTTGGTGAGTCTTGGGTTACTCAAGCCTTACTCATGAACTTGCCCACTGATTTCCTCAGAAGGAGATTTTGTAAACTCTCAGGGAACTGAAGCCAGAGCTACTGTTCAGTTTATTTTCTCTGTGGACTCCTTATAGAACTTGTAGCAATGCTACCCTGTTCTTACACAGCTAGCATTGTGATTGCTACTCAGGTTTACAAACTTAACCAGCAAGTTGTTAACAGATATATGCATAAGTGGTACAAATTAAATAAGCAAGCAAGCATGGGAAGGATTACCAGAAAAGTCAGGATACTGGCTATTTCCAGGGAAGGGAGAGTATATTAACTTCCTTTGACTGCTATAACAAATTACCACAAACTTAGTGATCTAAAACAACACAAATTTTTCTTATATTCTAGAATGCAAAATCAAGATATTGGCGGGGCCACGTTTCCTCTGGAGCTTCAGGGGAGAATCTATGTCCTTTTTTCTTCTAGCTTCCAGAAGCCTTCTACATTCCTTGGCTATGGCCTGTCATTCCAACCTTGGGTTCCCTCATTACTTCTTTCTTTTCTGATTTGGATGCCTTCTTCACCCCTCAAATGAGCACCTTCATGATTGCATTGATCCCACCTGGATAATGTCCTCATCTCAAAACCTTACTTCAATCACATCTGCAAAGTCCCTTTTGCCATGTAAGGTAACCTATTCACAGGTTCTGGGGACTAGAACGTGGACTTCTTCGAGGGGTCATTATTCTATCACAGAACGGGATGCAGTCTGGGAGGGTCACATAGGGGTGTTTTGGTTTTGTTTTAAGATCATGTTCTATTTATCAAGCTGCATGATGGGTGATGAGTGTTTATGTTGTTATTTACCTTTAAACTGTACGTAGATGTTTTATATGCTTTTCTGTACGGGTCACATGTTTCACAAAAGTGTGATACACATGTTACATATGTGGGCCAGGTTTAGCTAGTGGTGTCCAATGAGCAAATTTAATCTGGAGGAATACTTTACGTCACAGTTCTACACTGATGAAAAGCATGATGCAGAGCGTAGGTGGTGCTTTCCTCTCTGACTACTATGGCCTGGTGTCTTTTTGGTTACACCCTAATTGGACTTGAGGCTGTAGGCAAAGGTAAATGTCTTTGTCTTCTGGAATGGAGTAGGACAGTACCATTAACAGCTCTTTGCAATGGTCATTTGAGACTTGCCATCAAAATGGTAATTTGAGTTTGATTTTGTTTTGTCTTAGAGGTGACATTCTTGGGGCTCATTTAAAAATCATTCTCTATTCTCTTCCTTTTCCGTATGTTTCAAGACCTTAACAGACTCTATATAAAGAGCCACGTGTGCGAGTCTAAGAAAGATTTAGTTACAGGGTATGTGACTAATTTCTCACCCCACGTGAGACAATAGCATTTTCTTGGCCAGTTTCTTAAAATTTTCAGGTACCAATTTTTCTTTCCTTTCATCCAATCTAATCAGTTCTCCAGATATGCTCGGAAACCTTCAGGCTTAAAGAATTTGGAAATTGTGGATGATATATCAGTTAACACATCAGTTAAAAAAAAATTCTAATATTAGAGTCTACTTTGAAAATGGGAGTGGGGTGGGAGACAGGAGGCAATCTTGTCAGCAGAAATACTCCAGGTAAATTTGTATTCAGTTGTAAATTGATGAAGGGAGATACATAGCACATTGCATCCGGGAGAAAAAAAGAAAGAAAAAAAAAGTGAATTTCCAAAATTGACTCAAGATGAAATAGAACACCTGAAAATATAAAAAAGTATCCATGAAAGTAATTAAGTTATCAAAAATATCTTCCCCCCCAAAAGAAAAACCTATGCAGCTCAGATGATGTTAGAGATCATCTAAATATTAATATACAAAATATGAAGGTATGGTCATCTTTTAAAAGATTCTCTGCATCTTTTAAAAACAGTTGTAGAGAATAATAAAAGGTAATCATTTATTGTTTCTTTATGATCTTGTACAACTTCAAATCAAATTCAGATGAGGACAATAAAATCAACAAAAATGATACATTAATATCTTTTATGAAATTATGTACAGATCTGAAAAATATTACCAAATTTAATCCATTTTAAAATATAAACATTAAGTAGGATTTATCCTAGACATAAAATTGTAGTAGACTTTTGGAAAATGTGAGATTGGTGGCAACATCCAGGTGTGAATTGGAGAGGGTTTCTCTTGATGTGAATATGTAGAATTTACAGATAAAATATTTAACAATAATAACGCATAGCACATAGCTACACTTTAAAAAATGAGATTTGTGTATGGAGTGGTAATTCTTAGGTGCAACAAAAAAAAAATAAAGACCAAAAAAAAAAAGATTAAAAGCCAGAGTATTATGAGTGAACTGAGTGGTTGCAGTCTTAGATATTAGTGGCTGGGATTCCTAAGTCCAAGGTAAGGATACAAGTAAACTTGAGCCATTCAAAGTGAGGTGAGCTAGACTTCTACTCCCTCAGAAATCTACCCTATGAATAAAAAGCTGTTGCATTAAAACTCTTCTCGTTTTTCCTGAGAAGCAGTGGGGAAATCTGCCTGCCCTTTGATAGGAAGCCTTGAATGTGGAAAAAATTTTAACTCATGCCCAAGAACTTAAAAGCATATAAATATACCTTTCCTAAATGTGTTAGAAGACTTCTCCAAGAAGTTAACAACTACAAACAAACAAGTAAACAAACAAACAAATCCAGCCCTCCAGCAGAAAAACAAACAAACAAAACACAAACCCATGCTGGGAAGGGCATTTTCACCATCAGGCATAGACAAGGCTCCCTTAGACTTGTGTTCACTGCAACAACAAAAGTCGCATATTCTGTGAGGATCCACATACATAGTCACAAAAGAATTTATAATACATAGAAATCGACAATTTGATAAAAGGGACAGTTTTGCAAGCCCAGGACAGATCCATATGCATAATGAATCATATGACAAAAGTGAGCTTAACAATTAGTGATTACAAAGTAGTGAGGGTGAATTATTGAATGAAGATTACTGGGACAATTCACATATCCATATTGAAAAAAAATCAATAAAGTCAAACAACTCATTGAAAAATGGGAAAATACTCTAATAAGTAATTCACAAAAGAGGAAAGCTGAATGACCAATAAGCATATGAGAAACTTCTCACACACTCTGCTAATTAGGAAAATGCAGAATGCTACAACATATCACTTCACACTTATTAGACTAAAAAATAAATTAATAAAAGGTCTGGTAATACCAATTGCTGAAGGTGGTATGGGAAGATTACGTCACTCATACACTGCTATGAGAGAAATCAACACATTCACTAAAAGAACAATTTGCTCTTATCCCACCAGGAATCCTCTCTCTAATGTCTCTTGGCTTAACTCCTGTCCCCAGAGGTACTCAGGAATCATCTTCTAAGACTCCCTCACTTATCTGCCAGATGATATTTGCATTTTAAAGTCCACCTGCAATGTTGTGTGCATTTTAAATTCCATCTGCAGCCAGGCTGGGCATCAAAGTGATTCAAAAATTATGATGGAGCCACATATTCATGAAAGGATACACATTTCCTTACATTCTATTCTGTTGACTGGCTTGTGATTTTGTGGAAATCTATTTCAGACTTGAGCACACATCCAAAGATGAGTTTTTGCACCTAATGTACAGACCACCTCGGTAGCAAACTCACTTTGGCCGGCGACAAAAGCAGCTGTGTAGCGCGCCGCCTTCTTCATGGGAAGAGAAGAATGAGTGGGAATCCTTCGAATCCTTTGCACACACGAGGCTCAGTCGGTGTGGCTCTTAACTTCTTTTTTATAACTGACCCTCGTGGAAAGATTTTTTCCACACTGAAATCAAAATGGGCGGGATTGGTTTTGTTTTATTTTAACTAGTTTTCCTTCATATGTGAGATTTCTGGCATCTAGCCTGAGAAGTCTGGGGTAATGAAATGCATTTAGTGTAGAGGAGGGAAATAAAAATTTCTTCTTTTTAAATTTTTTTCCATGCCTGTAAACACTCCATTTCACCTGGCAGAAAAGTTGTTCGTGACCGAAGGCTCATAGGCAAAACAGGTTTGGACCCAAAGGAAATAAAGAGAGCTCTTGTCTTTTCTGCTATGCGGGGTGATTTCATGTGCACTAACCCAGTGACTGAGAGAAGGAAGATTTCGGTCCCTAACCACTTTCCCCCAAGGTGGTTTGTCCCAGGTGGGGCAGGTATGACTTACAGGGTAAATCCCAGAGAACCCAGGCATGGCCTTCATTTTCAGCAGACACTGGTCTTGCAATCAATTTTTATCTGTGAATCCTTGCCAGAGGAAAAATGACAGTCTATAGCTTCCTGTGCAATATGCCACTTTTCCTTGTGGACGACAGTCATGTGTGCAATATGAGCCGATTTTATCATGAGATATATTTATAGGCTGGTGGTTAATGCTGTATCAAGGTGTGATGGGGTGAAGGAAACAGCGTGCAGTTTTTATGCCTTAATCACTCTCCCAAGCAGAAGACAGAGTAACACAGGTGTGTCTGATCTCCCCAGGGGGTTGATTAGCTCACGATAACCACATCCTCTGTAGTTCCCTTACTGCTATTTTTTTTCCCCAGGTTCAGATACAAAGAAGTGATTTAGATGATTGGATTGACTGACAAAAAACGGTCAGCCAGTCTGCACCGTGACATTTTAAAGGATAATATCTACTTTCTGCAGGGCCGGCCACCAATAGGACAGTGTCAGCAAATGAAAGGCTTCCTGAACCAACTAGGCTTCTGCAAAAACCATTTGTGTTTACCTTTCCAGTGCCCTTTTCACAGGCAATGCGAATCTAAAACCTAAAAGCTTTCACTGCTCTTTAGAGAAATAAAGGGCAGAGAGTTTGCATCACTACTGAGAAATACACGATCACTTGCCAGTGCTTTATGATGGATGTGAGGAAGTCAGCTGCTATATCCAGATTAACCCAATGGATCAAATGCAGCAACAATTTCTCTCTTCCATTCAGGCTGAGGCAGGAAAAGCCTAAGGCTTACAACCAGACGGTTGTAAGCAACATATGAGTTACTTGTGGGATAATTTCATGTCTGACTTTCGGATAAAATGATTGTCAATATTTTAATCTAGTTTAATTCAAAGCGAGAGATCTTGATAAAGTTGATATCCCATTTTTGGATTGAGCACTTTTAAAAGTCTATCGTTAGTATAATAAACCGTCCAGGTGCAGTGGCTCACGCCTGTAATCCTAGCACTTTGGGAGCCTAAAGCAGGAGAATCATTTGAGGTCAGGAGTTTGAGACCAGCCTGAGCAAGAGCAAGATCCCCTGTCTCTACAAAAAAAAAAAAAATAGCCAGGTGTGGTGGTGTGCTCCTGTAGTCCCAGCTACTAGGGAGGCTGAGGCAGGAAGATCACTTGAGCCTAGGAGTTGGAGTTTGCAGTGAGATATGATCACAGCAGGGCACTCTAGCCAGGGTGACAGAGTGAGACCCTGTCTCAAAAAAAAAAAAAAAATTAAACTGTTTTCTTATATGTAAATGAATGGTCTATTTTTTTTTTTCTTCTGACTTAATGGTCCCTAGTCATTGAATTCTTGTTTTCATCTTTAAAAAAAGAAAAATAAAAGCCTCTGACTGTTTTGATACTCTGTACTAAATTGTATCCTGGAGCTGAGAATGCACTGGTCAAGCAAAGTCTCTGCTTACATCAACTTAACCATAGTCATGAGGGCTGGGGTTAGGGTTAGGGTGCTGCTTCAACAGTGGGTACCAGGACTCTTATCATGGCAATTCTGTGAGGCACCAAAATGTCCAGAGTGCAAACTCATTTCCTGAGCACTTTCATGGGCAAATATATAATTACATAGCACATTGGCACTGAAGCAAAACATTGGTGAAATCAACTAATGAGAAGCGATTGGCATGATGTAGCAAAGGGTGATCAGAGCCATTTTATATTAAATGTATACAAATACCATCAGATTTTCTAATGATTTCATGCTCACATTTTCCTTTTCTAAGGGGATTTTCTACTTTTCTCATATCAAATTAGAGGTCCTCATTCAGATTTCTGCACACAGTAAGGAAATACTTGTTAATGGACTAAAATATTCTCCTTTTTCCTCAAAACTCAAAAAAGTTTTGTTTTTTCCCTGGTGGAAATAATAACAATAAATAGCAACCAGCAATACATCTTTAAAAGATTTACTTAGAAAACTTGAATTTAAAAATGGATTATAATATGAAGAATGAAGTCTCTCTCCTAGTGAACAAAAGTTCAGCCAGAAAACATATATCATAAGAAAGTAACTTAACTAGGAAACAATGTGAAATACTGCAAGAGAACATGGGTCTTTGTAGGTAGCAATGAAAAAAAACAAAAAAAACACAGGACAAATTTCTCTTTGTACTCATAGGTAAAAAGATACAACTGAAATAGGGGTAATATTTAATTTAAACTAACTGTTGTGTGTCTAAACTTGATAGGTAGGTTTCAATACTGTTTATGGTGGAAGAAACAGAAAGGTATACATTCATTTTCTACTCGAGCTGGGCTGCTAAATATGGAGAACATATTTTTGTAATGAATATAAACAATTTTACAGTTTATCTTTCTAATTTTCCAGTAAGTCCAGGTTATTGATGGTAAAATGACTCGATGCAAATACATATTAAGTTTTCATTTATTTTTCCTGCAATATTCCTGAACACCTGAATGAAACATTTCATGAATGGAAAGTTAATCTACCCAGGCCTGGATGCCTAAAGCATTATAAGAAATTGGACACTTTTTTTGGATTTAGTCGACCACATAGGAGCATTGTGCAAAAAGGTTAGGATAGGGACTTCATCTCAAAGCTCAGAGCTTGACCCACAGTTGAAGTAATCAAGGTGCTTTGCTGCTTTTTATTTTTTCATTTCAATGGATTCAAACCATTGGCTTACTCAATTTTCACTCAGGGCTTCATTGCACTGGATAACCCTCAGGGCATAAAACTTTTAAAGTGAAATGATTCTCTCTGCTGACAGATGTTCTTAATGACATGTGAAATGTGGCATCCTATAAGTTCTGGTCTCCTGAAATGCATCCAGGTGTGGCTGGACTTGTACACAGCATAACTGTGCCGCCTCTCTGTTATTTTTCACTGAATATTCTAAGCACACAAGCAAGAAGCTTAATGTAAGACAAAGATTTAAAACTTTTAAATCCTTTTTGTTTTTGTGAGCAGCTCCACTCAAAAATCATTTTTAAATTTTAAGATATTATAGGCTGGGCATGGTGACTCACGACTGTAATCCTAGCATTCTGGGAGGCCAAGGCAGGAGGATTGCTTGAGGTCAGGAGTTTGAGATCAGCCTCAGCAAAAGTGAGATCCCATCTCTACTGAAAAAAATATATATATAAAAAATTAGCCAGGCAT
Source organism: Cheirogaleus medius (assembly GCA_008086735.1). NCBI lineage: Eukaryota > Metazoa > Chordata > Mammalia > Primates > Cheirogaleidae > Cheirogaleus > Cheirogaleus medius. Next base: position 4,849,087 of record VBSM01003215.1, on the reverse strand, counting down.
GGTGGCACATGCCTATAGTCCTAGCTTCTCGGCAGGCTGAGGCAGGAGGATCTCTTGAGCCCAGGAGTTTGAGGTTGCTGTGAGCTAGGCTGATGCCGCAGCACATTTTGAGACTCTGTCTAAAAATATATATATTATAGGCAAGTCTATAGACATTCATTGAAGATAAAATAAGCCGGCCAGTTTAAGGTTGTTGGCCATGACGTTCACCATGTCCAAACAGTGGTCCACACCATGATGTGCAACTAACTCTAAGATGACATCTCACTGGACTGTTCAATTCATACCATTGGAAAGAAAAGCTGCATAATGAGTTAAAATGAAGAGTATAAAGAACAAGTGATGGATGCACTGAAGACCCTGACCTCACCACACTGCAATATATTAATGTAGCAAAACTGTCTTTGTACCCATGGACATATACCAAAAAACCAAAATAAATAATTTTAAAGTTAAAAAATGAACAAAGCAACTGCAATTTGAGAAACAGAGATAATTGCATATACTGATATATTATTATCATCATTTGTTTTATGTTTTGTATTAAATATTAGGTAGATCTTCTGGTTACACATACCTGAATAAAAACAATTTAAATTAAATATTAGGTACAGTAGGTATCAAATAAAACTTAAAAATACATTTAGGATATAAAAATATCAACATAACAATGACCTCTTCTCCCACCACACCATTTAAGAAATATAACTTTTTATAATTATTCTTCAGCGTTTAATTTTACATGTGTGTAAAAGCTTAAAAACAAATAAAAATCTTATTTGACTAAGTGCTATGGCTAATTAAGGAACGATATTGAGTTACACTTCTGGTGATACACTTATTTGTAAGACTTTAAAAATAAGACAATGATCTTAGATTTTGCTTTAGCAAAGCTTTCATATCCTATCAATATGCATTTCTACCAACATACAATATCCAAAAATCAGACACAGTAAAGATGTTGCTACACTGAGACTCACAATTAAGTCAGAAATTACTTAATTTTTGTAGTAAATCTGCAAACAGAAATCCATTTCATAACTGTGCCAATTGCTCTTTCTTGGGAATACTGACCACTAATATTCAAATGGTACTCAGACTTGATCTATACTTTACATGTTCCTTGTGGTTATTCTGGATTTTTGACACTGGAACTTTTCTATAACCTATGTTCTCTGCCTAAGCACTTTCTGGAATCCGTTCTCAATGTTACCTCTATGTTATTCCGTAGGTAAAGATTCAACATAGGAAAGCACGCTTCTTTAACTCTTTCCTCTTTTGGATTCTGTGTTAAACTCAAGGAGCAGAGGCAGTTTTTCTTGGTATTACCACATCGATGTGGCTCAATCTAAATTTGCCCTGGGCTATGAGGGAGGAGACGGTATGGCATGACTGTAAATGAAGAAAAATAGAGAAAATTAAGCAAAGCATCCTGTTTACTTTCAGTTGGAAAGCCGAATAGGACAACCTGCTAAGCCACAGCCTTGTTTTTGGACAGATTATGCATTTCGTTAGCAAAAAGGTAGTTTTTAAAAGAAACTTTTTGAAAAAATAATCATTGGACATGAAGGAAAAAAATGTCATTTCAGGGACCATTCCTGGAATAGGCAGACCTCTTAATTTATTTTAACTACTTGGGCAGGGATATTTCAAAGACACAGTCTCTGGGTACCTTGGCACCAAGATTAAACTGGGCAACAGTTGTATCTTAAGTTCTTTCCTTGGGGAACAACAGCTATGTGCTACCTCTACAGCCATTCTTTCGAGAGTTCTAAATATGAGTAACTCTGCATATTATTGTGCCTCTAAAAACAGCTTGCAGTTATTACAGATGGGGACAAAATATTTGGTGGAGTTATATGGAAATTTACAGTGGAAATCTTGTAAAAAATATGCAAACTTTATATGTAGTAGGAAGTCTTGGCTTGAGACGTTAAATGGGACATTTACCTTGCACTTTGGCTACTTCTGTAGGGCAGCTGAAATAGATTTAATCCCAGGCACTGTTGAAGAACCTTGTGAAAAAACATCCAAGGGAAAGAAAGTTGAGGGCCATTAAGTTTGGTTCAAGGTCAATTTTAGAGTCAAAGTTAGAAACAATTTCACAGGTGGTCTTGACTCTACAAATTCATACCTGGTAAGACTAATTATCAATCAAGTGGTGTAAAATATATATATAAGACAATGAAAGGCCAAAACATCATTGCAGTGTAGCTTTAACACAGAATGGAAATCGAGGATTAAGTAACCACTATTTTAGATCACAAAATATTGATGGCAGCTACAGCAGAAAGCTACACTAATAACGTTTGACATAGAAAATCGTAAGAAGATGGACCTTTTGGGTAGTGTTGAGTGGCAGAATTACTAGACATTAGGGTAGGAAGTAACACGGCACATCATTGAAGGAGCCAGAGAGGGAAAAAAAGTCCATAGAAGAAACACCATGACAAGCAGTGAGGAGACCCTGTGGATAGCACACCTGAGATACTCCCAGGGGATTTCCTAAAAGCATTAGAAGGAATAGTTAGGAACATAGCTAGGTATGTACTTCTCTGCTACTATTCAACTTGTCCTAACTTTCTATTCTATTCCATTGTTGTGATCTTTGGAAATAGACTCCATGTGTAATTATTAACATAAGAGCATGTCTCTTGGCTTATCCATGAAAGACTTGCTGGTAAGTGAAGAGTTTAACCAATTAGACAACTACTGATGTGTCAAGTATTTTAACGTCGTTGGTAAATCCTTAAGCAATTTGACAAAATGTAGCAGTGATTTTGGCCCCAGATTTTATTGAATTTTCATCATTCTAAGTCAAATAGGGACAAATAAAATCTTACATCTGCTCATTTTGCTATTCTGCCATTATTAAATCAGAAATCTTTATGCTTGGCCTTGAAGTAACATGACATGTATGGGGAGGAACAGTTAATCACAGGTAGCAGGGCTTCTTGAATGGGTTACAGAGCTGGATTAGATGACCCACAACAACTTTTCCCATCTCAGAATTCTACACGTGTTATAAAAATACTTCAACCCTTACACAATAACAGATTGGACTCATGTACATTCTCCAATTTTCAGGTAAGTTAATGGAATCGAAACCCAACCAGAAATCAGAAAATTTAGACCTGAATGCTGTCATTCATTTAACTTACTATTTGATCTTGGGTAACCAACTTATATTTCCTTTGTTTTTTCTGACTCATCTATAAAGTAGAAATGTGAAAGTTAAAATGAGGAGATAAGTATAATTCTTCATGGAAGGAGTTAAAAATTATCACAGTAGCTCACAGAATAAATTTTAAATCACATATTTAAATAAAAGCACTTATGCATATAATGATTGCAAATGTCAAGGCCATCATAACAAGGACAAACATAATAATCTTAGAGCTTGGAGAAACTCTAAATTTCGTGAAGCACAGTGGCTTCCAAATTCTTTGCTTTGTCATCCAAACCTTTAATCAAAGGAAGTCCTATTTAGAACGCCAATATTTACAGCTGGTATGAGTGAAGTTGCTCCCATGTCAGTAGGAGCCAGCGGAGTACCCTACCCATGAACTCATCAAAAAGAATTCCACCTGTCCCCATCCAAGGTACTTCCAAGACATCTCCATTTCCTGTGCATAGTGGCTGAATGTTACTTGCTTGTATATTCTGTTCTTTTACAGATAAAAAGGCAAAGTCTAAGAAAATTGCTATCCATTTAATCGATACGTGCTGAGGGTTAATTAAATTGCTCAGAAAATCATGCAGTTAAATGACAACAGAGTAAATACCGGAACCAGGGATGCTGACTGGCTCAGAGTTCTGTATCCGTCTACCTTCCTGCAGTGCTTCACTTCATACTCATGGGAAGACATAGATTTGGAGAAAAGTAAATTCTTCCATAGTTTGGTGGCATGGAAAGTTGCTGGACATTTGTTAAACATAGAAACTGCCTTCTTTTACCTTCATATAAAATCCTATATCTTTGATCAACAGAGAAAAAAAAAAAAAGGATCTGCAACCGTCTTTGGCAAGGAATGGCTGTCCATCTAAGCAGATTATGGAAGGACCCACACATTCCGACATTTTCTGATTCACCAAAGGAATCCAGCTCCCTAAAGCCTGCTTTGATATGTTTTGGACTTCAATAAAAATTGGAAGGAAAAAACACTTTCCTTCTCAAAAATAAAAATAAAAGCAAATAAGCTTGTTATTTATGTCTCTGGAAGTGCGTATTCTAAAATAAAACATGCTGAAAATAATTGACAGATCTGTCTTCTGTGTATATTGCCATAAAGATGAACACGTCTGAGAAGGTTAGTGGTTGGATTCCCTCTGATTTAGAGCATGCTAACAAAAGAAGAACATTTCAACAAGTTTTTAATGCCTACCATATGCCCATTAAAGTCCAAGTAGAAATGACCTGGATTGAATAAGCAACACGGTACAACCTATCTTTAGCCCTATTTTTTCTTGGGAACATTACGCAGGAGAATGTGTGACTTAGTTTCCAAGGAGTCAAGAGCCAGTAGTTCTAAGATACAGACTGCACTAGTGGGGACAGCATCAAACAAAACCAAAACAGCCCTTTAATCTCCTTGGCCTAGAGTTCCAGCACAATAGCATTTTCATATTTTCTTTCTTAATTTTTGTCTTGTGGTTTTCAAGAAATTTCCGGACAGCTACAGGGTGATGTAATACCAACATATTTTAAAAGGTGTTTTTGTAAGTGCTTATAAAATAATGATCGCTTATGGTAAGAAAACGAATACAACATAAAAATTTTAAAAAGAAAACAATATCACGGAGAAATAGAATAGAATGTTTTTTAAGTTTCTGTGCAAATAAATATACATTTTTTTAAAAAACCCGGAATGGGAGCATTCCTCAGTGATGATGAACAGGTGACATGATATGGCAGAAAGAGCTCTGGGCTGGGAATTAGGAGGCCTGTGATCTAGACACCACTGCTGGGTCATTAACTAGATGAGCAACCCCCAAAAATTCCACAGATCTCTCCATCGCAGTTTCCTCTTCTGTGAAAAACTAAATTTGGACTAAATATACTAAAGACTTTTCCAGATTGAAGTCCTTTGAGGCTGATTGTTTTTATTATTATTTTGTTATTATTATTAAAATGATTAATATAATATGGCATAATATATATTAATATTATGCATAGGTGAAATGATTAGATTCAAATTGCTTTCATGTGTGTTGCTGTGATATCAACGTCTAAACCCCACGGACTTAGGTAAGAAAAGACTTTAAAGCTGGGGAAACAGGACCTCAGAGAGATTATATGTTAGATCTTCTGGAGGCCAGGAAGGACAAATTACTGCATTAGATTTTCAGTTGTGATGATTGCTGTGAAAAATCATTACTTTCGCCACATGGATTGAAATCCAGTTCCATTGCCAAGGTGAGCGTATCACAGTCATCCGTAACCATACCTATAGATTCAAGCCTTTGCTCTAGTATCCCAGAAATATGAAGTTAATGGCTGCTACAAGCTCAACAGACAATGAGAAGGGGAGTGTAGCAATTGTCATTCAAAAGTGGCCCAGTACCAGCTCGGTTATCAAAATGACAGATATGAACATTTGTATATTTGCAACAGTTTTTTTTCCCATATGTTTACCTAATTTTATACTGATGAATCATCCCCCTAGGAATGAAATGAGTAAAAATTCCGTGCAGGGTTGGGTGTCTTTTATTTTGGGCAAAGAATCCAAACCCTGCAGCAAGAGAGCCATGCTCACTGGAGGTGCAGGTGGTATTTTGGGAAAATGAGCGTGGGTGGAAGCCTTAGGATACTTGCCTTCCCCTCCTACAAGCTTCAGCACGACGCTGTGCAGGAAGGTCCAGCGGATAACTGGAAATCCCCATATGCCTAACATTCAGAAATATTCTTTTGGCTTGTTAGGTAAGAGTGCAGTCATATTTAAGAAATATCATAGTATGAGAGTCTGTTCTCTCTCTCTTGTATCAAAGCGCCATGAAAGAATAGCTCTAACTTCAGATATTAACGAGATTTCCATAGTGCTACAACACACACAGACACACGTGTATGCCTGCATACACACACCCTTCACGTATGTATGCCTCAAACAGAAAGGGGCTAACGAAAGATGATCTGGGTGTGCCCTCCCAGGTGTTCTGGCTGTGTGTCAAAGATGGTAACTATTATCCACCCACCTCCAGGATTTCCCCAGAATTTCGAGTTTTAGATGGACTTACCCTTTTCTTCCTTTTGCATTAGAAAGAATGTGTATTTGGTCTGAGGCCACCATATTCTGCCTCAGGACTACTGGATTTGAGATGAAGGGATTCTGGCAAGGAAATATCAAAGATTATATTCTAATAAATAGAATAAGTCATTCCAGGAACTTTGGAAACCACTTAGCTTTTAAACCAACACTATAGCAGATTGTCATATCTCCTAGCTTGACATCTTCTCCTAAACTTTTGTGTTTATTTGGTATCTTTTTTGAAGCATCTCTTACAAGCATTATTTCATTTTATCGTGTGGATGTAATGTCAAAGAAAATAGACTTATAGATTCTCATTATCTAAAGATTATAAAACTTAATTTCTAAGAATAAGAAAAAACATGCAAATTATTTTGCATTTTTAATCATATTATATCATATTATAGATACATGTTATATGACTGAAAAATAGCAAGCAATATATACATAAAATATCTCACTGCAGCCCTATCTACCTTTTCCATAATCCTCAACCTTCTCACCCCGTATGTAGCCATACTTACTAGTTTCTTATGTACCCTTGTACTTCTTTTTAGACAAGTAGAAGCTAATACAAGGGTATGTTTTTATCTCCTCTCTTTCTTACACAAATGATAAGATTTAATATATTCTGCACTGTACCTTTCTGGTTTTCACCTAACAATATATCCTGGATATCTTTCCAAATTGGGACATAAAGTATTTCTTCATTCCTTCTTGTAGCATCAGAGGATGTGAGTGCGATCTTTTATTCAGCCAGTTTCTGGTAGTTGTATCCTTGGATGGATTCTGGTGATTTGCAATTAAACTATGAATATATTCAAGTAAATATATAAGATAAATTCTTATAAGTAGTATTGCTGGGTCAGAGAAACACATGGATATGTAATTTAGATAAATAATACTGATCAGGTATAAGTATTTGGGATACAGTATAATTTGTACCCCCTAAATCCTCTGTGTTAAGCATTTTGTCCTTAACACAAAGTCTGGAAAAAAATTGAATCTGATCCATATGACATAGTTTACAACAGAGCTAATCATCAGAATAGCTTTGGAGATATTTTGTAATACTGATTTCTGGCTCATCCCCTGGAAGATCAGAATCTTTAAGTCTGGAATGAAGCTCAGAAATATGTATTTAAAACTCTTCAAGGTGATTTTTATCAGGATGATTTTAAGATTTTCTAAGTTCTTGAGCACTCAGTCTTTGGAGATTATAGCCCACATAGGATAAAACAAAATAAAATGACCAACTTTCAACAATGTATTGCAAATGATTGATTTACACAATTTAGCTTTTTAGTTTTTTAATTTTTTATTTTCCTATTTTTGAACACAATAATATTTTTCCCACTCTTTAACAGTGTATCAAAGTTACACTTTGAAAGTTGTGAGTTCCAAATACTCAGCATAAAACAGTTCAGACTCATATTGGAAACCACTTATGGGCTCTCATCTGTAGATACTATATTCCTGGTTGCATTTATCTTATTTAACATTTATCTATCAAACATGATAACCAGAATTTCACATTCATAATTGTATTCACTCTACTTGGGGGGAAAATGTCAAATGCAGAAAGTTTTGATGACTGGCTACCCAGCGAGGGTGTATCACCCCACAGCAAAGCAGCCTCTGAGAAAATGTGTCTGGTTTTGCTAAAAGGGAAGACAGCTGCAGACCATCGTGTGGAAAGGAATTAGACGGATCTCAGGGAAGTCAACATTTAAAATAGACCTTGAGAAAGACAATTTCGGTAAATTTCAGTACCTGCCAGGAATAGTCTGCAATTTGGTGTCTAGTTATTTTTAAATAAGTCATGTTACTAAATGGCAAACTGTGACAAATTTTGTGAGACCTTAATTTTGCAGAAACTTTCATTGTTATTGGCTGGTGTTTGGCTAATCCATTGGAGAGGAAGTGACTTAAGTCTGAACATGCATAGGTTTTATTTCTACATGGGCCAGCTAGGTTTACTCAGCAGATTTGCTGTGGATTTCACCCCCAGACTCAGGCCATTGCAGCGTGGGGAGGAGATCAAGTAAGACAGAGATGAGTGGCTGGAACTACACATCTCTTATCACTGGTCCCAGGTCATCATAACTGAAGCACATGCCCTCCAAATGGTAACTTGATTTGTCCATGCATAAAAATGACTGTCAAAACCTCTATATGTGAATTTTATTTTCACAAGTCTCATTTAATTTTATAAATGTATATATATATATATGCATATATATTAAAGTAGCAAAGGGTCACTAGTGCACAAATAGTGTGGATACATTCATGAACTCTAACTAGGTGATATCCAATGATAACTGAAATACAAAAAAAAATCAGTGAGCTGGATATTTAGTCTAATTCTCTTTTATTTTATGTCTTTGTTCTTTTTGCTTTCTTTTTAAAAATAAAATTGAATGTGTAGACCTATGAGGGGGGCTCATGTAGATGCTAATATTAATTTATTTAGCAATGTAGAAATCCAAAAGTCACAAGGGAAATGTGATCATAATAATCACAAATTATTGGCCTCTTGTTAAAGGAATCCCACACTCCATGCCATATGTATGGCTTGAAGTTGCTGTGACAAATAATAGCTCAGCCATTGGGTTGTTTGTATTTTAATTGAGAAAGAAAGTGATTTCCTTGAGGAATTTTCTAAGTATTTGTTTTCATAAAACAAATAGCTGGCTCAAAGCTTACCATAAAGACACCTGAACATGTGGTTCCTTCACAATACACTCTTTTATAAAGTATTCTTGAATAGAAAAGCAATTGTATCACTATCAGAAATTCTTATTTCTGGAAAGTTTAGCAATACCAGAGAATCCATAAAATTCTGTCATTTTTCTTCATGTCGCTCATACTTTAAATATCAACAAATGGCAGATATTGTAAGATGGCCTCCTAAGTGTCCGATACTCAGATACTGATTGAGATATGACATTCAGAAAGGATCAAATTACTATATTTCCTTCATCACACTTTCATTCAAGTATAGCACTACACGATGGCGAAACTTGTTCTGAACGCAGAAAGCCAGGTAAACTTTCCAAGCAAGCATGTGGGGATGCATTGGATGGAAACTTTTAAAATTCCATGCAGTTTGTTCAGGCAGAACCAACTAATTTAAAATGAACAGTGACAGATCAATTTTTAATGGTAACTCTATTATTTTTCTCTATTATGAATACTACTTTTTACCAGACCATGAAAATTATGTTGACGTTTGAAAAGCATGTGGTTAATTGTAGCAGAACAAACATTCTGAGTGCTGACTCCACTTAGGAAGGTGATACCAAGCATGGGCCTTGATCATAACGTGGTTGGCACACTATAGCGGTTGCCTTAAAAAAAAAAAAAAAAGTCCACTAAATGTTAAAGACCCACTAAATAAATGTTAAAGATCCTAGGTGTGCCAGTGATGAATTTATATACATTCGAAGCACAATGGATTGTGGAGACACCATTCTGAAAACACGCCAATTCACTCAACTAAAATCTGAAGTGCATTTCAGAAATAAGACCAAGCCGTCAGACAGCTCAGAGTTGCAACACAGGCCAAAGTGGCCAGATGATGTTTACAGTTTATAATTTCCAGTATTTTCCCAACTTTACTGAAAGATTTGTGCTCAAACACTACAAAGTAGTCACTGTGTATGGAAGCTTGCATGAGAAATTTTAGTTTTAATGCAGAACAACCATGCAATCTAAACTTTTTTTTGTTTAATGGCAATATAGAACTGTGGCCATGAATAATGAGATGTGCTTTCATAATATTAAACTGTCCAGATTAGAGTGTTGGGAGGTATCAATTTTATAACAACATCTCCGATTCCAGATACCTAGTCTAACTTCCCCATTTTTTGGATATTCTCGCCATTTTTTAACCGGATGGTTTTGGGATAAAATATTTAGCTATGAAGCAGAGGACATTGAAACAACCCATGCAGGAATCAGACTTAAAAGTATATACTTATTACTGCCATGCTCAAACCACCTAAATTAAATGATTTGGAATATACCAGGCTTATAACATCCACATTTTACTCTGTTGAAAAGAGAGAGAGGAAGACTGGGACAATTATGGGATGGAAAAGGAAAACTGAGGGCCAAAATCAAGTTAGAATCTAGATCAGAACTCAACTATCAAATTAACTGGCTCTAGCGGGAATACTGCAGTTTCTCCAAGGCTGTCTTTTGACCAAAATCGAATACATTTACAATGACATCCGCCCCCAATCCGGGCTGTATGGAAGCATTGACATAAAAGAGGTGACAATGATTGAGACAGTATTCAACTTGGAAGGGAAACCAAGCTTAGTGGTACAGTTTCATGAAAGGAAAAATACAGTTATGGAGAAAATATATCTTTATTTTATATATATCCATAGGCCCCAGATGCATGTATGCAAATCTTTAAGACTAAAAATTTTCGACAGGATAACGAACCATATATCGAAGAATAAATAATGAGCTATAATTATGTTTTGGCTTGGAGCAATGACATCAATATGTGCTAATTCTAGAAAGGCATTTTAAAAAATTATTTCCATTGGCTATTGATGATTCACCTTTATGCTTCAATCCTCCATAGATCAATAAGGGAAAGAAAGAAAGCATAGCTTAAAGTAAACTGATTTTGTAAGAAGTGAATTTCTGGGTTAACATGATCCCAAGAATTAACAGAATTTCCAGAAAAAAAAAAAGAGGAAAATTCTTTCTATTTATATGTCTTCTTACAAAACCATGCTTTACAACCATGAATCATTATTTATATCTTTTTGGCACCTACTTTTGGTATAAACTGTTTCATTGTTGCATAAATGGTGACTTACATATTCCTAGTTATCTTTTTGTAGTGAATGAGATTTAAAATGGTGAGAACTATTATAGCTCAGTGACTAGACATGAATTTAAAAAATAAACTGAATTTAGGGAGTTATTAAGGTTTTATATATATCATATATATTTATATATTATTAAAGTTTTATATTTCTTATGAACTACTGGAGCGCAACCTAATGTGCTTCTATAAGAGACAGCTGAAATCCGGAGAAATTAAATGAATCTGAACTTTTGAAATCTGCCCTTATGTTGTGTGGCTTTTGCTAGTTCATGTGTCGATGGTTTCCTTTCACTTTCATTGATTTGAAGACTTTGCTTTTTTCTGTTTTGTATTCACTACAATGTGTCTAAATATAGATTAATTGTTGGTTACATTTTTGAATTTATGGTTTTTGAATCTGAATTTTCCATTGATTCTGGAAAATTCTGAGCCATTATTTATTATAACTTTGCTCATGGAGGATTTTTTTCCCCTTATGTGTTTCATATTATATTAGAGTTCTTTAGTGAGACTTAGATTTTTCTCTCCCTCTTTTTTCTGTCTTTGTTTTTTTCCCTTCCTTTCTGTCTTTCTGTGGAACTTACTTTTGGGTGTATTTGTGGGAAAATTATTCTAGACCAATTTTGGCCTTACTTCTAGGACACACCACAGTGATACCATCCTAGTGGCCACTGGTCCTGATAACAGTTTTTCTGTAAATTTTTTTGGTTTACAAAAATAGTGTAATTTTTAAATCCAAATCTGTGAAATCCTTTTAATTTCTGATGTGGTTTTCTCAGAGGAGATTTTTTTTTTTTAGCCAGAGTCGTGGCACATATAGACAATAGTCTTTGTATTGTAAGGTTTATTTTTTCCCCCTCACCTTGTTCTGAGGTTGTTGCCTTTTAAACGTCCCAGTTTTATGTAGGGATCTTAGTTCTAATTCATTGCATTGTACTGTCCCTGAATGGGTACTATAACCCAAGTTCTAGGTTATCAGGTCTCATATATACCTCTCCAGGAGTCTGAAGCATCTCATGATTTTTATACTAGTTTTAACCTTTCATTTTTGTTCCTATTTTGCAAGTTCAGCCAAAAGAAAAAAAAATTAAAAGCAATTGTGTCACATTTATCTAGAATTTATGGATATTTAGGGTAGAGGATATTTTAGGTTATTGTAATTAACCATCTTGCCCATAATATGTGTGACTTTTACAGCTCAACATCCTTGCCCTTCATTCTGGCAATCAATAGTGGTCCTCCTTAATTAAAAACTCTCTGAATCCATTGAGGAGGAGCACACATTCCCCAAGACCACTTGACAACATATCTGAAGCAAAATCTTATAATCCTTCTAGTCGAGTGTCAGCAACCCTCGGTGGGTTCAGCTACCGCCATGCCTGGAGGTAAGGGATTGCACCGCTGTGATGTGGTCTGTTCTCTTCCCCGTTTGAACTTTCAGAATGTTGTTATTTTTCTCTTCCTCTAAGGTCAGGCTGCACGTTCTGCTCTCTCCCCCTCCCCCATGCTTTTCACACATCCTCTCCCTGGAGAAATGTGAGAGGCCGTCTGGAAAAACATCAACCTTATGGATGTCAGGGCCTGCTTACACAGGATGCCAACAGATGGCAATATTTTATCATTATTACACAAGCCAGAGACCCTTCATCTGTGGCCTCGGGGAACATGACTAGTCGGCTCTTTGGTGTGACACATGTCACCGAAGCTTCACCCCCCATTAACCGTGCTGTTGTTTGTGATTGTTAAGCTGCGTGTCTTGCCCATATGTCACATTCTTGACTTGTACAAGGGTCCATTAGTAAGTAGCATCTGAGTACTGTGAGTCACAGAAGGCCCCACTCTTGGAAAAATAAACAGTGCACATTTAGCTGAGATTAGAGCCACTGGCTGGTGGCAGGGAACTGGACGGCGTTTCGTGTAAAAAGCCCGTTTCTGCGATTCATCGGGGCCTTCCCCCCTCTATCGATACAACAGAATTGCACGTCGCCGGTGTGCGGACGGCACTTCCCGGCCACGAACACAAGCTGAGCGCTCAGGTCATCCCTGTGGCTTGGTAGGGCTTGATCCATGACAATGGAAAAAGAGGGAGAAAGGAGAAAACGGTGAGCTAGATATTTCGAAGCTATCAGGAAACCTCATGAAATCAACTTCATGATTTCAAAGAAAAGAAGTTTTTGATTTTTAGATATATTTTCCAGAGACTCACCCCTTCTTTTACTCCCTGTCATTTCTTTCCACCCTCTATTCCTTCTATTTCGTAAATAACTTTCTTTTCCTTTTTAAAAAATATGTCTTTCATGACTTCTGTCTTTTTGTCTCCTTCCTTTAACCTTTCTCCACCACTCTTTTGAGTCTTTCCGCATCATTCTGTCTCCGGGCTCTCTTTTGTCTTCCCCACTTGCATCTGCTTGCATCTGCAAACCCTGACAACACAGGACTCCAGCCCAGGAATGGTATTCTGGTTCTTTGGAGTTGGCACCAAAGGGGATACGACAGTCTTGCCAACACCACCTACCCAAGAAACTGAATTTAAAAAGAGAATTCCCTCCAGCCACCATCTAACCTAAGCACTGCCAACATTATAATTGTAAGTCATCTAATGGTTAAAAACTGGCCCGAGACTAAAAGAAAAGTCAGGCAGATAAATGTTCCAGGTTGGGTTTAGGGAAAGTTTTGGGGTTTCTCTGCATCTATGCGACTTCTGAAGCTGTATTTCATTCCTTGATCCCCTTTAGCAATCTGGCTCATTCTCTGTTTGTGTTTCTCTTTTATAACTTTTTTTTTTTTTTTAATAAGTGAAATTCTGGCATTTCTTCCAGGAAGGAAGGAGCAGGAGGGCTTCAGGCACTGCTGGGAGGCGTGAAGGCGAAGCTGCACGAACATCTTCACAGACCATCTACCCCACTCAATGTAGGGTCATGACCACGTAGTCAAACAACCGAGGGTCAGAGGGGAGAAAACAGATGGGGACCAGAGGCTTGCAGATTCCACACCTTCTTTCAAAACCTGTTTCAGAAAGCGGTTTTCTGTGAAAGTAGATTTCTGAGGGTCATGCTATTATAAACACTCTGCTCTCAGGTCTTCAGCCTCGGAGAAGTGTTTGGCGAAGGAGCATTTGCCATCAAACATGGTTTTATTGAATATCCCCCTTGTTGTTGTTATAATAATCCGTGCTGATATAAACCATGCTCCATAAAACGCCACAATACACATCCACCGGGCAACGCCACAGGGCAGCCTCCAAGCGAAGCTCCTTAGGCAATAAAACCAAGACTGCCAGGAACATGGCTGCCATTTATTTCCCCGTAATGTGCTTTTTCTCTCTCTCTCTTCTTTCTCTCTCTCTCTCTCTCTAGGCAGATTTTCCTCGTGTTGAAAGGGAACCTCTGGTCAAAAGTCAGCAAGCAGAGTTGTAGAAAGCTTTGATAGTCAGTGAAGTGAATCATGGCTACACATGGCAGCGGCGTGCACCCATGGAGCCTCTGGCTGGGCGGACCTCCCTCCAAGAGCAACTCCTGGTCATCAGTCAAAGGGGCCCCCAACGAGTTGCACACGGCCAATGGTTTCACCAGCTCCACGGTGCCGGGGTCCCAAGTTGCCCTTTTCCACAGGTATTGCTAAAGCAAATAGCAGACGCTATTTACTGGGTGTGATGCTTTCAATCACATTAATCTAGCCAGTAAAAAAATTTATGGCCAATAAAAATTCCACCATGACATGGCTGATTGGAGGGGAGGCTGCATGATGGAAATCCAAGCCACGCCTCTGCCTCTAGCTAGACTGTCACAGACCTTGGAAGGAAGGAAGGAGTCGGGGAGGAGAAAGACAGAAAAATCTCTGGGGTTGTTAAAACTAACTCAAGGGTAAGATGGATAAAACTCTTAAATCGTTTAATAAGTCCGAACTCTGGAGTGTGATTGACTGAACACCTACTTTGAAAAGCTACCTGGGGAAAGTATAGATGTAGTCTTGTTTCCACTAGAAAATGACCCCAGGTTTCTTCTACCCCTGTGATCACATGGTTATATTTGCTCATAATAAAATAAATATTTTAAAATCCAATCAATTTATACAGGAGTTAGAAAGATGCCTGGGTGGGGACGCTCGCTCTCTCTGGTTTGAAGCCAGTGAGAAATGTAGCTTCACGTATAGCTGTCTCTGTCCCGGTTGGCTTGCCCGTGGTTTGCAAAGATCCAAAAGGGCAGTGACTAAGCCCTGTTAACACTGGTGAGTCACTCCTTTTCCCAATCCATGGCGACCGTCGTCAGACTGCGTGGTTCTCCAGCACACACTCTCCAAATCCTTACGTCCCATGGCTTCTCCCTTGAGTGGGCAGCTGATCCAATTATTTGCTAATGATCCCAGACCACACACAGCAATGAGGATGTTATTTTAATGAATTTATACTGGAAGTCCCGCCACTGGGAGTGAGGACCTGATTAGCTAATTGTGGTTAATACTTCCAGTAGCTTATCCAATATCCATTATCCCATTCTTTCTGAGTAATAGAACCCCAAATTTAATCCACGTGGCAATGTGCCCAGCCAAAAGACTTTATTTGCAAAGTCCCTTGCAGCGAAGGGTGGCCAATGTGATATAATTTGAAATTTATATGTGGGACTTCAGAGAAAGCCTCCTAAGAGAAGGGGAAGACGGTCAGCATATGCCCTCTCACCCTTCTCAAACTTCCATTTCCTGGCTTAGAGGGAAGACCCAATGGCTAGAGCTCTTGTAGTCATTTTGGGGTGTGGTGTGTGAGATGGGGGTAAGGGTAGAAGCCTCGTGTTGTAAGAATTGAGGAGCAGAAAGGGAAAAGGAGAGGAGCTTGTGTTTGTGATGGCTAGATCATGCGGTGTGATCTCTAGACTGCCTACCTCCAGCCTGCTTTCTTTTGAGAGAAAAAGAAACTTCTGTTGTTTAAGCCACTGTTCTTTCTAGTCTCAGCACTAGACTCCTAATACGTATCAAAGCCCTGGAGATATAAAAGATCTCTCCAGAAGCCATTTTTTACAGCCCCCTTACCCTTAACAAATGAGCACTCAAATCTCCCAAACAGAATGAAAATCTTATTTATTTATTTATTTTTTTCCGAGTGATACACAATTTCCTCCAATAAGCAGCACTTTCAGACACAAATTTCTTATATATAAGACATTCTTCTAAAGATTTTCTGAAAAATGAATGGTAACATGGAGTACGAAATTGGCCATGGGTTTTATAAAGATTATGCTTTTGAATGTGAGAGATCTCTCACGTACTAGCAATGTGGCATTAGACAACTTATATAAACTTGATCTTCATTGTTTGTGACTATAGAATGAGTAAAACAATGTCAGCCTGGTAAAAGTACTGACGAGATGGCAAAGCATATATTTAAAGTAGACATAACATAGCAGATGTTGAAGAAATTCCATTCCCATCTGTCTTCCACTTCTTAGTTTGAAATTTTATACTTTCAGTTCATTGGCTTTTCGTTTCCTGAATTCATCTTTGGAGACCAGCACAAAAAGCTCTTCTGCCAGCAAACGTTTTGCCACCCATGTTATTTACTCGTCTCTGTGTCTTCATTCTACATCACTGCTTTTCCTGCAGTGTCTTCCTCTGTTCAGTATTAAATGGAAATATTGGCATATAAAAATGAAAAGACAGAAATTAAAAAGCAAAACAAACAAAACACATACCCAGTGTGCATTCACTACTTATACATTTATTATTAGCTATATATTTATTATATGTTATTTAATAAAAGAGCAGGGCAAAGGGTCAACTAAGATGATTCAGTTCCTTTTAAGTCCAACTGCTGATTTTCCCTGGACACCTACGTTCTTAGTTCAGTCCTGGCATCCTTTAAGGCCCAGGCATATGACTGCCTCTGCTGATTTGAATGGCAGTGCCACACTACCCCCAAATTCTCAAGTGTTCATGGAGATGCCTCTGAAATCACGTGCCATTGCCAAATTAGGAAGCACTTTGAAATTACTCAAATGTAAAGAGCACAATTCAGCACTTACTAGTGAAGGATGAACACCTGGATTCAGACAGACACATGTGCCTATGGTTAAATTAATTGGCCTCTCTTAACTGATTAATTAATGGTAGGTATCTCATGGTGTTGCTGCGAAGATTAAATGAGACGGTGCATGTAGAGGATATAGCATGATACTGACATACAGTGATCACTCCAATGTTGGTGTTTATCATCTTCATCATTATCACCCATGGCACACAAAACAGATGGTTGTGGCTCATTGTCAATATGATATTTAGAATTTTCATTTATTACTGTCCCCATTCCCCTCCACTCAACAGGAGTTTATTTTCAGAACTTAAAAAAAAAAAAAGACTTTATCAAAGTCCTTGCTTCTTGTCTCTCCGGCACATTCAAAATTATATCTTTTAGAAAGAGATGGGATAACAAGGCAAAGAACTGGGGTTCTTGAAATATTTATATAGATCTCCTTTAATGAGAATTTGTGAATTTCCATTTTTAATATACTTAGGTATTGTTTTATAGAAGAGTAGATGATTTTAGTAAACAGACTTGGATTTGAAACCCTACCCCACTAGCCACGATGTGACCTTGCTTTGAGCTAGTCAATTAACTTCTCTTGAGTTTCAGCTTAGAATGCCTGCCTTTCATATTTTTAGAAAATTACATACACTTATGCATGTAAAGTACTTAGTGTAGAGTCTATTAACATAGCAGGCACTCAAATGTATTTTTTTTCATTTCCCTTTCACCAAAAAGGTTCTTGTCTCTATCAGGAAAAGTTAAAGGGCCTTTCTGATGAGGAAATCAGGAATATGGTAAATTAAGGAGGAAGGGAAGAGAGGGAGAAGGAAAGTAGCCAAGAGGCATTGAAAATACAAACACTGAAGTATTCTGCTTTGTTTATACTACCTTTCCAGTCTTGATGTTGGTTTCAGTCTGGCACCTTGCTGCTGTCTGGAGGTAGTACTTGAAAAACCACACCCAGGCCTGGGATCCCATCACAAACCACCACCTCTTACAATAACAGTCCCCTTAGTCTTTGCACTTCTTAAACCTGTGACCTAGGAAATAATCTGGGACAACACCCCAAATTAACCAAAATAGTGTATAATAAAGGTTTTCAACCCTATGATTTGGGCCATTTGGAATCAAGATACCCCACCTCTATAACATAACATCCAAGGTAATTTTTGCAAATGTTTATATGTTGTGTTTCAGAGCAAAAACCAAAAATGTACTACATATTTAGGAAATTTCATTTTCCCTGTAAGTAGACTATAAAGGGATGTTATCCCAATCTTCACGGACAGGGTTTCTAACTAATTAAAGTAAATGAAGTATAAATTTACTGCTGACTGTTCACACCCTTTGCAGCCAGAAGTCGTGAAGAAAGGAGCGGTCTTGACTGGCACTCATACTTTCAATGACTCCTCTGCTTATTCTAACTTAGAAACCCTATAGGCATTTCTGAACTTGAAATTAAGTCTTCCATTTAGATCCCTGACGTCACTTATTGGGTCTTGCCCGGAACTGAGTAGCCCATTAAGTGGCTGAGAAAATTCTCTAAACTCATTTCTGGAGGGGCTCTCCAGATTCAAATGCTCCTTAGTACATAAGATAATTGCCTTAATATCACCATCCGAGAATGGTACGTGAACTCTGATTGAGCAATTATAGAGATGGTCTATTTAATTCTCAGAAATTTAGAGGAACACTAGGGTCTTTTTTTTTTCTCAAGCATAGCTTTGGCCAGTACTTTTTTCTCCACATTTTCAATGTAGCCAGAAACATCACACACACAAAAAAACTTTGGTATTGCTAAGTCAGCATGACTTGCTCTTGGAAATTGCCGTTCCCCAAAGCCAATTCTGTGTTATTCAAGAGACAAGTGAATAATTCCAGGAGATGAGTGTCCCTCCTAGGGGAAAAAGAAATATAAAATACAAAAGTCCATGCTATCAGAAAGCAGATGAAAAAAATTATTTTGGCTTGAAAGATTTGGTAAGTTACTGTGAAGGAGTGCAGCTCACCGGAGGTTCCCTACCACCGCTATACTTGAAGTTCCTTCTCCGTGAACCCCTCCAAATCCAATGCAAAGCTAAACAGCAACCATGTTGCCAGGCTTTGTGTGGTTTGGGGATACACATGACCATATGTTCCGTGATTTCCATCTGAAATCATAGCTTGGTCTACATGCACTGAAAGGTTTGCAAACTGTAGCAAATCTCTAGGCTGCCCTGGCCTCGATACCGGGCTGGCAGCAGAGGTTTCCCACAGCTGTGGTAGCAATACCCGAGTGAATATTTTCACTCTCTGAGCAGGTCCTAGCTGGCCACCACTTTCAGAAGCAGGACAGGAAGACACAAGTAAAAAGTGCACAGGAGAGAGAGAGATGGAAGTTGAGAGATGATTGAAATTGTAGTTGGATTCCTAAAAATATGATTTTACCTGTATAGAAATTTCTGAAAATTTGGATTGAGATTAACTCATAGCTCCCAAGTTCCAATATTATAAGAGCTCTGGGATATGTAAAAAAAAAAAAAATAGCAGTTACTTTTGCCACAATCTGGGATTGTAACATTACATGGGCCAGAGTGCCAGGGAGTTGAGCCGAAGGTTATTTTCCATGAAAAATTAGACACAGGGGAAAAGACCCTGGCACATTCTTTACTATTGGATATCAATTAATCTCTCCAAATGCTGACTGCTGTGTAGGCAACATGGCAGGACGTGCCAGAGAAGGGATTTGGTTTGGAGAAGCATAACTGCTCCCCATAGGCTGTGCAAGGACAGTACCTACAATCTCTCCTTGTTCTCCTTAGTGTTAAAGCAAAGGTCTCTGTTAGTGTAAAGTACCTGGGCCAAAGGGAAGGGAAAAAATAAGAGGAGAGTAAAGAGAGTAAGTGTTGTCCCTGTCACTGACCTTTACCATTAAGAGTATTAACTAAGCTTCTTCTTTAGCTCCAAGTCCGCACCATGCTTATCATAATAAGCAGACGTTATCTCTATTCTTAAGAGGTATCAGGGTGTGTCTTCACATTTTACAGTGGTCTATTCTAGAGCATTAGGCTGTGGAAAGTGCTGATCATAAGGAATACATGGATGGTTTGGTTGCCAGATAAATACAGGTGTCCTGTATTTATACTGCTAAACCTGGCAACCCTAGTTAAGAAGTAGTATTGAATTAGGAGATATTTGGGGAGGCAATTGGAAAGAGAAGGGTTGACTGCATTGGGACTCAGTCAACTGGACTGAGTCCCAAAGTTTTTTTGTTTGTTTTAACATGTATATAATCCTTACTTCGTCCATATTCCTCATCACCCTCTTGGGTCCTCAGTAGACTCCCTAAAAATGTTAATTGATTGACTCACTTCTAGATAAAAGGGAAAGGCCACAGCTAAGCCAAAGTAAATAAGGTCTCTGGTTTGAATGTTTTATTTCATGGGCCAGATTTGGGCATACATTTTGCCATTTGGAACACATGCTTTTGAAATTGCAAAATATAATGCATTTTAAAACTCAAATACCTTTTAAAGTCCCACCCTGCTAAGTCTCAGGTTATTATTCATGCTTATATCTTAATGGATTCTACAAATCAATTTTTTTGTTTTTCTTGGTGAATATTGCTGATACTTACAAATGAGTATCATTTACCTCCCTCCGCATCCCCTGCCACCTCCGTAGGCTTTTATGGAGCCAAAGCCCAAAGCTATAAATACAGAACACCACTGTTAGGAGCCCCCCTTCCCCGTTTTTCTTTTTCACCCCCCTAGCATGTAATGGATTTCTCTTTTCACAGCGTTAAAAGGATCACTAAATCATTTGGGTCACCTATTGATATGAAAGTCTTTCATTTGAAATCATTAGTTTTAGCAAATTGCAAAAGAAAAATACAAAAGAGCAAATAAATCAAGGAAAAATTACAACAGGTTTTTACGAAGTATGGGTGGAGTGGAAAAAGTGATCTTGGCTTAATTACCCACACTTAGTCATAAGATGCAGGAAGCAGAGGTTTTAAAAAGTCCAATTGGGGCTGTGTTATATATATATATATATATATGCACACACATACACGTATATTTTAAGGTGTTAATTTCCATCACATCATTCCGTGCTGGGTTACCATGTAAAAAACTGCTGAATCTTGACCTTCATGTGAAATGTTAAAATCACACTCTCTCGGAAGGCCCAACTGTCATGAAATATTTTTTCTGCACAGTCATGGAGGAGAATCTCTGCACAGGTAACAGATGCTTGAGATCGGGTGTATATGGCCTGAGGAGAGAAGGGCATGATTATCTGATAAGTGTGGACTTCCTTTCTATTGGTGACATCTCATTTTTACCTCTATTTGTTGACTCACACCATTACCTGAGCTTTGAATGTCCTAATCCCTACAATCTCCTTTTCCTTTTATGGCTCTAGTCAGTCCTCCCATTCCTCTGTGCCACGACATTTCTCTGTCTCTAATTAAACAGTTCCAGCACTTATAGTCAATACTGTGCACTTGGTTATACACTTTCAGATTTAATTATCTAGTTCTTGTACTATTTTATCTTGTATGTACCTCTTTCCCCAAATTACCAAAATTGCCCTAAGAAGTTATACCTCTCTGGGTGTTTCGAGACCAGTAATCAACCATGCAGAGTACTGGGTGGTTCAGAACAATACCAACATATATTACTTAGCAAACATAATGCTACTGTTATCAATCAACTTATTTTTTTAAGAAAAACAATTCACACACATTAGAACGAAGAAAGAAAAAGCCTAAAAGGTTAAACAGGGCTGAGCAATGTGTCAGTTAGGATTCTCTAGAGAAACAGAACTAATAGGATATACAAAGTACATATTTGTGTGTGTGTGTGTGTGTGTGTGTGTGTGTGGTGTGTATAAAGAGATTTATTTTTAAGGAATTGGTTCACATAATTCCAGGGCTGGCAAGTCAAAAATCCATAGGGCAGGTCGGCAGGCTAGAAACTACGGAAAGAGTTAATGTTGCAGTCTTGAGTCTGAAATTCACAGGGCAACCCAGCAGGCCGGATACTCAGGGAGGATTTCTATGCCACAGCCTGGAAGCAGAACTCCCTCTTCTCCAGAAAATCTCAGTTTTTGCCCTTAAGATTTTCAACCAATTGGATGAGGCCCATGCACATTATTAAGAGTAATTTTCTTTACTTAAAGTTAACTGATTGTAAATGTTGATATTAATAACATCTGCAAAATACCTACACGGCAACATCTGGACTAATGTTTGGCCGAACAACTGGGTACAGTAGCCTAGCCAAAGGGACACATAAAATGAACCATCATAGGCATGCTGTCATTTACTAAGATACAGCTACTGATGCATTATATCCATAAACCCCCAAACAATGTCTCTTGTCTCCTTGCACAAGGCCGCTATTCAAAAACTACTTGTTGATGCATGTGATCATCATGACAATGAATTGTTTTCCTTCACATATTCTTGTTAGATTAATCTTGAATAATTTTTCAGTCGTATAGCCTGTTTTGAGGGACTGCTGCCATGTAGTTGGCCCAGGGAGGAGAGTACCAGGACCCATATAGCACTTTTTAAAAATGAGAAAAGCAGGCCATTGCTTTGGAACAAGCATCTCCTTAGTTTGTGGTCTGTAATGCACAGTGTGCCACGTTAAGAGCCACCCAGGAATGAGAAATAGCGTCTTCCTTCCAAATCGACCGACAAAATTTACCTGGCATACACGCAAAGCTTCATGGTTTAAGCACCTAATGGCAACAACCACGTGTTACTATCCTTGAATCCCCAGACCCCAGCATATTGCTATTTGCTATACAGCAAGCTAAAGAAGCTCGTGCTGAAGGTGAAAGATTAGAATAAATCTGTGGGAGGATGGGGTTGGCTCAGCTGCCCAGTAGCATCCACACCTCCTGGGAGCTTGTTAGAAATGCAGACTCTCCATACCACTCCAGACCTGCTGTGTCAGAACCTGTATTTTAATAAGGTCCCAAGGTGCTTGGCACGCACACTAAACATTGAGGACTACTGAAAGTATCCAGAGTACTGTCTTAGGTAGGAAGAATTTCTGGAACCATTTCTCCTTTTCAGTCTTCTAGGACATTTTCTGCCTTTAAAATCAAAACCAAAATTAAGGTCAACCAGCTCATCTTGGCTCTAGATGAGCGTCAATAGTGGACGTAGAAGACTCTTAGTCTTGGGACAGTGCTCCACACTGTTAATAGCCTCCCACCCCTCCCTTTATTCCCCTGTCCACAGGCACATGGAGAAGCCCCAAAGGAAGTTCAAATTTCATAGGATGCAGATCAAAGTTTCTTGACCACAGTGTGTGCGTGTGTGTGTGTGTGTTTAAATCAGAGTCGCTACTACGTCTAGCACTGAAGAAAATATCAGGAATGAGATGTGGCTAGCATAGAGTAAATTTTATCAACCTACTTAGCCTTAAGTACCAGCAATAAGCTCAGTGGTACTTGTAGTTGCTACTGCTGTGTTCAGCAACTGTGAGCCATAGGCAAAGAGGAAAGAAATGGGGAATGAAGAATAAGAAAGTAAGAGATGAGTCAAGGGAGAAATAAAGGTAAAAGAAAAAAACAAAATGAGGCAGTCTCATTTTGCACAATATTTACATGAGGTATAAAGGGAAAGTCATTTTTTTTTTCAAAAGTTCTTTAACAGTGACCCAGATTGTCTAACCCTGATATTTGGGTTCAGACAGATCAGGGCTTGAAATTCACTTCTATTTATTAATGGTGTGTTCATTAACCTCTTTTTCTTGGTTTCTTTCATTGTAAAATTATATCTTCTTTCTCTCTCTCTCTCTCTCTCTCTCTTCTTTTTTTTATTTCAGCATATTATGGGGCTACAAACGTTATGGTTACATACATTGCCCTTGTCTCCCCTCCCCCTTCAAGTCAGAGCTTCAAGCATGTCCATCTCCCAGACAGTGTGCATCACACTTATTATGTATGTATATACCCATCCCCTCCTCCCCACTCCCGCTGGCTCCACACCCGACAAATGTTTTGTTTGTTTTTTTTTTCTTAACATTTTGGTTACATTTTATATCTTTGCCTCTCCCTAGCAAGGGTTAGAGGTATGCCTTTCCCCTCCACAATGCTCACCACATCCCTCAGCTGTGGGACTACCCCTCCAACCCCCGAATCCCTGGTGAACACCACCACCCTTTTTGCACCATAGTGTTAATCAGTCAGTACCAATTTGATGGCGAGTATATGTGGAGCCCATTATTCTGATCTTGTGCCACCTCACTTTGGATAATGGGCTTAGGCTCAATCCAGGATAATGTAAGTGGTGCTAGCTCGCTGTTGTTTCTTAGAATTGAGTAATATTCCATTGCAAATATTTACCAAATTTTAATAATCCACTCATGAATTGACAGACACTTGGGTTGTTTCCACGTCCTTGCAATAGTGTATTGTGCTGCCATAAACATTCGGGTGCAGATGTCTTTATTATAGAATGTCTTATGCTCTTTTGGGTAGATGCCTAATAATGCTATTATTGGGTCGAATGGTATTTCTATTTTTAGCTCTTTGAGATATCTCCAAATTCTTTTCCACAAAGGTTGCACTAATTTGCAGTCCCACCAGCAGTGTAAGAGTGTTCCTGTCTCTCCACATCCTCACCAGCATTTGTTGTTTTGGGATTTCTTGGTACAGGCCAATCTCACTGGGGTTAGATGATATCTCATTGTGGTTTTGATTTGCATTTCTCTAATGATTAGCGATGTTGAGCATTTTTTAATATGTTTCCTGGCCATTAATAATCTATACCATAATTACATACCAGATCGAGAGTTTAGGTGATTTTCCTGAGTGTGTCAAAAACAAATGCGTTATATACTGCATATAATTCTTTGTTAAAAAAACAAGTGTAAAGAATTTGGAAGATTAGAAAAATTGGAAGAAAAATAAAATTTTAGATAAATGAGACAACAAAAATTGACCATCTGTATTTGTTTAAAAATTGTATTTCTGAAGAAAAGATGAAATATATAAAAGAATAAGGCAAAACCTCAAAATCCAACTAAGTTTTCACTTTAAAAAAAAGAACTATAACAGTATTAGGAGAGACTGAACTGAAAAATTTCAACTAGAAATAAAAGATTAAATCAGTCAGTAGTCTTTGTGATGTTAATTTTGTGTTAGTTTTTTTATTTAATTGAACTACATAAGGATGATACTTTTTCAAAAATAAAAGTGATACATAACCTGTCAAAGTGCCATAGTCCCATTACAGCAGAAAAAGACAAATAGAAAATTCAAATATATGGGGAAATTTAGTTTCATGAAAAATCAGTAAGATTGTGAAAAGTAAGGCCAGTTAGTTAGAGCCAAAAAAACCAACTTTTTGATTAAAATTGAATTTCAAAATTTCAAATGAAAATATAAAATTATTTCTATTGTATATTCAGGGTCTAGGGAAGATGGCCTCAATATTTATTTCTTTCTCTTCTCATAGAAATAACCTATTAAGCTCAAGTGAATTATTCTTTCTTTCTTTTATTGTATTTCAATATAATTTTTTCAAGATTTAATAAAAGAACTGTACAATCCATACCCCACTCCTTTTCAAGAACGTCTGGCCAAGTGCAGTTGTAAGTTATAAAATAATGCTTTGCATTCATAAAACAGTTCACACATAAATATAAAATAAATACAACCACTGATCAAATGAGTCTCCCAGATAGTTTGTTAAAACCATCAAATATATATAGGTATATGCTTAAGAAGTATATGCGAAATTCTCAAAACTGTATAGATTTTTCCCTAAAAATGTGTCTCCTTTAAGCCATATAGTAGCCAGTATCATACTCTGAAGAATCACTACTAGAGTAAAAGAAAAAAAAAATATTAAATGTGGGAGATCCACACTCCTACCAGAGCATGTTTTTACTTAGTATTATTTTTTTGCCTTTTTATCCGATGATCTTACGTCCTGGTTTCCCCAAAATTTCCCCCCTTTTTGCTTATTTCCCCAATGTTAACTATAAATAGAGCTGCTTTTCACTCTCAAAGGGTCTCAGTTTAGATAATAAAATATATGGTTACCCACCTTTGAGCAACGTATGAGGTACAGGTTAAGAATTCATGAAGTTTAGTCTTATTTTTACAAACCAATAACAAACTGAACAAACTATTAAATATTATTAAATTTGGTATAGAGTGTGCATGTGTGTGTGTGTCCATGAGTGTATACAGACACACACACACAGACATCCAAAGCCACAGCCTGTGAAATAAATGTGTTTAAATAAGAAGTAATGAGGTTTATCCTGCCTCAATCATGCTGCTACTCATAGATAGATTTCTTCAAAGAAATTATCTGGGGAGACTATACACATATTCCCAAAGAGCCATTCCTAACACAATGCTAAGTATAGGCTGAATCAAGTTATAAGATATTCAAGAAGTTTCATTACTTGATAGCCACAATTATTTTCAATCAGAAACTGCATTAGCAGACTCAACACCAATTTTAAGTTCTGATAGACTTTATTTGGTTTAAGAAAATATACACGCTTAACGCACACACATATTTTGTTGTGTTGAAATATAATCATTTGTTTACCCGTTGAAAGTAACAATTTTTCCTTATTCATCGGTACGTCCCTAAAAATCTAGTACAGTATTCGGGAGTTTTTAGGCAGTACATATTTATTGAATCATAATATAAGTGAATGAATGAGTTCTTATCTTTGAGTCTTTGCAGACAATTCCAAAGGCAGAGTTTGCACACTGGAAAAATGGTTGGTAATTGTTTTGAAGGGGACAATACCAATATGTAAATCCTGGTGTCATTAATATGAAGTCATATTAATACCCAAGCCTAATAAATCCATATCTTTTCCTAAACAATTATATCTACTTTAAGAAATGGTTTCAGTTTTGTTCTAGAAAATGATCTGGGCTAATTGGGGAGCCCAGACTAGGGTACACCTTTCCTACTCAAACATGACCCATTGATGAACAAAATCAATGTGACCAGTGAGCTTGTTATTCATAGAAATAGGCTTCACCCCAGAGCTACTGAGTCAAAATCAGCATGTTACCGAGATTCCCAGGTGAGTTGTGTGCACACAAAGTTTAAGAAACGCTACTTAACAATGTTTATGGTTTAAGTGTTTGCAGTATTCAAGTCAAGACACAGTGAAGAACACAGAATGAGGGTGGGAAAAAATAGAATGAGAAATATAAACATCACGAAGTGACTTTTTCCCCCTGTGAGGATTGTATAGTCTAGTGAGATACACAAATAAGATTTGTTAAAACAGGCAGAATAAAATAAGGATAAAATTATTTTATAATACTAGACAGAAGAAATTTAGTGCTGGAATAAGGTAAAACCAACAGCCCTTTGCCTTTGAGAAAGATCAACAGACGAAAAAGAGAAGTTCCAACCTTTGGTTTTATGTTCCTGAGTAGATACACACTTGTGTTCTCTCTCTCTCTTTCTTTCTCTCTCTCTCTCTCTCTCTCTCTCTCTCTCTCTCTCTCTCTCTCTCATCCATGCACTTCTGCCTCCTGCCTTCCTAAAAGAGATTTGAGGTGACTAAAATATGCATCGTGGCTATCCTCCAGGTAGTTATGTTTTTCCTAATAATGTAGTTAAGCTCTAACTTCAATGCCCTCATTAGTAACTTGAACATCGTAAGGCTATCCATAGGGAAATAAATCTTAAATGAAAATAACTGCTTTTGACATGCATTGACCTTGTTAACCTTAAAGGTAAAAGCTCACCAAGCAAATAAATGTCATGTCGCTAATGCAAGGATCGACACACAAAACACAGGGTTATGATGAAGTTCAGCTGTTGCTCTTTCTTGTGGAGATATAATAACACTGCTGCAGACCTCATGCACAGAAAAATAAGCTTAGTAAGAATGACTCTGGGATACCAAGATGAGAATGCATAATGCCTCAAGCCTAGAGTTTCTGGATTAATCAACAGATAGTACTTCATTGACAAAATAATCTTACTTTCTCTGGTTGTACTTATAAAACACTATCTAAAATTTCTACCTTCAGTCTGCCAGACTTGTTATCCCGAAGCCAATACGATTTTAACAATAACATCTGATTATATCCTTATTTAAAATCATATATGCTGAGAAAACTCCATAGAACCATTTGCAAAGCTATTGATACTAAAATACATGAAAAAGTATTGGAACCAGGCAAATCTCGCGTATGTATCTGGTTATAACATATAATTTATGCATTCATATTATTCTAGAAAAAAATAAATTCAATAAACACTTAGTCTCCCCAGACGTACTACATGAAAGGCTCTGCATTGTGTATTGGAAATCAACTGTGACATCTCTCTGGGAAAACTTTCCTGCACCCCCCTTCCCAGAAAGAGTCAATAGTCCTATCTTTGGTGTTACCACCTTGTTTCTATAATGATTAATACAACTAGCTAAGCTTACACTGTAAAAATAATTCCTCTATATGCTTCTGACAACCAGTATACGATGAATTTCTTAGCATTTTGTTCATTTTGCTTCCTTAGATCTTAGTACAGTTTTCGGCATCAAAGGTACTAAAACAGTGTTTACTGAATGAATTAATAATATGTTAATAATAATAATTTAAAAATAAGGCAATTGGCTACTTTGATAATTCATTTGAATAATTCTGGGCTAGTCTTCATGATTCTAAAGGATGAGAAAAGAATAGCAGATTCTCCCAACTCCCAGATGTCAATGTTTCATAAGTATTAGAATCCATTATCTGTTAGGATAGTATGTTAAAATATATCATGAGCATCTTGCCGTGGTACTAAATGCCCTGAAAAATACGTGCACAATACTACTTACAAGTGAAATGACAAGATGACAGCAATTAGTTTCAAAATACTTCAGAAAAATAAATTTGAAAAATATTTAAGCACACTTTTTATTAGAAACACTTTCATGTTATTTTGCCTAAGTCTTTTTAGAGATTTCGAGAAGATAAATACAGACAGTCCATGACTCATGATGATTCAACTTATGATTTTTCAGCTTTACAATGGTGCTGTTTTTCCCTTTCAGCATGTTATTCAAAAAATTGCATGAGATACTCAACACTTCCTTGTAAAATAGACTTTATATTAGATAATTTTGCCCAACTGTAGGCTAGGGTCAGTGTTCTGAGCGTATTTAAGGTAGGCTGAGCAAAGCTATGACATTCAGGTTAGGTGTATTAAATGCATTTTTGACTTATGCTATTTTCAACTCTCTACGGGGTGACTGGGATGTAACCCCATCTTAAGCCAAGGAGCACCTGTGCAAGAGTCCTCGGGCCTACCTTATCCAATGAGTCCGTTCATTGGATATTGTTTGATGATGTGTTAATTTTTTTTGTCCTCCTAGAGACCTACTCTGAGTCCAATGATCCAGTGTGAACATTCGCACACTAATCAACAATCTCACATACATAAACACATATAGGAAGATTTAAGTGTCTGGTCTGCAATGCAGAATAAAGGCAATAAAGGTTTCTACCTTTGTTTGTTGGTCTCCATTCCCCTACTGTATAAAGCTCTGCAAAAATATGCTTTAAAAATACTTTGCTAAGAAATTGGCTCACGTGCCTTGAACATTTTTGTCATATTTGCTGAGGATGAAACGCACTTAGGACAAAGTGACTTAACAGTACATTATTCCAATCTGAATCTGAACTTGAATTTGCAGTGGAAGGCTGGCTCTTATAGTCTGGCTGAACACGATTAAGTAATTACAAGGAATTAGAAATTCATCGCTTTTCCTCCTATTATTCATGAAGTTGATTTTAGCTTTGTTTGTTTTTAAATAGTATATACTTCTTACCTATAAATACAAACATAGGTATAGACTAGACAAACCCAGACAGGGATTAGACAACCATGAGACAAGACACCATGTGTTCATGTGGCCATTCCTCAAATGAAGTGTCCCCTTTCCCCCTAATTAATTTGTTTTAATTTAATGGTTTCTAAAGATTTGAGTATGCATAATTCATACCCAATTTATTTAATAATGAGAGATACAGAGTTTTAATACGTACATAAGTATATTAGTCTAAAATAGAGCCAGAAAAATTGTGTGAGCATTATTTTAAAATATCAACTTCCTCTCAATGAATGCCACTTCCGTAATGGTTTTAGTATCCAGAAACTATTCCTGGTATGATTGCTAAATCTTACGCCAAATCAAATTATTTTATGCATTGATGAAAGTTGTGGAACACAGACTTTTACCAACATTTGCTAAAGGAGATACAATACCTTCAGCCATAAGATCACTGACAGGAGCAGCAAATTGTTGGAGAAAATGTGCTCCCTGGAAGAGTGGATATTTCTTTGGATCAAGTGGATATGCAGACACAATGTACTCACAGCCTATCCTAATATGTGGCATTGGGATTTTTCAGTTACAAAACCCAAAAATTATTATTAATGCTGATTATTGTTGTATCAAGATCTCCTCTCCGTGTGATACAGAGTTCTGTGCTTTAAAAATATATAGATGGCCTATTATCCACATTTTCTGTAGAACTAACAGACTCAGACTATCCAGCAGCAGATCGTTTTCCAAATGTTAATTGCATTCTTTCAAGAAGGAGGAATGTTCATGAATGTAATGTAATTGTATTTTTTCAGCCACTCCAAGTAAAGCAATGGCTTACTTAGGTTGGCAC
Source organism: Cheirogaleus medius (assembly GCA_008086735.1). Classification (NCBI taxonomy): domain Eukaryota; kingdom Metazoa; phylum Chordata; class Mammalia; order Primates; family Cheirogaleidae; genus Cheirogaleus; species Cheirogaleus medius. The sequence continues at coordinate 4,818,312 of VBSM01003215.1, read as the reverse complement.
CTGTGAGACCAAATATTGTTTTTACTTAAGTAAATTAGCAATTATGGATCAGGAAAGAAATATTAGGACCAACTGAGACCCGATGCCTTGGTGATATTTTCCCAGGTTAGGCCTGATGTGGGCAATGGAAAGAAACTAAATTATATTCACCCTCGGCCCCCTCCCCCAACCCCAGCACCTCGACCCTCACCTATTTTATGAAGGTAATTAGTACTTCCAGTAATTGGACCTCACTCTCTCTGTGGCTTAAGTCCCAAGTTATGGGTATTGCTGCAGAATATCTTTGGGCCTTGATGGGGACACATTCCCCTGACAAGAATTATCAAATTAAATTGGACACTTGAGTTTCTGACCTAATATATTTTTCCAGAGGATGAGGGAGTCCAATTGTTGAAGTTCATGAAGAGCTGCCTTCTGGGGCATAAAGTGGGGAGGGGAAGAATGACCAGTTAATAGGGAAAGGAAAACAGTGAATAGTCACTATACTCCATGCCTCTTGCTTCTAAGGGACAGATCCTACAGGGCCTGGACTGGGAGTTCAGACGTTCCTAAATTACAGTCAGTCCTAAACTCTTCTACAGGAATCACCGTAGACTTGCCTCGGCTTGTCTTGCAGAAAAATATTCCCACAGACAGAACAACTGGGAGGGTTCAGCGGCAGGTTATAGGCTTTTAGTCAGCCAGAAACTGACAGTCATCATATTAGATGGATAAACATGGCTGGTCCGATTTTAATTTTTTTTTTTTTAGAGACGGGGTCTCGCTCTTGGTCAGGCTGGTTTCGAACTCCTGACCTTGAGCTATCCACCCGCTTCGGCCTCCCAGAGTGCTAGGATTACAGGCGTGAGCCACCGCGCCCGGCCCGATTTTAATTTTTTTTAAACAATATTATACTGACACAAATCTTTGTTGCTTCTTTTCCTTTGTTTTCTCTCATTTTGTTATTTATTTTTACCTATTTTACCTAACCATCTAGAAAATAATGCAACCATCACATTGTACTCAAATTTTACCAAGATTTTACAACCATTAATGTCTCTGTCATATTTGTTCTGGGTCTCTCAATTTTTTTTAAAGTACCTTAAAAAAATGTGGACTCTCAGGCTTCTATTTAGAAATACTTCTTTTCAATAGGGTAGAGCCTCATTTCTGGACCATTGTGCCTATTTAGGTTGCACATACATATATATGTATACATAGCATACACACACACACACACACACACAACTGATATATGTCTTCCAGGTGGTTTTGTGCCAATGTTGTTTCCATTGCAGCTACAGCACTTACTAGATACTATAAATACTTATTTGCTTATTTACATGTCTGCCTTCTTCATTAGACTTTGAACACATTTATAATGAACAACATAGCATTTGGCATATAGAAGATTGTGGGAAGAGTGAACGAAGAAAGCTTTTTGATTTCCAGTCTGGGATGCCGTACGTGCTGTAGACAAATTAGTGTTCTTAGAAATTTAGATTGCGGCACTTTCTGTCATTCTTTCCCATATCAGAATGTTGACTGCAAGAAAAAAAAATAGTATTAAATGAAGTCTCTGCCCCCAAGGAAAGTGAAATCTGAAAGAACTAGTCTCCAAGTTTATTATTTTCTTCGAGTCATGGTGCTTCCCAGAGAAAGTGACCAGGAGTTTGGCTTAGAAGTGCAATGAAGAGAGAGAGCAGACAGGGATTAACGGAGAGAAGGAGGAGATAACAAGTCGATTACTCTAAAATACAATCTCAGGTAAAGCAAAACAAGACAAAGCAAAAATATAAGAAATGCAAGTTATAGGGTATAGGTGGCAGAAGGTGAGGGAAAGCAAGGGCTACTCAGCAGGAGCGTGAGGAGCCCTCTGCACATTTCTGCAGCTCTCCGAGCTGCCCAATGTTGAGCTGAAAGCACTCGGAGGTTGAGCTCCTCAAACTTGAATGTGCCTAAGAAGTACCTAGACCTGTAGTAAAATGCTGATTCTCAATCAGTAGGTTTAGGGCAGGGCCCGAGAGTCTGAATTTCTAACAAACTCCAGGTGAGAACAATGCCACTGGTCCACGGATCACACTTCCAGTAGTCAAGGACTAAAGCTGAACACAAAAAATTCCACGAGCTTTCATTCTTTCGAGAGTTGTAGTTATTTCATATCTTTTTGCTCTGTTTCCTGACTTCCTTTATTTTTAGCCTGAAATTTTTGAGCTTCAGTCACTGATGTGTTCTGTGATATTAAAAACCTTTGTCGACCCCTGTGATGATTTGGCAGTAGTTCTTTTCATCTAATCAGTTAACCCTTAAGCATTTATTGGGCTCCCCCAAAGCTACAGGTGTGGGGCTAAGGACCTCTCCTCTGGGGACATCGTAGAATTCTAAGATCTGATCTCTGCCTTCAAGGAACTAGCTACAAACTTAAAGAAAGGATGGGCACTCATAGCATATAGGTTATGACAAAATGTTTTGAAATGAGGAGCCCGATCTACTGCTTTCGAGATCTGTACAAGCAAAGGGATAAATCTGGGACATCCAGGAAAAATAATGTCCTTCCGTGGCGCCCTCTAGCTGAAGCTCTGCTAACATAGTATGGAAAACCCCTGCCAGCTTGATTAACTTCCTTTGAGAAGCCCGGATGGATTTTTTTTCCTAATTGTTCTGAGAACATAAAGGGGATTAAAAAATAATCATCAAAATAAAGCCATTGGCTATCTCGCTGGGCACCCGGAGTTTGCGATAAGACAGAGGGTGGAATACAGCCACCAGACCTCTCCCCATTTGTACACATCTCTCCTCCGCTGCAAGTGCGAACAAAAGGAAATTCTATTAAGCAGCTCCCTAGGATTGGGATCCAGACACATAAGTAGCTCCTTGGTGTGTTCCTTTGGCCTGCCATACAATTAATTAGGCCACAGTTGTTTATTTTGAGACACTTAACTAGAGACCTTCTTGAGAGAGGCCTACCCTTGTGGTTTGTCCCGATCTTTCTCTAAGTGTGGGAACCTTTGTCTAATTGGATTGACTGTAAGTGTAATGATCGTGGCGTGAGTTCTGTAAGCAGCGCGTAAACCACGGACATTCACATGGAAATGAGGTTAATTACACAGCATAGATGCGTCTAATGATTGCACCTGCAGCGCCACAACAACCTCCCTTTAACTCAGTTTCACAAACAATTACAAAGAGCAGCTGCATTCGTTTCCACAGTTAGAGTTTAAAAATCTGTAATGATCCCCAACAGAATAGAGGTGCAGGGGGTGACAGTAGGAAGGAGAGGATTCTTCCGGTTCAGATGTCCTTCCCCAGCCACCTGCTGATTGTGTGAATCCCCGGGAGCCTTGGGCAGAGACACGCAGTCACAATAAGCTTGTTGCCAGTCCTGCGCTTCGGCTCCCCCACCCGCTTCTGACGGAGATTAGAGTTTCTCATCTGTCAAGACTCATTAACATGGTGATGAAGATTTATGAAGGGAAAAGTCAGCAAAACTGCAGACTACAAGATCATTAGGAGTGCCCAAACTGTATTAGTCAGGGTTCTCCAGAGAACCAATAGGAAGTTTGTATATGCATGTGTGTGTGTGTATTATATGTATGTAGATAAATACTGAATATGGATTTAATATGGAGAAAAAAAGATTCATTGTAAGAAATTTGCTCATGTAATTATGGAGGCTGACACGTCTCAAGATCTGCAGGCAGCAGGCTGGAGACCCAGGAGAAAGGATGCTGTAGTTCCAGATGAAAGGCCAGCAGGCTGGAGACCTAGGAAGAGCTGATATTTCAGCTGGAGTCCCAAGACAGGAAAAGACTTATGCCCCAGATTGAAGACAGTCAGGCAGGAGAAATTCTCTCTTACTCAGGGAAAGGTCAGCTTTTTCTTTTCTATTCAGGCCTTCAACTGATTGGATGAGGCCCACCCACATTAGGGAGGGGAAGGCAACCTGCTTAATTCAATCTATCCATTTAAATGTTAACCTCACCCAAAAACACCCTCACAGAAAGACCCAGAATAATGTTTGATCAAATATCTGGGCACCCCATGGCCCAGTCAGGTTGCCACATAAAATTAACCAGCACACAAACCATTCCCCAAACCACAGAAGGATTGCTTGGGAGCAATGCTAGTGAGTAACACCAAAGGATTGTCTATGATCCTTTAATCCACTTCTCTGCATCACCAAATTATTGATATCAAAAGTCTGTCTTTATTTTTCTACATTTTCTCTTTGTTCTCTTCTTTATTTTCTATTTTCCTTCGCCAGTGTCTACTATTATCCCCACGGGCATATTTTAGGAGTAGCAGGAGGACATTATACTACAGCTAGTGCTGATTCTCACCCCTAAACTGAACTAAAGCTCAGCCAAGCTTAGCTGATTATGTTACCATCTGACACCTATTTGGCTCTCAGAGTCAGGAAGCTCTGTATTATGTCAATGATGTTGGCTGGATAAACCATGGACATTCACATGTCTACATTCAAAATCCTCTTGGGTTTGTAGAAACATTGTATCACTCACATAAAAATATTAGTCTGCTTACTTTATAGTTGCAACTCATTTTGGGATCCAAATGGGATTCCCCACCCGTAAAAGATAATTGACTTCCGCCAAAGTCAAATCTGCCCTCAAATATTTAAACATTTAAGGAATGTGCTTCAGGCTGTAAGAACCATTCTGACAATGGAGGTCCCAATGCTTATGAATAATTGTGTAAACTGTAGAAGGGACTGAGTTGAAGGCGAGGCCACTCATGGGAGTGTGCATCTTTTTTTATTTGTTGAAATAACTGGATGTATTTGCCTTTTAGTCTTGTCTCGTATTTCTTTTCATGTCCTATTGTCCCCAAAAGACAAATAAGAGAGACAAATGAACTAGGTGCCAGTCATTAACAATCATCTATGAGGCAACCGGAAATTATGTTTCTTGCCGTTTGATCTCTCTGCTCAACATTAAACTAGCTTCAGATGGATGGGAAGCAAGACAAGCTGGACTAAATTTATCTCAGAGAAAAAACATCTAAATTCCACTGGCCACTCTGCAGGCCTCCATGCATTAAGCCCTGCTTAGGAAAACTATGCCAAGGTCTCTGTCCTTATTGTATATAGGAGCAAAGATGGAGGTTGGCAAGGTAGGGTCCATCATTCAGGAGGGAAGAAAAGTAATAGGTGATAGCTTCCTGCTCAGTACTTTATTTGGAGAGTTAATCCCACATGTAATAGGCAAGTCAACCTATTTTCTAAGTCTGAACTAAAAAAACAGAGACATAGCAATGGCCTTCTGTATGATAGACTTCCTATTCCTTTGACTCTCTAGACAAAACCTGATTTGATAATATGCTGAAAAGAGCACACAAACCTTTTTTTGGACCAATCCAGAAAAGAAAATGTGGGTTGTTTTGAAAATGTTCATGCCTGGACTTGTTATTCATAACTTACATTCTAGAGGTTAACAACAAAATAATATTCAGGCCAGTGACTCTAACCTCAAGATGTGTTGCCGTCACTAATAATGGTTTGCAAAGAAGTGAAACATCACAATTCGTGATGGAAGGCGTGATACAGGCACTTAAGTAAAGTGTACTCAGGGTGGGAAAACACAGACTTGACTAATTACTGGCAAACAGATGCTAGGAACTCGTCCATCCTTACTCACATGGTACACCCTACTAGTTTCCTCCGAGCTGTGTGTTATACTCAGTTGGGTCCCTGGCAATGCTAAAACACATAAAACATATAGTACCTAGATGCCTTCTGTTATCACTGGTGGCTCTAGAATCATATTCACTAAATATATGAAAACCATTCATATTCAGGACAACTTAAAACCACAGCCTACCTGGCATGTTTGGGATAAAATAATTGCAGGAACCTAATATAGTTTTAGCACTTAAGGGAAACATGCATGTACTTTAAAAGGCCGCCATTTGGTTTAATTTGGATTCTCAAAAACAGTTCATCTAAACAAGAATTCTGTTTACACTTGGGGAGGCTCATTTGACTTGTTCTGTTTTGCAAAGTGCAATGTTTCTGTAATATGTTTTGGTGGCATCATTTCAAATCAAAACAAGGAAAGTGGTTCTCAAAAATAAAACCAGAGGCCAGCTAAATAAGGATTTGCTAAGTCAATTGGTTATTTGCTTATTTATATTACTTCTTTTTCTCCCTCCTTTGGGAATCTATATAAAAACACAACACACACACACACATATACACACACACTCACACACACACACACACACACACACAGAGCAACCTAGGTAGAGAGTAGAACACCAACTTGGGTAGAGATTAGAACAAAAGGGACTATCATGTCCTCTGGTTCTAGCTCCTATGTTAATTTGAAAGAAGAGGTGATATATACATAATATATATTATATATAATAAAATAGATATTATATTATATATAATAAAATTATATACATATGAAGTATATATATATAATATGTAACATATAATTTTTATAGATCCAAAGGAAAGAGGACAGATGGAAGCTGGATGAACAATTTAGGGATATAAAACAAAGAGACTTTCACCAAGTCTTGCCTGTTCAAACATGCTATCACTTTTCTTTTCTTGAGGGAAAACCTCTGAAGCTGGTTTGCAATTGTTAAGCTAATCTGTGGCCTAGGGCAGAATAAAGCCATCAAAACCTTATAGAAATGAAGGAAATCACACAGACATGTCCACCCCCAGATTTAACGTTCCACTTCCATGTGGTTTTGGAACACATGACAAGTTTGAGTTGTACTGGAAATTAAAAAAAGAAAAGAAAAACACACTAACAACATCTGGAAGAGGCTAAGCTGTGAATATAGACATCCTCACAGTCGTTGGGATGCTGCTAATTCAGGCTGGCAGTAGCCAAGTTTCATTATTAAAAACATTTTATTCCCTTTTCCAGTTACTTTAAAGAAAACAAGAGGGTATGTATCTTAGGCTGGGGGCGCCTGTAAGCTGAGAATTTACTAAATGTGCTTAAGCTTATTCATTCATCCATTTGAACACCTATCATGTACCAAATCCTGGATAACAGCAGTGACCATGGAAGCCAGGGCCCTTTGCTCTTAGAACTTACATCCTAGAAGGTGCTTGCAGACAATAAATACATCAACATATAAACAAGATGATTCCAGATAGTAATTCTTTTATTAATAAAACAAAACAAAGCAATATGATATATAATCAAGAGTAACTGAGAAGTGCAAGTAGCCACTTTAGACTAAGTAGCAAGAGAAGGTCTTGCTGAGGACTTAGCAGTTGACCTGAGACATAAATGCAAGAAGGAGCCAGCCAAGCAAATACCTGCAAAGTATCTGCTTGATATATTTTTAATTGCCCCTTTCCTACTCACTAGATTTTAACTCTCTGTCCCGTCATCCCAGCTCTGAGGGTTCAACTATCACACATCCCTCAATCTCACCCCCTATTCTAGGCTTCAGCCCTAACTAGGATTCTCTGTTCATGGCCTTATTGTTTGTTCATGCAGTTCCAACTCAATGGACTGTTTCCTCCACTCTACTTTTTTTTTATGTACAAATCCTCCCATCCTTCAAGAGCCTTTGTAAATGCCACCTTCTCCATGAAGTCTTTCCTAAAATCACTAATCATTTAATCCTTTTCCTTGAATTCCCATTCCAATAGGAGCATATCTTTTTCATATCATTTTGTAATCTTTTCTTTACTTTGGACCCTAGTTATTTATACATGTCGCCTGTTTCCCCTACTTCAGAACAGCTCTCTTTGTCTTAACCATGAGTATGTCTTCCAGTTCCTTACTGAAAGTTTTGCCAAGTCCTCAGTAAATATCCATAGCACACACAAACGAATGAAAGCTAATCTCTAAACACAAAGCAAAAAGTGAGGTGTGCGTGTCTCTGATTGGTGGAGGGGTAGGGAATGAATAATGGGAACAGCAGACTAGAAAACAGTGGAGCAACTAAGGTCATTGAATAATCATAATTAAAAAGAAATCATTTTCTGCTTCCTCTCTGCTATATCTGTCATCTTCACTCAATATTTGGGTCCATCAACTGGCATTCAGGGTGAATGTGGTCAAGTTCTCCGTTTGGTGCTGATAAAAGCAACTTTGCTTGTGAGAGAGGAAATTATTCCCAGCCATAATTCCAGCCAGTTACTTACCAGGTGGTCCATCTCTACCAATGAGAAAGCTTGAAACATACACCCAATTTACCAAAGTCAAAGGCAGCATCTTTGCAGGGAAAGAACAATAAGGCATGTCTTGGTTTGCCTGACTTTTCCTCGCTAATGGCCTTGCTGATGAGGATTCTTAACTTCCATTGCCATTTATCATCTGCATTTCTCAACATGATATAAAGTCATAGAATGTAAAAATTAAAAGAGACCTTAGAGGATCTTTTTGAAGATGCATTTGAAACTTTGAGAGATAAGGTAATTGGTGCAGGGATTCATCAGTAGATTTAGGACTAGCAACCAGAACTTCTGACTTTAAACACAGCATGTCTTGATACCACATTGTCTTGTTCTTCATCACATAATAATATTAAATGGCAAGAGGATTGTTTTTTTCTTTTTCTATCATATTGTCTTTTAAGAATTTTAGACAAGTTGCTTCTGGGGGAAAAACAATCCCTTAATTACAAATAGAAAAATCTTCAAAAAACCCTATTGATGAAGCTTCACACCAGTTGCATCATTTCTGGCTCTGGGCCACCAAAAACAGAGCAGGTAAATGGTGTTTATCTCTTTATGTCTCTTTACGTTTCAAAATAACTGACTTTCAGGAAGCACTGCAACTGAAAGTGTTCCCAACATCACTCAAAGGGAACTGAGTGCAACAAGGCGCTATGGGAAAATGAAAAGAAAGAAAGAAAGAAAGAGGAAAAAAAAATCTGCATTGATGCATAGTAAAGCCAGGAGGAGAACAGAAATCTGGAGGGCTTGTTGGTTCCAGCAATAACAAGAGTTGACATTTGTTACATGTTAATTACATGGTATTGTCTTTTGGAGGTTAAATCAATCAGAAATTTCCTGTACAGCTAATAAAATTGGAACCCATCTGTGGTTTGCCAAGTCACGTTAGACACCATCTCAAGCAGGGTAAGAATGCTCAGACTTTAATTTGTTCTGGGCAGAAGAAATGAGAAACCACTTCTACAACTAAAATAGATTTGTTAGTGCTGTCCTCTAGCAGAACGTTAAATGTAATAAAAAGGATAATTATAGCTGCCATTTATTGAAAGAGTATTGTATACACGGCCCTTTACTGAGCGCTTCACAATAGAATCTTATTTGTTTGAAATTAAACCTGATGCAAATGTGCTGTTATCTTCATTTTAACAAAACAGAAACTAGACCTGAGAGAGGTGAAGTTAAGTTTCCAAAATCACACAGCTGGAAACACTGCACTTGGAACTTAAACTCAAATTTGTCTACTATCAAAATCTCAGCTTGTATCTAATCGACTCCAGTGTACACAGTAAGTAGTCAACTAATACTTGATGACTTCAGTTGAACATCAGTAAGACATATTTTTTAAGGGCAGAATCTTATGGTATCTACTAAAAATGATGATTTTATCGGACTATTTTGTTTTACAAAAACAATCCTTTCCAGGGGTGAAGCTGTTTTCGAATATTTAAACCAAGTGCCTCCTAAAACATTCATCTGTTTTCCTTACTGAAATAATTACCAGGCATGAATACCATGCGACAGATTAGATGGGCTTCAAAGGGTTTTAACTAAATCTATCTCAGTACTAAGACTCATTTAAGTAAGGTAACCAGAAAATGAATAATTGGACTCATTGAACAACTCACTTTAAGTTGATTCTTATATACATTGGCTTTTGAGGACTAGCTCATGACACCCAAGACTCAGACCCCCAGATAAATATTTTTTAACCATTTTAAGATTTAACTCTTCCATGAAGTTTCTGCAGATTCACTGGACCATAGGCTCTATGCTTCTTTACTCTGTGATATTCCAATCTTAGTATATTCAATTTGAACTGTATCTATATTCAAATATCGAGTTATTATTTTGGGAATATATTTTATATGGGTAGATTTTGTTTTTCTAGTGGGTAGATGGGATTCCCTCACTCAATTTGCTTGAAATCCATTCCTATATCCCCTCTAATCTCAAGTGTTATTGATTTGTAAGACATACTATTGATTGATTTAGGACTAAAAAAAATTTTTTAAAAGGCTAACAATTAATTTATAGAACTACATCAATTGTTACACTCCTTCCAATTTCAGAGATGTTAAAATGTACAAAACAAGTACATCTGAGAATCCATGAAATACATTTACATATTTTTTCCTGACACATGTAGGTAGTGAATTCATGCTTTAGATTAGCTAACTGGCTATAGTGGGACCAGAAAGTGTTTAATACCTTTGAAATAAAAAATATATATTGCATTTCTTTTCCCATTCTTGTGATACTTCACTTAGAAGAATGGGCTCCAGCTCCATCCAGGATAATACAAGAGGTATTAGTTCACCATTGTTTTTTACAGGTGACATGTATTCACCATTAAATTGGTACTAATTGATCAACACTACATGCACATATTAAAGTGACATTCATTGGGTGTCAGGCAGGTGGGAGCGGGTGGAGGGGATGGGTAAATTCATACCTAATGGGTGAGGTTCTCACTGTCTGGGCGATGGGACACACTTGTAGCTCTGACTTGGGTGATGCAAAGGCAATGTATGTAACCAAGGTGTGGTACCCCCATAATATTCTGAAATAAAAAAAAAAGAAAAAATATATATTGCAGAGAACTATTCTTGGCCAAGGTGATTATGGGGGTGGAAATACAGATCTTATCAGCATTTTGAGGACATAGAATTGTTTCCATTTCCCAAGAGTGATACTACAAAGGTCCCTGTCACTTCTGTTCATGCTTCTGACTACCTCAGTCAAAGAGTGAGTCAAGTTGTCCAACAAACTTCTGGAATCTTTGTCATTACTTTATTTTCATTTATTGATTCACTTTTATTTCCTATTTTCAAGGCTGTTCACGCTCAACAGGCCTTATGGATCAGAGGAAGTACAGCTACAATAAAGACATAAATGTTTCATTTTGGTAAAGTCAGTCAAATTGGCAATAGTTTGCTTCCTTTTCACAACCTGGTGTCCCAAAGAAATTTTAATACAGGAGAAATATTGAAATATTACCGACACCTTCTAAATTTTGTAAATCTCTCGTCCCCCCTATGAATCAGCCACCACTTACTTTCTTAAATTCCCTCTGGGCCCATACTGGCTTGGCCCCATCCTGCTTCCTCTGTGAGAACGAGCTTCCAGCTATCCCAGCACCGCAGAGGCCCTTTAATTGGCTGCCTGATAAATGACACACTGTATTCTTTTTATTGGGATAATTCCCAGGCAACTGATTGGATGCATGGAAATGACAGTTACCAGAGGATTGCTGGCTGCACCCGGAGTCTTGCTTATTAACCAGCGCAGGTGGGACTGGTATTTGTCGGCCTGAATTTCCTTCCCCATTCATCTTTGTTACTGTAAGGCAGACCTCTGGCTCACATCAAGATGTTGAAAGTGAGTTCTTATATATGTACTAAGCCTGAGACTTGACTTTTTCTCTGAGGCCATGTTGACATGGTCAATCCAAAGAGGAGAATTCGGCACGTGATCCGAAGGAATCAAGGCTCCAAAACTGGCAATGAAGGGAAACTGAGTTTTGAAGAAGGAGAAAGAGGGAATTTGTTCTATAAACTTTCAGATATCTAGACATATGTAAATTACAAGGTCAAAGCAATTTCTCTGGAGCATTACATAATTATGTTGACAATTCTGCAGAATCAACCCATGCTTTATGTTTCCTTTCTTGTCATGTGTAGGGAAAGGACTTGTTTCATCTTCCTATAAGTAAAGTATAAATTTGCTTATCTGGAGTTAGGGGTTTTGACCATCTGCTTACACAGATATTAATGCAAGCCCGTTTCCCCCCCACCCATTTTCAAAGATGAAACATTTTGAAACATCTTATTTCTGTATATTATGCATCATTCCTAGACTTTTTTCCCCAAGCCTATGATATGCACTTTGCCTCTAGAAACTGACAACATTGGTCTGACGTGCATGGGTGAAAGACAGCTAAAATTTGGCAGGAAGGTGCAAGTGAGCTTTCATATTTTCCCCACTGGAAGAGAACTACATCCATAGTTCCCTTTAAACCATGCACGTGTGTGGCTTGGCCATGGACATAAACTAATTTAGCCCCATGGAACATCCTCCACTAACGTTCATGACCACTCTGGGGTCTTCCCCTGCCCTGTTTGTCGTCATAACACACCAGCACCTTGTAAAATGTTCTTCCCTAATTTATAATATTTTATCATTCCAGGGAGGCAAAAAATTATTGGTAGGGTAAATGTTAAAGTATGCATTCAAGAATACATATTCTTAAGTAAAACTGGGAAATAAGCCAAATTTAAGGGAAGCACACTGAGTGATACTTTTGTATTTCACTTACTCTTCTTTCTGACACAAAATTTTTCCATCCTCCCCCAATCCCCGTGATTTTATTTAGCTAATCAGAGTTTTTAATTGTAGCACCTTGTGTAGGCTTCTCTTTCTCAATGTTACTCAAGATGCAAAATTCTTTCCTTGCTACTTCTTTGGCCCATTGGAGACTATTTTTCTAATCAGATTTCAAATTACTACTTTACAACATAGAGCTAGAATAGCAATATGATTAAATTAACCTTCATGTTACATTAATAATGATATCTCATGATTTTCACTCCCCCTTTTTCCTGAAATATTTTTATTAATACTTCCTCTATTCCTATTTAGTTTCTCCAATTATCTTAAATGTTAATTCCTTGAAATCTTCTTTTACATCTCCCACCCCCAGCAAGTAGTGGGCTTTTACTTCCTGCTCAATTTTATTCTGTCACAAATTTGTGGCACTTTCACTCAATGCTGCTATAAACTTGATAATTAATGCTCTTCTCTTTTATACCATTTGGATCTCTCCAAACATTACAAATTAAGTTATACCCTTCTTGAAAGGCAGGTGTCATGGAAATGAGTAAGAGTATAAGAAAATGAGTTAGAAAGATCAAACTTCAAATTTTTTCTTTACCATTTACTGACTGTGTGACCCTGAACATGTTTCCTCTCATTTCGAAACTGCTTTCTTGTTCTGTAAAAGAAAAAAAATGGGAATAAAAATTACCTCTTAGGTGGTATAGTGAGTAACTAAATTAGGCACTAAATATAATTTTGTATACTGCTTCACATGCATCCTTTGCAGTATTAATATTAATCCCATCATACCCCTATTTCCCCAGTACCTGGCTCTGTGCTTTACTTTCAGCAATTAATAACTGTTTGCTTATTATTGTTGCTGCAACCATGAGTTTCTCCTACCCTTTTTCTCTCCCTAAAAATCTGTCTGCAAAGGATAGCTTAATTCTCAGTAAGTCAAGCTCTTTATAAGGAAGCATGTGATATTAATTTGCAGGGCTGCCTTAGACATCATGTAGTATTAAGAAGCAGATGGGAGAGACCACTGTATGAATCCTGCCAAACAATGTAAAAATTCAGCTGCAATTAACAGCTATTTTGGAATGTAAGGGCTAGAGAAACAGCATGCAGTCGAAAATTAATAGCATGCTGCAGACTTCCTTTTAATAATAAAATAATTGAGGATTTGATACAGTTAGACATTTGATGAAACAGTTCCAAGAATGAACCAGTGGAGACATACATTAGAGACAGGAGGATTCTATGGCATCTCGCAATACTCATGGATTTTTGCCTATCTACTGGGCTAGGAATGAGCAATATTTCTTGTTTGGGGTAGTTGAGCTGTGGAAGGTTTTTCCGCAAGGTACCCCTAGAGGGCGTGGTAACTCTCTTCCTCTTACATTCTCAGATATAGGCTGGAGGCATGTGTACTGTTAGAAAGTTAATCTATTTGAAGCAACAGCAGGACTCGAGTGGCTCAAATTTAACTGCAAATAATTTAGACCCAATTTTTAGCTGATTAGCCTCATAACCTAACACTTACAAAGTGCCTACTATGTGTATGTCTTTTTTCTATTGTCACAATTTTCTAATTAGACATGATAAACATTAAATTGACCTTCGGTTCTCAAATGTCAAAAGCTGACTTCTATACAGCAAGGTCAACAGGAATAGTAATTTTAAAATCTGTTATTTTATTTACAAGAAACGTGTGCTTGTATCATTTCTTAGATTAAAAAATGTTTAAAAAACTTTCTATCCTTATTTGGTAACTACACCTTTTTAATTTTAATGTTGAGTGTCCTAATTTTCTGGGGTGAATTTAGTTTTTATAGTACCACTTCATATATAGATTAAAAATTGCATCCTTTTTTTATTCAGACATCCATTTGAAATTTAGATGTTCCTGAATATTGACACTTACTAAAACTAATTTAATGCTAAATTGAGGAAATGTCCTCTTTAAGCCTCCATTTTATTTTTCATAAAAATAGGGATAATATTAGCCCCTCTCTTACATGGTTGTTTTAAGGATAACATGAGACTGTCCACATGAAACACTTAATACAATGCCTATTATAATAAGCACTCAATAAATACCAGCTATTATTATGGACACAAAATTTTGTGTTACAATATTCTAAAACATAAGTTAGAGGCATATAATTCTACCCATTCATAGCTGATCCTAATTATTCTAATTTTGAGGTGTCATTTATTGATTATAGACATAAATATGTAACATACATGTAACATATGGTTTGGGAAATAAGTAGAGTGGTGGCTATTAGGGAAACACACACACACACACATACAAATCTCCCTTAGTCAATTATTTGGAACTGGAAAATTGCATAGAATTTCTTACATTTTAGTAAAACCAGTCCTAATCTGTTTACATGCCATTTTAAAAATTTTTGAGCAAAATATGTTTTTATCTAAGCAATTTTATTATTGAATCCATAGTGCTTGTTCATAAAGGAAAAATTAGGTAGGGAAATAAAGATTCAAAGGATCAAGGAGATCAGATATCCTCCACATCTCCTCTCTCAAGTCCATCTTCCCTATACAGGATAAATGTGTCTCCGAGACACTGCTGATACCATAAAATAATCATACTCGATACTTTATTCTCATCTTCTTCAATCAATTGAAAAATAAAGGACACCTGACTTAATAAAAAGGAAACTCTTTGAAGAACTGCAACACACCTTCTCCAATGTAGCCCCTTTACCCTCAGAATGGGGAGTATATGGATTAGGCAGTGACTCAGGGATTTGATTTCAGGGGCTGGAGATTTCCATGATCAAAGAAATCCTGCCTCATCTATGAATTGATGTTTAAGACTCTACTTTATCAAATTCTTTCCAAAGGTCTGTGTGATCTGTGTGAGGAATATAACTTTCTATCTTCAGTCATTTGAAACTTAACACAAATGAAGAACTTGGTGACTTATTAGCAAAAGAGTAAAGTAGAGGAATCAAAGGCAGTGGTGCACAGATAAAGAGAGTAAAATAGCTCAAAAGAAAAGGACCCACAACTCAAAGCTGACATCATGAAGAAAATACCAATTCCTTTCACGTTTTGTTAAAAATTCTTAGGTGAATGGGTGAGACTGCACGTCTGGTTTCTAACTGTGTCCACCAAATTTTACTTCCCAGATGATAATTATGCAGGGTCTTCTTTATCATCTTGGTCTCCTTGTGTGTTCAATCCATACCGTTGTTTTAGCTTTTGAAATATAAATACATATCCATAGGCACATGTGTGTTTGCTGCACTGTTTTTCTGTGGGTGTTTAGTGCAAAGCATACGTGATTTGTGGCTTTGGCGGCCTGATTTGGGTTTTGCCCTTGAGAAAAACTCTGGTTCTGATGTGTGTATATAGTAAATGAAGCATATTAATGGCATAATTGGTACACAGTGGATCATGCTGTAACCCCGGATTGCACAGATACCTCAACAGCTGACTTAGGAACAGCACGTTGCACTTTGCCTCTCATAACCTCTGAGTGTGCCCTTCCAGGTGAGATGTGTAGAGTTGGGGGTTTTCCAGGTTCTTGACAGTAGGTTTTGTTTCAAGCAAAGGTAATACGCTTACATAATAAACATTGTATGCTACACCTGAAATAAAAATGATTATCCTGGGGATTATCTGTGCCAGTCTCTGCCCCCTCCCAAGAGTACTGCTATATCAAAGCAAAAAGAGGCTTTGAAAGGTGTGAGAATATCCATTTCATCCACTGAATACAAAAGTGGCTTTTGTCAGTTGGAATGGCTAGATAACATATAACCTTGTCCCACTTTAGTGTAACCCAGAATGTCACTTATGAAGGACACTTTCAAATGCCTAGGTCAAAACCTTAACTTGAGCCGAGATGAGTAGATAGTCTTTTGAACCAAGATTCCAGTCCAAAAGACCAGATGAGTATCTGAAAAACAGAAACTCTTTCTTGAATATATTACACTAAAATCACTAATTTCAGGTATGAAGGGAATTCTGGTATCCTAAAAGTGGGGAATGTGTTTTGCTTATGTTAGTGCAACAGAGACTCTGGGAAAGCAAATGTTCTTGTAAGGCAGTTTGCTTCCAAAAAAACACACTGTTTTCCGAAGGGTTAGAGGGAAACATCGTCCTGATTTGCCCAGGACTGAGGGATTTCTTGCATTATGGGACCTTTAGTGCTAAGACTGGGAAAGTCCAGGGAGGAGTTGCTCACTCTGCGGGGCCCTGACAGCCTGATCCAATCAAACTGAACACAAGAAGAAATTTGGCAAAAAGTTTTCTGATGGATTTGTGTCATAATCTCATCACCTTGTAGCAGTTAACTCTGCCACTCCAGTCTTTCCAATAATGATTTTCTAGCCCAAGGAATATGTTATTCCATTTCCCAAAGTCCTGATACTTTTCATTATCATCAGGAGATCTACATTCTAAAAACTGCTTAACAATCTACAGATTCAATTCAATCTCTCTCAAAATACCACCTTCATTTTTCACAGAATTAGAATAAAAGCAATCCTTAAATTCATATGAAACCCCAAAAAAGCTCAAATAGCTAAAGCAATTCTAAGCAAAGAGAACAAAGCTGGAAACATCACATTACCTGACTTCAAATTATACTACAAGGCTATACTAACCAAAATAGCATGATACTGGTATAAAAATAGATAAGTAGATGAATGGAACAGAATAGAGAATCAAAAAAAAAAAAATCCACATATCTACAGCTAACTTATCTTTGACAAAGATAAGAAAAACATACACTGGGGAAAGGACACCCTTTTCAATAAATGGTGCTGGGAAAATTGGATAGCCATATGCAGAAGAATGAAACTGGACCCCTATCACACCCTACACAAAAATAAACTCAAGATGGATTAAAGAGTTAAATGTAAGACCTGAAACTATAAAAACACTAGAAGAAAACCTAGGGAAAACTCTTCTGGACATTGATCTAGGCAAAGAATTCATGACTAAGACCTCAAAAGCACAAATACAAAACCAAAAATAGACAAATGGGACATAATCTAAAAAGCTTCTGCACAGCAAAAGTAATCATTAACTGAGTGAAGAGATGATCTGCAGAATGGGAAAAAATATTTGCAAACTATGTAATCAACAGGGTACCAATATCCAGAATTTACAAGGAACTCAAACAACTCAACAAAAAACCCCACAGATAACCCCATTAAAAATCGGACAAAGACCATGAATAGACATTTTTCAAAAGAAGACAAACAAATGGCCAAGAAGCATATGAAAAAATGCACATCATAATCATCAGAGAAATGCAAATTAAAACCACAAAGAGATATCATCTTATGCCAGTCAGAATGGCTATTATTAAAAAGCCAAAAGATAAGAAGATGTTGGCAAGGATGTGGAGAAAAAGGAATGCTTATACACTGTTGGTGGGAATATACATTAGCACAACCTCTGTGGAAAAAAGTATGAAGATTTCTCAAAGAACTAAAAATAGAACTGCCATTTGGTCCAGCAATCCCAATACTGAGTATCTACACAAAGGAAAAGAAATCAGTATATCAAAAAGATACCTGCATTCACATGTTCATTGTAGCACTATTCCCAATAGCACATATATAGAATCGACCTAAGTGTCCATAGATGGTTGATTGGGTAAAGAAAATATGGTATACACACACACACACACACACACACACACACATAATGGAATACTATTCAGCCATAAAAAAGAATGAAAGCATATCTTTTGCAGCAACATGGATGGAACTGAAGACCATTATCTTAAGGGAAACAACTCAGAAACAAAAAGTCAAATACCACATGTTCTCACTTACAAGTTGGAGCTAAATAATGTGTATAAATGGACATAGACAGTGGAAAATAGACAGTGGATACTTGGAAATGTGGGAGGGTGAAACAGGTGAAACAGCTGATGATAAATTACTTAATGGGTACAATGTACATTATTCAGGTGATGGATATAGTAAAGACTTTGACTTTACGACTTTACAACTATGCACTATATCCATGTAACAAAATTGTACTTGTACCCATTATATGTATACAAATAAAAAATTGAAAATAAATCAAAACTGCTTAAATTCCAAAGTAAAACCAATGTTGAACTCAATGGTTTTCATTTTTTCAACTTATTTAATTTTTGGTCACTGACTACAGAAGTTTTGAGTTAAAGTGAACAGTGCCAGAAAAAAAAATCTGCAGATGTCTAATTCTTTGCAGGATTTATAATATTATATAGGGACTGTTTTATAGCCTATTACAATAAAACGAGTTGGATTTATTACATGCTAAACAACAACAAAAAATCACAAGTTGGATAGTAATTAGCTTGAATAGACATTTATTTAATCCTTTTACTAGCAAAACAATTGTAATTTTATGCTACAGAAAAACTCATTCTTAAATTTTATATCTGAGTTTGCTTTGCCAAACTCACGCCAAACTCATATTGTTATTAAGTAGATGGTAAAATGTGCTCTTGAGGCCTCCATCCCATAAAGGACTTGGAAAATACAGTTAATATGAGTCTCCTGCTTATGTTTGCTCATGTGTGTGTGTAGGTAAGCTACAGAACAAACTGAGTTGGACATTTCTTTTCTGGCAGTCATTGCGTCCCATCTTTCTCTTTGTCCATCCTTTCTCAAAATTCTCCTCCTGAGTCCGGTTTTATGATACACATTCCAAGGTAGACAACGAGTAAGTTGTTGCAGGTTAGTAGTATGCATTTGAAAGAGCAATATATAATACCAAGCCTCCACATCCTAAGGCCCAACCAGGATGTAGAAAATTTTCCTGAGGTCTGATCACTCTTCTGAAAGGTCTGTGACACACTGTGCTCTGAGTGAAGAGCAGGTGGCCTATTTTTTGTCTCCTACCACTGCTTAGCGATACTGTTATAATGCCATGCTTCCATTTACAGATCATGGACCCCAACAACACTTGATGACTTACCAATTACTCTTTCCATAGACAACAGAATGCCTCCTTGAAAGCCCTATCCACAGTTACAATGCCAGCTCCACAAGCCCTACCACTATTGAAAGACTTTGAATCTTCTGTAGCATTTGGTAAAATTCATCAAATCCTCCTCCTCATCATGGATCAGAAAGTATCTTTTTCTTAAACCATAGTAAAAAGAAAAGATAAATGCAAATGTTATTCTGTTAATAAGTTAAAAGTCATTCTGTTAATAATCCCAGTTGTGGTTAAATTCAAGATATACATGTTTTAGGAGGTATTTAAAGCATCCTCCAAAAAAACACGGGCACACATGCATGGTGATACAGGATGAATTTTTTCCGGTATTTTCCTTTTGTCATAAACATCAAATTTTTTCCTTACCATGAGTGGCAAACTTTCAGGAAAATCCAGAAATATTGTTTTAGTATTACATTACGAATTTTCAAGTTTTAGTAACAAATATTTTAACATGCTTCCATCGGTAATGCATGTCTGCAGGTATGTGTCAGCAGGTTTGGTGTCTCAGAGCAGCTGTACTATCTCTGAACAAATCTAGACATGTAAGGCATTGGAAGAAGAGAGGAAGGCTTATATTTTGGGCTCAAAGTGTCATATCAGGTATTTATTTTTATATTATTATAATAGGAGATAGATTAAGATTATTATTTGCCCAAATTTTATCTATATCTATAAATTTATAATGGCTTTATTCATTATAAAATTTTATTTTACTAAAATATCTAATAATTCTAGTAAAAATAATTTAACCAAGAAGCCACTGTTTATCAGTAAGCAAGCTCTTCCTTTTGTCCATTCATTTAGTTAATTTAGTTCATTCTTCTACTTGGAATGGGATATAAATACTCAATATTGATTATTTTCTACTAGATGCTTGATGGTATATGAGGTTCAAGGACAAAGGTCAGTATTACAAAGGATCAAAGAAAACTTTAGTTAAGGAATTGGGACTGAAGTGAAGGATGGGTACCTCTCCTCCCAGTAACAGGGTGGAAATAAAAAGTAAGTTAGTTCTGAAAAGAATATGCACATATCTAATATACAAAGCCTATGTGACCAAGCACTGAGAGTTGGTAATCAAGCCTGACTTACCTGCCTGGGTAGTTGGTAAAACTTCATGAAATAATTTATATTGTTTATGTTGAAATAACTTTTGGTATCAAAAGAGTAAAACTGATTTCAGACAACATTTTGCCAAAAATACACATGTACCCCTTTGGATGGAAGTTACTGAAATAAAAAAAGAATGAAAAACTTAACAAAGTTAATACCAAGATTATTTTTTATTCTTTTTGACATTATTGTAGTAACAGGAGCAAGCAATCATTTCTGCTGGCAATATGCACACATCTTATGACTAGAGGTGAACTTAATCAATTCAGGTAACCACTTTGCTAAAGATTTGTTACTCAAAACTAAGTTGTATGTAGAAATCGACTGCACAGCAGAGTTCAAAGAACTGATCTTGCAGCCTCATCCACAGACCTGAAATAGGCATGACTGCATGAACGGTATTCCAGTCCTGAAACAGTGGTTGCCTGCCAGCCAGGTGCTGTTCAAGTCTCTGAGATAGGAGCATACTCTCAATGTTAAAATAACAACTGGAATGATGAACAACCTCTAGGTAGTGGTGTGGACTTCTTCCTACATACACACACAGTGTATTAACCTTCGCACTTCAAACCAGTCCAGCAAGCGCGAACAATACATTGAGGGAAGGAGAGATAATTATTGGGAAAATAGATCCACATAGGAGATTGGAAGCTGCCTCAGGGGAAATGGCTTGTTGTAAATACCAAGTCATGAATGCCACCATTTCTGCATCAGCATGCTGTGTTTCTGGTGGCCTAGACACTGTCCTGAAACAAGACTGACTATAGCAGGTGTTCCTAGGATGTAAGTTATACTGTGCCAAGAGGTAGAAATCATCAACAAAATTACTGTGCTTTTCTGGTGATTTCTCAAGAAGTTTGCACCATGACCAGAGGTCTCTTGGTCTCTTTGGCTATTGTAGGACCACATGCAAAGGAAAACTATACCATTTAAAGTAACCCAACCTTTCTGAAAATCCAACCCTTGAACTCGTTTGTATAATAAACATTATGATTTTTAATTCTTTCTGGTACTTTACATCCAACATTTATTTATCTATCGGAAACAAACAATGGAAAACAATCCAGTTAACAACACTCGGGAAAATAGTTTAAAGTTGGTGACTATTCCTTTCCCTCCATTTTCCTCTCACAATAGCGATTACAAATGAGCTTGGGATAGACCAAAATTAAAAGAACATTTTTGTCTATTCATTTGTTTGTCCTGTTTTGTTTTCAAGTGGAAAATAAAATGAGAAAATATTTAAACGTAGAAAGTATGAAGTTTTGTGATTCGACCTGCAAATCTCAGCATTTGATCTTGTTCTTTGTCATTAATCATAAAGGTGGTTAATATTTTCTAGTGCAAGATGATCGATGGAAACGTGGCCCTCTTGTTTGTATATAGGCGTGAGTATGAGTGTGCAAATACACACAACTTAGTTTTAATTAGAGCATCAACAGCCTTCTTAAACCTTCCAAACATGTTTAGACTAGCCTGCTTTTATTAACTTGGCAAAGGATTTTTAGCAGTCCTGGAGTAAACACAAGATTTTTATGGCATAACAAAATTATATTATTGGAAATGCAACAAGCAATACTGTGGAGTGACGTAAGTATAAAAGAGTATTATATTTGAAATCTTTAACAGATATTTTAACAAATCACTTAATAAAATTTCAGTATTTCAGCACAATGACAAATATATATTCTATACTAAAGCCTTTTAACTATTCCTAAGTAAAAGACGAATAGGTTGTGAGATTCTTAGGGATGAGTTTAACACAGGGTTTCTGTTTCAACCTGGGCACTAATAACATCCTGAGCCAAATAATTCTTTGTTGTAGAGGGCTGTCCTTGCACTGTAAGAGGCTTAGCAGTCAGCCTTCTCTCTACTCACTCCATGCCAAAAGTGTCCCACCTTAAGCTTTGGCAAACAAAAGTGTCTCTAGCTGCAAAACATCGCCTAAAGGGCAAAATCATTTGTAGTTGGGAACCACGGGTTTGATGTAATACAAAATATAATAGAAGTTTTGTTTGTTTGTTTTAGTTTTCCAAGATTGCATTTAGAATAAGGTCTAAGAAAGTTTGTGAACACTGTTATTTCAAGATTACAGAGGTACCGTGTTTCCCCGAAAATAAGACCTACCCATAAAATAAGCCCTAGCAGGATTTCTAAACATCTGCGCCATATAAGCCCTACCCCGAAAATAAGACCTAGTGATGGGCGTGGCTACGCAGGGTATCTGCACAACCCATGCATTTCCTCGTGGAGCAGTAAAGAAGACGAGCAGCCCTTCTCATCTGCCCCATCGTGACAGCTACTATCCCAGAGGTGACCGGAAAGGTGCGGGCAGCACCACCAACAAGGTCGGCTCCCCCTGTCAGGTTCCGGCCATCCTGTGCGTGCTGCAAGCTGAAGCTTTGAGAGGAAGATAACACATCTCCTTAAAATAAGCCCTAGGGTGTCTTCTTGAGGAAAAATAAATATAACACCCTGTCTTATTTTCGGGAAAACACGGTAAATATAAATGGCATTGAACTTGTTTTCCAACTTAGGATATTAGAATCAAATGGATGGAGAAAGTGCTGGATAAGGGAGGATAAATAGTGGGCAATGTTAAAGTAAGCTCAACAAGCTTTCCAAAGGATTGGTTTGAAGATCTTATCATATTTATTAAGAAATGTGAACTATAAATTCTAAATGCTGGTTTTGGTGGTAAACCTTACGGTACCCAAGGATAAGCTGCTGCCTTCTTATCCAAGCAAATTTTAAGGGTGTAGAGACATAATTCAGGTGAGAATAGAATAAAACAAAACACATGAAAATAGTATTTTTGTTATTCATGGTTTCTGGGAGATGGGTTGCAGGGAAATGGAGCTTAGTAGAGGATTATGGAAGAAAGCTGAGAAGATGACTTGTCATTTTGTACTTGCCTATATAGGTAAGTGAATTGAAGGCTGAGGGAAAACTCATGCTTTCCTTGTGTTTTGTGTGTGTGTGTGTTATTTTGGTTTTTGTTTTTTTTTTTTTTTTTTAGACAAGGTCTAGCTCTGCACCCAAGTTGGAATGCAGCGGCAACACCATAGCTCACTGCAGTCTCAAACTCCTGGCCTCAAGCAATCCTCCTGCCTTGGCCTCCCAAAGTGCTAGGATTAACAGGCATGAGCCACCACACCTGGCCTCTCCTTGTGTTCTTGACTCCTCAACTACAACTTAGTTTTAGTTAGAACAATCAATGCAATTGCAGATGTGTATAATCTCCTATTCCTTTCTGGCCCAATGTCTAGTACAGTGTTCTGCATAGAATTCAGTATTCAATAAATGTTTGATAATTATGGTAAACAGGAAAGCCTAGCCAGGAACATTATAATATCCCATTAGAAGAGGTCTAGGCAAGAAGTGCAATATCAATGAGGGTAAAGAAAACAGCTTTTCACTAAATCCATATGCCACTGATATTCAGAGATACAATATAATCTCTTCATTGCCAAAAAAGAAAAAATAGGTAATAGAAAAAGGGATTCTGACTTTCCTTCTCATAATTTTCCTTAGGGAGCACATAACACAAGCTTTGCAACAACTGGTTATCAGTAGACTTTATTATCAACTTTCTAAGATAAGGAATATTCACTAAACATTTTTTTTTTCATGCTATGTATGGAAAGGGGAAACAAAAAGGCAGGCTCACAGTACCTTGCCATAGCAAGTTTCTATGCTTGCTACATATTTTAGTTATTTGAAATTGGTTATATAAAACTAAAAGTTAAACCTAAGCTAGACAGTGAGAATTAAGAAGAAAGGCATGACTCAAACCTAGCAGATATATCACTGAACTGGAGTTACTTCTGATATCCAGTGAACTAGAGAAGATAATGTGTAAGCAAAACATTGAAGACCGCATAGAAAGAAATTTCACAAGATTTCATATGAGCTTCAAGGACCAATGGTTTCCCATTGCAATTGCTAAAGTATCCCAAATCCTTACTGTGGTCTACCTCTCCCACTAAAGGGTTTCCACTCCTTTCACTAATCTTCAGTCATTTTCATCCTTCTTGCCACTTCTCTTCTGACTTTAAGTCTTTGCATTCTCCATTCTTCTCCCTAGAATGCTCTGTCCCTCACATTTCCAAAATCTACAGCTCCCCCCCACCCCATCAGCTATGCTCCCCCACCTCAAATGTCACTGCTCAGAGGATATTTTTCACTTTGCCTTTCTGGCTACAGTTTTCACTCACCCTGACACAAATTCCTTGTGGCTTAGTTTCAACTCCATTAACTAGTTTTATTTTTGAATCCTAAAAATTGTCATCATCTGAAATTATCTTAATATTCACTTGATCACATGTTCATCGCCAGCCTCGGCTTGCAGGAGCGTAAAGTCTACAGAGTAAGAACGTTTGTCAATGTCGTTGACAATTCAAAATTGGTTTTGGTGCACATGTTCTTGGTCCTTAAAAGATACTTGAAAGTATAACCTTGACGAGTGTAGGCAGAAGTGAAAATCTCTTATCTTTATCGTTGTCATTAACCTATTATCTAGAATAACAATGAACAAATTCTATATGAAGAGAAAAGATTCCCTAAAGAGGAAAGTATTCCTGATCAAGCAGTGCTAGTCTTGACTCACAGATACAGCTTCAGGCCCAGTCCCCCCAAGGCAAGAGGAACAATACCCAGGGTTTTGATGAACTATAAAACTATTTTCACTTTTCTAGAACAGAAGGGGGTGGCAGGGGCCGGAGTTCCAATGATCTCTGACCTATCACCATGAGGATTTGTGTGACCTACAAGACATATCCTCTCTTTGCCTCAGTTCCTGAAATATAGGATTTAAGAAGTAGCTTCTCCTCACTTTGATCACAAAGGATAGGTAGGCAATTTGACTCATTAGGTAAGAGAAGAAAACAGCTGTGGTTGAATTTAAACACTTCTGAAACGTAGACATTAAATATTTAGAAGTCAGATCTAGAAAGACAATTTCATAGAAATGATCTGCTATGTTGCTAAATTTTCAGAACTGCTACAAGGAAGAAGATAGGACCATAAATTGCATCTTTAGCTGGGCCTCTAACAATTCAAAAAGACCCATAGAAAAGTTTGTTGCAACTGCAGACAGATAGCTGAGGAATTAGAAGGCCATGCTGGCTTGTTAAAACAGACCACAACAATACGTACTGCGATAAAACTCTGAAAGAATCTTTATACTTCAAACTGTATGTTCTGAAATCGTGCGCGCTGCCTTTACGCCCAGACAAACGTATCTTCAAACAAAGGGATTCTGGGGCTTGTGGGAGAATAAGATAGTCAGGGAAAGAGAAATGTATCAGAAAGATGTGTGGAACTGAAAGCAGTGTGAACAGCTGTAAGATCCAGTTTAAAACAAGCAGCTGGAAGGGAGTGCAAGGATGTCTGAAAAGCTCCGGTATCTTCTAATCAGCCATGGGAGAGAGGGGGGTGAGAATATTACACTTTCTCTGTGTGAATGAAGGCTTAGGTCTTGATGAAAGCCGTACATCCATAAAGGGCTTTGTGCAAAAGATGAAGGAAAACTAAGCAAACTCTCTGAGGATCCCAAGTTAAAATTTTAGTTGAATAATTTATCTCTCAACCACATTTCACATTCAGTGACACAGTTTTGAGCTAAATGATTGGGGTTTAGGCCATTATTCTAGTAATTAAAACTCTTCTTAGAGTTTCTAAGAATACTTGGCCTGTTATCTGTACTTTTCTCAAATACCTCATCTCTAGAATATACCGAATTAGTCAAATCAGATTAAGAAGCATTTATTTATTGAGTGAGTGATCCCCAAACTCTCGGAGAGCCAAGGTTGTCTCTCATTTTGCTCACCAGTTCATCCTCACAGTAGGTAAGATGTAGTAGGCATTTATTATATAACTGTTGATTGAATAACTATGTGGATTAATTAGTTTTTATTGCCAGTGTGTGCTCTCCAGATTTATATCTCTTTTAATTATATGAATTCCCCTTTGTGGCTCTGGAACTATGACCACAGAAGCACACTAAAATCAAAGCAAGTGCGTTTGGAAGTTTCTCACTCTTTTTCAGTTGCTGAAAAGATATTCGAAGGCATCGGTCAAGAGCAGAGGCAATTGTTAGAGCATGTAGATACAGCAGTATACAACAAATGCACTTTTAAGAAAGCTCTGACCTTAAAACATGGAGGGATTCACTGACCTGACATTAAATTAACTCATGAGAAGTTCACTGGAGTCTGGGCCCAAGTTAAGGCTCAGGAGGAGGAACACAGTCATGCATTTAATGAATTACTGAATTAACCTTTACTACCAGAACTTTTGGTGGGACCGTCCTAAAAACTGGAGAACTTTATTATTATTATTTTTTAAATGAGACTGGCTCTCAGTATGTGGTTACTCATAAAGAAAAGGAAAATTTTTAGGATAGCCATGGGTATTTTTTAAAATGGTGCCCATTAAAGGTCATAATATTGACGCAATTTTCCAGCACTGGTTTCAGTTTTCCCACTGAGTGGTAATTAGGTCATTGGGCCAGTCCTTCTCTTGACTGACCAGTATGGTTTGCTTCTAAAAATAGTCTTTTGTAGGAATTGTTAGTCACTATCAGCTTTTCCCTGAGTTAATTTGGCTTTCCTTTAAGGTGCCAAAAGCACCTCCCTGGAAACTTAAGTTTTCCATGTGTTCATAGAAAAAGGATATGTTAATTCGCCCTACCACAGTCTGAATTTTCTACCGTCCTGGTTTAGCTGAACTAGCAGTGGAAGGTAGTTTATTTTGCAGTCCTTGGACTTTCTTCTGGAAGCGGTCAAAAGATTGGCAAGCGTTGTTTTGTTTTTTATGTCAACAGCCATCCCCTGGGAATGAGGAATGAAATCACCCCCACAAAGTTTTGTAGTGTAACAAGTCAAAGTAACAGTTCTCCCTCACTGACGTGCAAACTGATTGAGTTGTGGCGCAGTGTAGAGATTAGAGAGTTAAATGCTCTTCTTTTACATTGCTACCTGTTTCCTGTATCCATGCAAACCTAGAAAAAATTAAATCTTTAGTGGGAGGAACATGGGATCGGATATCAGGGGACCTGGATTTTAGGTATGTCTAGTTTACTCATTCATATCACAAAGTTTTTTAAGTTCCTAATATATATTAAGTTTTGAAATCTCCCTTAGTGCTCCATACTCATCTATAAAATGGCCGGATGTAAAGAAGAAATAATATGATTTTGTGAAATAGCTTTTTGCAAATTAAAACAGCAGTTCTCCCATTGGGCTCCATTGTGTTCTAGGGCTTCCTAAGACCACTTTGAGTTGTCTAAGAAATCAAAATTATTCTTTATGATAATACAAAGACATGATTTACCTTTTCACTCCATGTTCACATTTGTATTGATGGTACAAAAACAACACTGGCATCTTAGTACGAATCAAGTTGGTGGCATTAAAAAAAGCCAGCTTCATTTAAGAAATATTGAATGATGTAATAAAAATTATTTTTTATTTTTTTTTTTTTTTGAGACAGAGTCTTACTTTGTTGCCCAGGCTAGGGTGAGTGCCGTGGCGTCAGCCTAGCTCACAGCAACCTCAAGCTCCTGGGCTCAAGCAATCCTTCTGCCTCAGCCTCCCGAGTAGCTGGGACTACAGGCATGCACCACCATGCCTGGCTAATTTTTTTTTCTATATATTTTTAGTTGGCCAATTAATTTCTTTCTATTTTTTAGTAGAGACGGGGTCTCGCTCTGGTCAGGCTGGTTTCGAACTCCTGACCTTGAGCTATCCACCCGCCTCGGCCTCCCAGAGTGCTAGGATTACAGGCGTGAGCCACCGCGCCCGGCCAATAAAAATTATTAATTGTATTAAATCTAGAATTTGGCATACATGTGTTTTTTAATAATCTGTGTGATGAAATGGGAGGTAGGCATAAACCACTCTTTCTGCTGATAGAGAGGATATGTCCTTATATTATTCTCTTGAATTGTGAGCTATCACTTTTTAAAATAAATACCATTTTTACTTGAAAGAAAGGCTAACAAAATATGACTCTTCAGGGTTGGGTCTTTGGCAGACAACTTTTCAAAAATGAATGAAGTAAATCTGTCACTTTAAGGAAAACAACTGGCAGCATTTGTTGCCAATGATAAAATATAAGCTTTCAAGCAAAAATTAACATTTTGGAAAACAGTTTCCACTACCATACGTAAGTAGGCCAGTTTCCCGATGTTTCAAGACCTTTTTGATGGGATTGGTGATGACAGTTACAGATGTGACTGCTTAATGTAATGAAATATATCAATGTTCAGAGAATCCACATAACTCAGTGAACCAATATTATGCCTATGACCAACACAGGATGTTACAAAATCGTGCAGGGCTGAAAGATCCATTCAACAGATTTTTAATGTAACAGAATACAAAAAGTTAATGGATACCTTTTCATGCTCCACATTGCAACTAAAGTTTCAGACACTACCTTTGCTAGAGTTTTGACATAATATCAAGTAAGAAATATTCATAATCATCTGACAAGATTATTAAATTATCCCTCCTTTTATAAAAGACATATATTTATGCATCCAGATTTCTTCCTACAATTCAACCCACCAAAGCAAACTATAGAAGCAGAAAGATCATAGAAGCAAATATGAAAATTCAGCTGTTTTCAAGTCAGACATTAAAGCGATTTCCAAAAGTGTAAAACAGTGCCATCTTCTATTTTTTTTTGAAAATAGTCATTTTTCATTAAGTATATGTTAATTAATTTTATATGTCAATATTTATTATTGCTGTTATAACTGTATTAATAATTTTAAAAATTACTCACTCTTCATGTCATATAACACATGTTACTAGATAGCACCCAAATAAATAAAAAGCTCTTTGGTCCCAGTGATTTTTCAGAGAGTAAAGGGGTTTGCGGGCTAAAATGTTTGAGAAACATTGCTTTCTTTTTCTTTAATTTCAAAATACTAAGGGATTACAAAAGTTTTTGTTACATGGATAAACTCTGTAGTGCTGAAGCCAGGGCTTTCAGTGTGCCTGTCACCTGGCCAGTGTTCATGGGACCCAATAGGTAAGGTGGGGATGAAAGCTTACCTGTTGGGAGAAACACTGCTTTCAAGTGATGTCCTTCTGCTTCTGCTCCCTGTTGGGGTTAATCACAGAATTTACAAGAAATCTCTGAAGAATCCAGAGATCCCAGTGTTTGCTCCTCTCTAGGATGTACTGGAGGCTGGCTGTCCAGGTACTCAGAGTTGTGCACTAGCTCATGGTTTATCAGGTTCACCACTGAATCAGGTTTATACCCAGTAGTAAAATATTAGAATTATTGGTAATCCACTTTTAAAATCTTGTTGTAACTGATTTTCCCAGTTCCCAGGGTCATATAATCCCTTTTTACCCAATTGGCTTCTTAATAACAATTACATATTGTTTTGTAAAAGGCAGGGGATATTCATGGAAATCCATCAAAAACAAAGCCAGTTTACTTTGACAGCTACTGAGGTGATCACTTTTGTTAGGAGTGCTTTCTTCTACTTCTGAATAGCTCCTGGCTTTCCTCTTTGGAAGCAGTTGAATTGTCCCCAAGCAATCATGTGTAAATATTAAGCATTAGAGCTTCAGGATGTCCTGAATATATTATATTTCTGTTCACA
This sequence comes from Cheirogaleus medius, assembly GCA_008086735.1. Taxonomy (NCBI): domain Eukaryota; kingdom Metazoa; phylum Chordata; class Mammalia; order Primates; family Cheirogaleidae; genus Cheirogaleus; species Cheirogaleus medius. Next base: position 4,788,118 of record VBSM01003215.1, on the reverse strand, counting down.
ATGTTCCACATACAACAAGTTTAATTACAATCCAGCTATTAGAAGTGAAATTGTTTTTATACCTGGATCTATCTTCTCATGTGTAATTAACTTACAACCATAAATAATAAGCTCAGCTGAAAAGTTAAACATTAACTAAAGTGTGTCATTGTTTGACTCAATCTGTGTTGCATACCTACTAAGCACAAGATCCTACACCTAAGAATTTCCATTTAATCCTTGCAATACCTTCCCTCTCCTGAAATGGGTGTTGTTATTCAGTCTTAGTGATAGCAAAACATGAGTTCATTCCCTGAGAAACTTGCTAAGCCAAGATTGAAACTGAGATTTGTGTGACTTCAAATTAATGACCTCTGTAGGTAACATGACAAGGATAGATTAGAACAGGAAAAGATTTGAGGTAGCAAACCAGCTAGGAAATTACTGTATTGTCTCAATGATGGCGTTTTCTTTCTTTCTTTTTTTTTCTCTTGAAGAATGATTCAAAAAATTTTCAACTATTTGCCTACTATAATCTCTCATAAAAAATGACCAACAGAGTTAACAGTATTTACTCTCAGTTTTGGTGTTTCTTCTTTACTATCTTTTTGTCAATAACCTACAAATAATGGCTAGTTAAAAAATGATTTGTGCTTGATCAAGAACTGTGGTTTTGCATTTCAAAAATCAGTAATTATGCATTTTCACTTGAAACTAAATGGACAATTAGCTTTTATTTTCCTGACTAAAAACATCTCAATTTACATGGTTTGATTATTTATTTTCTTCTTTCCCTCTAGATCATAAATTAAAGTCTAAAGAGGAAAACCTCAAGGCTTTGCTTGGACTTCTGTTAAGAGGTGATCTTTGATCATTGGATTACTATTTTTCTAGAAGTAAAAAGTAGAATTAAGTCATTTAACATGGGCTTAATCCTAGATATGGAAAATAGATTTTGATAGGATGAAAACATCTCATTCCTATTTTCATTTTTATAGCATGATCTCATTTGAGTTTATAATTCCATTCATTGAAAAAAGATAATTTGGAAAAATGTTTATTAAATGAAACAAACACTTCCAAGTTTTCAAATTCAGACTTTGAGATGTAGCAAACATTTCTGATCACACGTAAAGTTGTCAGTGGTTTTTGAAACATGATCATCTTGTTCTATTGCTTAAGTCTCTCCTATATTTCTCTCTGTTCAGGCAAAGTTGCTATTCTTGCATCTCAGCCAAGAGACTACATGCTCCTGCCCATATCGGCTCTGTCTCCTTACCTGAGACTAACGTTGTCTCTTTCTCTCTAACCATGATGATATATTTCTAGTTGCCTAGATATGATATATTGTTTCATAGTCCTTTGATGATGCTCATCCTACTTCTTTATCTAAGAATGTTTTCCCTCCTCCCAGTTTTGTCTGCCTGGGGACATGCATTTATTTTCTGAGACTCATCTCAGTTGCCACCTACTTGCTAAACCAAGCCTAGAACCTAGGAAAGTTCATAAAGATTTTTTTTCTGACCAATCTCCTGCCCTTGCCCAGTCCCAAGCCAAAACTGAGCACATTTTTTCTTATCAGCTGTCACTGTATTTGCACATTCTTCCATCAGATTCCTTCCTATACTGATATGTTTGCATTCATATTTCCCCCATGAATCTAGAAACCCCTCAATGAGAGACGCCCATTTTGATTTTTATGCCCCGGGAAAAAATATCACAACATTAGGCACATACTATGTACCTAATAAATATCTGTTGAACAAATGCATACATTTCTTTCAGTCCAAAGACTTCTTATATCTTCTTAAATTTATATAATATACATTAAATCAGTATTCTGACTGATTTAAGAAAGCAAAATAAATGCCATCATGGAATACAGAAATCTTAATCTGTGTTCTAAATAGATTCTAGTTATCGGCCATTTATTGGATGCGCAGCTTGCGCAAATTTTCTCCCATTCTGTGGGTTGTCTGTTTGCTCTCTTGACAG
>VBSM01003215.1:4752059-4786044 GCA_008086735.1 Cheirogaleus medius | reverse complement strand
GGCATGGGCAATATACGTAACCTTAACATTTGTACCCCTATAATATGCTGAAATTTAAAAAAAAGAAAAAAAAAAGAAATCCTAATCTGTGATAACTAAAGGAATTGATTTTTTAAGATTAGTTGATACAAATTGTATGGTTTGAAGCAAACTAAATATTGTTATCTTGATCTGAGCCATATTGGAAATATGAGTTGATTTATGCTTTTAGTAGCACAACTTATAAAGGCAGCATTGTTAAATTAACTCTACTTGCTATACAAGTACAAACTTTTTTTTGTATTTTAACTAGAATAGGTAGTATTTTAACTAAAATATGTGGCATCTTATGCTTAGCAAGTTGTCTAGCCCGATGTTTGGGGCAAAACAGATACTTGATAAATAAATCTTGAATGAGTGAATGAATAAATAAAAAGAGAATATATCCTGTTCACTTCTCTAATTTTACAGATGCTAGAATTGAGGCCCTGGTAGTTGCAGAAGAATGACAAGTAATCCAACATCATTGCTCCTGGATTAGCGTCTATTTTTGCTGTATACATTATAAATATTATGAAATATAATGATTCTAGATGGATGGAGCACATGGCTAGAAACATAGGACCTCAATGCAGGATAAGAAACATTTATCACAAATCTAATATGGACCTTACATTTTCCTATGTGCTGTGGATACAAAGAAGGAACGGATAAGCCCGAGCCTCCCATGAGGTGAGTGCAGTCTCACAGAGGACAAAAACAAAGGAAGTATTTATAGTACAATGTGATGTATGAAGTATTAGGGGACATGAATGAGAAAGCGATTGTGCCTGGGGTAAGAGAGGGGAGAGGGGAAAGCTGCAGGGAAGAAGACACATGGGATCTGTCTCTCGAAGGAGTCCTTTTTCAAGTGGAAGGGATAGAGACTGACATTCCAGGCTCAAGACACAAATGTCAGCTCCTCAGAGGGATAAACCCATATAACGAAGTGGTGCTCTCTGCTGTAACAGGTACCAAAATGATGTCAGCCATGGGGCACTACTGCATAAATGAAGTGAAATGACTAGTTCCTCCTCCAGCTATCCCAGAGTGCGAAGCCACCATGCCAGGAGCTATAAAAGGCCTCAAAAGAATAAGGACAAAGAAAAGGAGATGCACCCTTTCCTGTGGCTAAAGTAATGCAGCCAACATACCTTGGTTAGAAATAACATGTCCTGAGCTGACATATACCAAGAGACAGCCAGTAATCCTCTCCATAAGCTGTAGGTCAATGCCATATTACTGCTTCCTTGCTAATTCATTTATATTATTTATTCTGCCTGATTCATTTTTACATAGGTTATTTTTGTAATTTTTTTTGGATATTAATATTTTAATTCACAGAAAGTATTCCTATTCCAAGGGATAAAATTCCAAGGGACTTTCATGATATCACTACATGTTTGATGTCAAAATGTATGTTTCAGCTCAGCCTTAGGTAAAGAAACATCACACTGATGTGGGTTGCTCTCTAGACGTGATCATATCTAATGTTAGAAGTTTAAAAATCCTGAGTTGAAAAAGGCATCAAAGAACCAGTATTGTGTATTGATGCTAGGTAAGTAAACCCTTGTAATCTAATCCCAGTGAAGCCTCCATCTTTAGAACTCCATCATTCACTAAATCTGGGGTCTGTAAATGAACTGTCTCAATGAGCACTTACTAAGAAAGAGACCTCTTCCCCACCTCACCCCACCCTACTCGGTTTCCTAAGGATCACAAGGGAGTATAAGATCATGCAGTGTGAGGGACAGGAGGAATAAACTGTAGGTTAGGATGGGAACAAAAATTCAGAATGGATATTAGAACAAAGGGAACAGACATCCAAGACATGAAAGAAATGGCTCAGATTTCTAAAGGAAACAGAGTTATGTAACAAGATATATAAGATATTGACAAGAATATTCCCTAGGTTTTCTATTCATTATCATCGCCACCACCATCATTATCATCAGAGAGCACTGCACAGTGTCTCAAGCCTCAAAATAGATTTCCAAAGCACCAGTGGAGACCTACCACTGCCAGCTGTGCAACCATTTAATTACTTAGGTTCTCTAAGCCTCAATTTTCTCATCTGTAAAATGAGGAAAATAATAGTACCTAACTCAAGAAGTTTTTAGGAGAATTAAATAAGATCATGCATATAAATTTTTAGCATACTACCTGGCCAAAGAATAGGCTCTCAGTAAATTCTACTCTCATAATTACCATCAAAAAAATTCCGGATTGCCAATTTTGTGTATTACTAGGCAATTGAAGAAGAGATTCATAGATCTCAGATCAGACATCTTGAGATGGTCACCAAGTAGGTGAATACATATGGATTACTGATTGAAGTGCATTTTTAACATGTGGAAATTGCCTTTAGATGAACAGGAATGATCATATTCTCTAAAGTATTTCTTAAATGTTCTACAAAATGCCAAAGAAAGGTATTTTTTTCTTAGTAAAATATTATAGCCCTGGTCAGTTTGAGAAATTAAAGGAGTTGTTTTTGTTTTATCCATTCGGCTTTGCTTGATTTTTTTAAACTCCTAATACACCATTCTTCTTGGGCAAACTCCAGCCAGACAGATATTTGCCATTCCATTATTGTTTTAAAGTGTTAGCCCCAGACACATAAGCATTGTTGGAATGCAATGGAAAAAAAATGTTTTAAATCTCAAATGGGGTAATAAACTGCAGCCAGAAGCTAATTGTACTGAAACTTGAGCTTTTATAACATGTTACTACTGTAGTGGGACCACTCAGCACTACTTTGGTGGGGTTGTTGTGTAATTGGTAGTAGATTACGTTGCAGACATATTAAAAAAAAAAAAAAGATGTCAAATCAGACATTTCTGCTTATTACTGTAGACCTCAGCATAATTCTCAAAGCAATCAATGTATTTCATGCATTAAACTATTGATGGGGGGTATTAATTCATATAATGTTTAACTGCTCACTGTGGACTTTCTCTCTGCCAACTTTTCTTCCACCCAAGAAGTCCTGAAATGTTGCTGCTCCTGTCAAAAGAAATGAATCATTAATAAGAACCAGCAAGGCCAGTGGCGAGCTAGAAGCTGGGCCGTGATATATAAAGGCTTCATATTCTTTTAATTGAGTGCTGAACTCTATGTGCAACAGGAGTGAACAGCCCAGTAGGGTTTTACCAAGAGTCTGAAAGCAATACAAGGAAGGGTATATCCATCAAATCTATTGAATGTTTAGGGGATCTGAGAATACTTTTTGTTTTTAGATTATATATTTGTTAGACACCTTAGAGTCAATAGGAACGAGGACTTTGTAAGTAATACTCCAACCAAACTCTGAATCCACAGGAGGCCAAGGAAATGACCATACTCATGTGCCAAAGTCTTAAAGAAATCAGGTCAAGTCTAGGTGAGAGGAGGCCTCTGTCCAAAGAAATGTTGTGATAAAAATGTAAGAAATGCCTCCTCTTGCAAGTCCTAATATTTGCATTGTGTTCATTTCTTTGCATAGTTTTTGTTTTCTTTCTTTCTTGCCCTCCACTTTTTTTGAGACCATCTGCCTTTAGGTAACTCCATATCCATAATGAGCCTACAAAATGAAGACTTTTGGCTATTAGAAAAGAGACTTGCATGTTCACAAAACCACGAGTGTTGAAGTCCAATTTGAATCTAAAGCCTGGTTCTACCACCTACTTATTGTAAAATCATTTTACCCATTTGAGTTCTAATTTATTCCTTCATAATATGAGGATAATAATATAGATACTCCTCAACATACAATGGGCTACATCCTGATAAACCCATCCTAAATTGAAAATGTTAAGTCAAAATTGTATTTAATATATCTAACCTCCTGAACATCATAGCTTAGCCTCGCCTACCTTAAATGTTTTCAAAACACTTCCATTAGCCTGCTACTGGACAATAACATCTGACACAAAGCCTATTTTATAATAAAGTGTTGAATATCTTATGTAATTTATTGAATACTATTCTGAAAGTGAAAAACACAATGGTTGTATGGGTACTCAAAGTACAATTTCTACTGAATGTGTATCACTTTCACACCATAATAAAATTAAAAAAAAAATCGTAAGTCGGGGCCATCTGTACTTAACTCATGAAGATTTGATAAAGAATAGAAAGAATAGTACAAGAAATGCTGAGTCGAGTTCTTGGCACTAAGATGATGTCAGTGATGGGAGAGCGATGACAACAACAATGAAGAAAGAAAGAAAGAAAATCCACTTAATCAGTTTAAACAGTCATTGTAGTTAACTACAGTCCCAAAGCAGATTTGAGACCCAGATCAGTATCAATATCCTAAAAACTTTCACTCTGTCCTACATATGTTTACTTTAGCCACCTTTTGGACATTTGTTTGCCAGACTAATGTTACCAAATGATGGAAGAACCAGCCTGGCCAGAGGAGGAGGGCAGTAGGCTCCATCTAATGTGTCACTGAGAAAGCCAAGTCCATTTAGGAAGCTTGGAAATTAGATTTGTAAGCTTAAAATTACCAAAATATTTTAAGGCTGCCTAAAATAGAGTCTCAAGCAGGCTGGAACAATTCCATCCAGTTTTGAATACATTTCATAGTAAAGAACTATTCTGTGGTTAGATAATCATAGCATTACATTTATTATGTTTTATATGTTTTCTCACAGTTTGAAAACAATCCTTATCCCTATATCTATAGAATGTTTAAAATTTTATAAAACATGTCCATAATCTCAGCTGATCCTCTTCATGATCTTGTGAGGTCCTTAATATTGTCATCACCAATTTACAGCTTAAGCTCAAAGTAGATTAAGCAATTTGCCCAGTTATCACATCATTGGTGTGTTTCAGAAACACAACTACAACTGTGATCCACAGATACCAAGTCCAGGAATATTTCACTAAAGGATTAGAAGTGGGTTTATATTATACTGCTGAAGGCCACAGATCAACTTGAGTAGGCACCTTTTAATCCAAAACTCTTATGAAAGTATGTTTTTTATTTCATATACAAATGTCTTCTGCTTTTCAAGTATCTTTTTGCTCTAAATTATTTTTAAATGCACATAATATAGCTGATGTGTTAGTAACCTTACTAATTCAAGTTTCGTAAAGTACTGTTGATCACAGGAAAACTGTACAAGTGTTCCAGATATATTGCCATTTATTCATTCACACAAAAATAGTTAAAATAGCTTTTACTATGTACTGGGCACTATTATAGGCTCCCTAGATACAACAGTAAAGAAAAAAAAATGGACAAAAATCTCTGCTCTTTTAAAGCTCACAGCCTAACTTAGGGGAGATGAAATATACAAACAAGCTCTATATAAGATTTATCTAATTATGTAAAGTTCTATATAAGAAAATAAATTGTAGAATGAAATTAGAGATTGCTGGGGTGCTGTTTTAGATAGAGTTGTCTGGGAAGACCTCACTGATAAGATTATATGTCATCAGAAACCTGAAAAAATAACCAAGCAGGGTGACCTGTTAGGAGACTATTGTAATACTTTGGATGAGAAATGATAATGGCTTGGAATGAGGCAGGGACAGTTTAGATAGTGAGAAGTGACAGAATATAAATATATTTGGAAGATAGAGCCAATAGGATTTGCTAACAGATTAAATGTGTGGTTTGAGGAAAAGACAGAATACTTAGTCTGGACTCTGATAGGTGAGTGTGAACCTATTAAGATAGTGAAGACAGAGGTAGAACCAGGTTTTGAAAGGAAAGTTAGGTGTTCAGCATTAGACATACTAAGTTTTAATTGTCATTTGGACACCCAGGTGGAAGAGTCTTATATGCAGACAGATAATTCTGGAGTTTAGAGGAGAGATACTGGTTGGAGATAATAAAAAAAAATTGAGAATTGTCTGTGCAAGCAACATATTTAAGCCATGAAAAGCCATTTAAGCCATATTAAAGCCATGAAATTTAATGACTCTAGGGAGTGAATTCTGAGACACTCCTATGATGAGAAGTTGGAGAGATGCAGAGGACCCAGCAAAAGAGACTGAGATAAAGACTTGAAGGCCTTTGCTCAAACATGTAGGATGTACTCTTGAATCTCCTCAAGGAGGAAATATTTATCTTCTGTTTCATTGAAGGGCAAGAGTGAAAACTGAGATGGTGCAAGGAGAGAGTGGGCAACTTTGGGGGAACAGCCAAACACCATTTGGAGTCAAGCCTAAAGCAACAAAAAATAAACCAAACTGAGGAACACGTGAAGTATAATTAAGATGCCTCAGTAGATTTTGGGGGGAGTTCTTAAAATGACTCAAAGCTGGCAGATTTTCAAACTTGGGAAACACCATAGATGATGTATAGGACCCTAATATTTTACCCCAATCCTTAATTTTATTTATTCTTCTCTATTGTGTCCTTCAAAAGCAATGATGTATTTTCATGTTCCCTTATCTACACCTTTTTAAAAGTGATTTCTAATTTTGCCCCAGATTTCCTGATACTGAAATAAAAGTTCCTCAAGGGCATGGCACAGATTCATTGAACTCTGTCTACTCATTCCAGGTCCTCCTCATGGTGTTCGTATGATGCATGCTCATAAACAACTATTGAATGTACGAATTAACTGCTTAAATTCAGAGATCATGTCTGCATTATGACTTCATGAATCCCACCCCTAACGTCAAATATGAGTGGGAAAACAGTTTGTCAGTTCTTCAAAAAGTGAAACATAGAATTTTCATAAGACCCAGCAATTCCACTGCTAGATATATACACCAAAGAATTGAAAATTGACTCTCAAAAAAATACTGGTACACAAATGTTCATAGCAGTACTATTCACAATAATCAAAAAGTAGAAGGTGCCAAAACATACAATGGGAAATAACAGTCTCTTCAATAAATGGTTCTGGGAAACCGGATATATCCACATGCAGAAGAGTAAAATTAGACTCTCATCACACATCATATACAAAATTGAAAAAGAATTAAACACTTAAATGTGAGAGCTGAAACTACAAAACTACTGGAATAAAACAGAGGAAAAGCTCCAAGACATTGGACTGGGCAATGATTTTTTTGGATATGACCCCCAAAAGCAAAAATAGACAATGGGGTTACACAGAACTAAAAAGCTTCTATACAGCCAAAGAAACAATCAACAGAATGAAGAGACAATCTATGGAATGAAGGAAAATATTTGCAAACTATACATCTGACAAGGGGTTAATATCCAAAATATATAAGGAACTCAAGCAACTCAATAGCAAGAAAACAAGCAACCCATTTAAAAACTGGGCAATGAACCTGAATAGACATTTTTCAAAAGAAGACAAATGGCCAATAGACATATGAAAAATTACACAACATCACCAATCATCAGGAAATGCAAATTGAAAGTACAATGAGATATCACCTGACACTTGTTAGAATGGCTATTACCAAAAAGACAAAAGCTAGCAGGTGGTGGTGAGGATGTGGAGGAAAGGGAACCCTTATACACCATTGGTGGGAAGGCAAATTAGTATAGCCATTATGGAAAATAGTACGGAGATTCCTCAATAAATTAAAAACAGAACTACATATGATCCAGCAATTGTACTACTGGGTATATATCCAAAAGAAATGAAATCAATATGTCAAAGAGACAATTTGCACTCCCTTGTTCACTGCAGCATTATTCACAAGAGCCAAGATGTGAAATCACCCTAAGGGTCTACCAATAGACAAATGGGTAAAGAACATGTGGCATATATACACAATGGAATATTATTCAGCCCTAAGAAAAGAAGAAAATCTTGCCATTTGTGACAATCTGAATGAGCCTAGAGGACATTATGTTAAGTGAATCAAATGATACAAAATTTCAGTTGGAGGAATAAGTTTAAGAAATCTATTGTACAACGTGGTGACTATAGTTAATAACCATGTATCATATAGTTGAAAATTGCTAAGAGAGTAGATTTTAAGTTTTCTTACCACAGAAATATCTTAAGTAGGTGAGATAATGGATATATTAATTAGCTTTATATAGCCGTTCCACAACGTGTGGGGTCTGTCCAGAAAGTATCCAGCCATTGTTAGTATAACAGCAACGGTGGTTCGCGTGGCATCGGTGTAACCCGACGGCTAAGGCAAGCGGACTGGGATGCGCATGCGTGAACAATGACGCCTTCACCGTACTAGTCAGTGGGGCGCTAGAAGCCCTTGAGTGAGCATGTGTACTGTGTTGCCGTTTCATTCAAAATGAGCAAGCAGGGCGCCGAATCCGCATCAAAATTTGTGTTAAGCTTGAACATTCCTCCGCAGAAACTATTCAGATGATTCCGAAGGGTTTTGGAAATGATGCAATGAGCGTGGTGCAAATAAAAGTGTGGCACAAACGCCTCAAAAACAGACGAGAATCTGTTGAAAGTGATGCAACTTCTGGGAGGCCTGCAACAAGCAGAACACCTGAGAATGGCGCATGTGTACAGATTAGGTTAAGAGACGCTGGGAGGACTGCGTGAGGTCTCAAGGTGCCTACTTTGAAGGGGACTGAGGCGTCATTGTCCTATGTATGATCGATGTTTCTTATATCTTGTATCTTCTTCAATAAATGTCTCTATTTTCCATATTACATGGATGGATACTTTCTGGACAGATTTCTTATACATATATCATAACATGTTGTATACCATAAATATATATATAATATTTATTTGCCAGTTTAAAAATAAATAAATTTTTAAAAATAATTCTTGTATATTATTCACTCATATTTCCCAAATGTAAACATTGTTACGTAACATTTACAAAAGGTACATGACAATTTACATTTTATGTAAAACATAAAAAATGTGGCCAGGCACGGTGGCCCACACCTGTAATCCTGGAACTCGGGGAGGCCGAGGCGGGAGGATTACTTGAGGTCAGGAGTTCGAGACAAGCCTGAGCAAGCGTGAGACCCCCATCTCTACTAAAAATAGGAAAAATTAGCTGGGCATGGTGATGTGTGCCTGTAGTCCCAGCTACTCTGGAGGCTGAGGCAGAAGGATTGCTTGAGCCCAGGAGTTTGAGGTTGCTGTTAGCTAGGCTGGCGCCACTGCACTGTAGCCCGGGCAACAGAGCGAGGCTCTGTCTCAAAAAAAAAAAACAGCAAAAAATGTTTTAGTGATACAAATGGGTATAATGTGCATGCGTATGTACATAAACATATAAATAGCACATGTTAAGCTATATATGCATATATACATGTTTATATATGTATATCCTCGTGCATATGCTTCATACATGCATATATGTATATAGGTGTGCCTATATCTCTGTACTTATATGTATATATTCATGGACATATGTATATATGCACATGTAAGCATACATATATTGTATGAATATGTGCACATATATGTATTCCTATATGTCCATGAATATGTATATCTATTACTTTTTCTGACTCATTTGAATATAAGTTGCAAACATATTGCTTCTTTACTCCTACACACAATATGTACTTCCTGCAATCAAAGACATTCTTATTGTATTTCTACAGCACAATTATTAAAATCAGGATATTAATATAGCTCTTTTCAAATTTCATTACTTGTACTAATGTACTTTTTAGCAAAATAAAAAACGTTGAGTTGAAACATATGAAATGGACCGTAATAGAATTGGTAACTGAAAGTTTTTGAAGACTTTCTCTTGTATCTAGCTCATTGTATTTTTAATCACCAAGATAATATATTATGCAACATGCCTGGGGTACATGAAGAATGGATTCAGGAATTACTTTCATTCAATTACTTAATCCCAAACGTCGGTGCTTTTACACTGTGAAACTATTAATCACTCTTTAACCACTTCGGTACCGCACTCACCAGCCGCGAAACCTTGCCCACAGCTGGCACTCACAGTCCGCACGATAGTTTGTGCTGTGCATTGACGACGAATCCGTTTTGCTCTTGTGTGATGAGGCAAGCTTTAAAGCACTGAAAGCTTGTTTTACTTTACAGGCAGCTTTACTTGTAATGTAAATCAGAATAGGTAACATATACATATATGTTTTCATTACGTTATTTTTAAATGTTCACAATTTTATTTTGATAAATGAAAAATTAGAAAAGTCATATCACGGCTGTCGGCTAAAGTCGCTGTGCATGTTCATCTGTGGCTATCGACTATAGTCGACGCTGGTATCGAAGTGGTTAAGAATAGAAGAAGGGCCAACAAAACAATCATAAGGGCCTGAATATCTTTCAGCCTAAAAGTGTTCTCTGTTTACTTTTTCTTTGATCATGAAAATCTATAGGCGGCCATAAAAATTTTACTGGACCTATAATTATTTGAAACTTTCAGGGTGTCTCTAAAACACTTTATAACAACCTCAAGTATCCTAAGTTGATATTATTTCTACTTTTCCACTCGTAATGAAAATAAGAGTTGTGAGTCCTATTCATCATTTCCACTTGAAAAAACACTAGAAAAATTGGTGTGTTTATTCACCTTGAAAATGCCCAGCTGGGGTTTATTAACCACATTTTAGCTACTCATCTTTATGATGCTCAAATATAGATAAGATAAAATGACAAAGACCTCCCAGATGACAGGCCCAGCAAGGCTATTGGATTAGAGGAAAGCTGGGTATTCTGACCGCTTTATAGTCAACAACAAATCATCTATGTTCGAGATATCAGTTCTTTGGATATTTCAGTAAATTCAAACCTAGAACCAGTTTTATACCACTGTCTATGTTTTAATTGACATATCCTCTCAATATTGAGCTGTTGGGAAAACCAGTACTGCAAACTCATGTTAACAAAAGCCCCACATAATAAGATTTTATACATGCACACATACACACACGTACATATACACATATATTCACATATACACATATATTCACACATACATTCAGTTCCTACATAAGGCTTATTCTATCTATCTATCATCTATCTATCCATCTATCTGTAAAACAGTCTGCTCTAAGCAACTGCAATGAACTATACTCTGCCTTAAGACAGGGACCCAAAGAAGTGTGCTGTATCTTTGGCCACATGGAGCACAAAGTCTAGTTGGGATCATTGACCTTTAGAAAGTTAAACCACCAGCCAGCATCAATAGTTCTTTAATACAGGTCTGAACTTTGTGCCTTGAAATCTAAAGAAGAATCTGGTTGAGATTTCCTGGATTTATTTAGGAAAGTTTCACAGAGAAGGGGATATCTGAGCTGTGAAATCTTGATGGCTGAATAAGAGTTTCCCGGGGGAAAAAGTGTTGGCAAGGACATTTTCAAACAGAAGGAAATATATATTAATATATAATGCACATATACACATACACAGATATGCATATACACATAAAGGTGTGCGTGTGTGTATAATATCTAGGTAAAAGGTGATGGCGGTTAGTCATTAAAAGCCCATACATATATGTAACATGTATAATTTGGAGGCAAACTGTATTTTAGGGGATCAGGAAGACCTACAGGGCCCAGGGTACAGAATAAGTGGAATCAGCCCTTTCTTATTTCATGGCTCCTTCTGGGAAGCTGTGAATAACAACAACAATCCCTTCTACAGAACGTCTTAAGCATCAGGTGCCACACTCCTTATCATATACTGGCTAAAATCGATCGTAAAAAGAGTAGACACCATACCCAGCAAGCGCCAATCTGTAAACTGGAAGGCAGTCTATTAATTGGCCCAGTAAAGAGAACTGATCTATACCACACGGCGATGGATGCATCACTTTGTGTCTTTCGGCTTCTTTTTCTCTGCTGTCGGCAATTTTACCCCTCAGCATAAAGTGTAGTCAGAGACAAAACACAAATGAGAAACCATGCGACGTAGTAATCACAAGTAATGCAAAAGCTGTGAGTGTTTTTCTGACTTCATCTCGCACGGCTCTTTTCTCATTCTTCCCTCTCCAGCCACACGTCACCACGCGGGGCCCTGACTTCTCCGGAGACTCCACACGTGCTCTCCCCGCTGCCTGCGATTCTCCCCCAGGGCGGTTCATTCCCCACTTTTCATTAGGTCTTTGGGGCAATGTCACCTTCTCTGGGAACCTTTCTCAGTGAAGTGAGGCAGCTCTAGTCACCCTGTCTAAAACTCTACCCTGCACAGATTTCAAAGTCTCCTTCCCGGCTTCATCATTTTTCCTTAGTGCTTATCATATGGTAAGTACTATAGCTCTTTCTCCATCTTTCTGGGGTTTTTAGCCTCTATTTGGCTTTAGTAAGTACACTCTGTGAGTGCAGGATTTGCTCCTGCTGAGTTCACTGCTCTATCCCAAGTGCTGAGATCAGGGCAAAGAGCAGGGTTGACACTTGGACACGTTATTCTTCATTCCCAAGTCACCCAGATCCATTTTCCACTCTGGTCTGCTCGGCTCTGTGCCCTGGGAGGTAGACTCCTGTAGGCTGCAGCCCTTCTCAGATGGCTGCTGGGTGCTTTTAGCCCACAAGAGGTACCGCGAAGACTGGGTAAGGAGGGAGGAGAGACAGGTTACAGTATTTTCCCCCAATGCCATCATTGCTTCACTCCTTTATTCCTAGCAGTAGCCGCATTCCCCCACAGCCAGAGTTCCTGCAGGTACCCTCTTCCTCTGGGCTTGTAGCTCTTACTTGGCTCTGATAAAAGCAATTCCTCCCCTAATTTCTTCCCCCCTGGGGGAGTAATGGCTTCCTGCTGCTCCTCATCTCTGAGTACAGGATCTCTAGATTTTTACTTGTAACCCTGCCCACCTATCATTAAGTAGGCCCTTCATTAAAATCTTTTCATCTGTCCCATCTGCAATGAGTTCTCTTTCCTGCCAGGACTATGGCTGATGAAGAACTCAATGCAGACTTGTTGAAAGACTGTTGAATGAATGAGAAGTCTTGGCATCCTTTGAAAACTTGATGGATTGGCTCTAGCACTGGAATGGCCATTGGAGAGACAGTAACGGAGAAGCGGCTGGAAGTCAGCACCAGGAAGGTAACTCTGGGACGTCCAGCCACGCCTCAAACGTGCGTACCTAACGCAATAGCCACTGGATGAGGCATAAAGACTTTAAACACAAGCAAGCTACTTTTCTTCATTATGCCAATCCGTTTGTCATGCTATTTTGCACGTAGGTTGAATATTTTTGTGCTGGTAAAATACGGTGTTTGAAACAGATCATAAGGCTTGTAGATTGGGGTAGCAGACAATGGAGAGCAATGAAATATTGTTGAATTTTTATTTGCTACTGACTACTTAGCCCTTCTGAGCTTACATGTCTAGAAAATTGAAAGAACCTTCATGGAGAAGTTATAAGTACTTAGGAAGATAGGACTTATGTAAAGTGCTTACCACAATGCATGACATAGTATTTGCTCGATAAATATTCTTTTCTCTCTTGTTTTCTCTCTCCTTTTCTTTGTCACTCTTCCTTTTTATTGTACTGCCGCAAATAAACCGGGATCAGAGAGATTTCCTTTTACTAAACCTTTTAAATTCCCTGAAAAAAAAAAAATTCTGTGCAATACTGTTCCAGGCCAGGAAAAAGAAGGGATTTATCACTTGGTGGATGTGCAGGACGTTCGGGTACAAGAGGAGGTTGCAGGAAAAAGAAAGGGGTATCAGAGAGAGACTCTGAATACTCAACTCTCTCAAGATAAGGCCTCCAGAAAGGCCTGTTCCATGCCACTACACACCCACTCGCCATGCTGGCTGGCTTGGCGTGTTAAGCAATATTCCACAGCATTAGAGTCACATACCGCGGGGTCACAATTGAGCCTCTTTCAAGATATCGAACAAGAGAAACTTGGCTGCTTTTCTTTGCCATGGGGGAAATAGAGAGGCCTTCTGGGGAGATTACTGGTATGAAATCGTTACATATAGATTTTAAAATGTACCGTGCTATGTGCATGTTAAGACATGTAGACATATTTCCACACCAACATATACCTTTATTCTTGTCTTTCTCTTTTTATTTTATTTATTTCTAAAGCAAATAGCATGCTATGGAGGTAGGGGAACATTAGAGTTTTCTATTCCAAAACAATTTGACACACTGCAGGATAGAATAACAAACCTGGATGCACTTTCAAATAAAATGCTGGTTGGGAATATACAAAACCTGTGCATCCTTTTTACTGCAACAACATCTCCAGTGAGACCGTGGTGTGCGTGCAATGAGTTAATTTTCTTGTGCTCCTGTGTACCATTTTGTGCTAAAGAATGGGAACTATCCAACATATTGTAAAACTGCAATAATTGCTATCCATATTGCTAATGACAACTGCCAAATGAGGCTGATGTGTAGAGAGAAAATCACCTCTGAATTTTGAAGGTCAGAAGGTAGCCATGAAATATTTAAATCACTTGCAAAGCAAAAGAAAACTGGAAAGTTGACATGTCTCCCATCACAGCC
Source organism: Cheirogaleus medius (assembly GCA_008086735.1). NCBI lineage: Eukaryota > Metazoa > Chordata > Mammalia > Primates > Cheirogaleidae > Cheirogaleus > Cheirogaleus medius. Next base: position 4,771,707 of record VBSM01003215.1, on the reverse strand, counting down.
TTCGCTTAGGTCTTGCAGAAATGTTTGCCATACTGACCCAACCTATGTATCTCTAATCATGGCTCATACCGCCTTCATTTGTCAAACACTCATGTTGCAATACTCACAATAATGGTACCTTCTTCATGACAGCAACCCCTACCAACACCAGGGAGAATCGATGTCCATGTAGAGATATTTGCAGCCCCTATAGCTTTTTATTGCACTCATCAGTTTACATGACTCTACTAAACACCAAACTACAAGCCATGTGAAGGCAGGGACCATGCCATGTTATCACTAGACCTTCCATCTCTACTAATGTCTCACAGTAGATGTTCAATAAAAGTTTGTTAAAATAATTCTGTCCTGTTACTCTCTTTCTAGTAATGTTAGATAAATGGCCCATTGCTTATTACCAGTGTGCAATGCCTTCATGCAGGAAATTTATCTACTACAGCTGGAACAAACGCTACAGGGTTTCTGTTATTTTCCTTTTTTTCCCCTCGTAGCAGGAATGGATCTGCTCTATTTAACCACATTTTCATTACTTACCCCATTCTTGATCCAGGCTTGGATTGGTTGAGTCACTGATTGGTTGGATGTAAAAGTGTGATCTGTGACACTTATCTCAGGAGCACGGTCATGGGGTTTAATGCAAGCATCAGATGAATGCTCACAATCTTCTCTAAAGAATCTCACTTCTGTGCTAAAGTGCTGCACACAAGAGTGCCAATGAAATTAATAAATTAGTGTCTCATATTTTTTGGAGCAGCTCTTAAGCTAATATCTTAAGCTAATATCTTAGGGGAAATGTGCTATCTGCTGGTAGGGCTAAGAAATGGCCACAGGACAACTTACTTATTGTCTTTGTTATCACTATACATATCCCAGGCTGGTGGGCAACATGTCCTAATTTCCTGAAAGCCATGCATTCCTGTTAATAAAACAAAGTGTTCTAGAAATTCAAAAGGAAATTTGAAGGTATAAGCTGCATTATCATAACTAAAGGTGATACGTTCTCACAGTGTCAAATTGTCAAATATTTTGGATTTTATTCTCTATATGTCTCCTTAATCCACTCACCTTCTTCTATGTTGCCCTGGGCTTAGTCACCAGTGTTCCTCACCTGGACAACTGGAGCATCTCAGCAGGTCCCATCTCAACCTCGACTACCTCTCAAACCCCTTTCTCCATACTTTGGCCAGATGATCTTTGGAAATGAAGGTAGAATCTAATAATGTCACCTCACCTCTGCTCCCGTCCCCACCTCATCTCATGTACTTTAAAGCATTTAGTGGCTTTCTGACCCAAATTCCTGACATAGTCTACAAGGCTTTGTGTGTTTCGCCTGCCTCCCAGCCTTCTCTCCTGCCAACATCCCTTCATTTTCTGTGCTCTAGCCACACCGCCTCGTCAACTCCTACTCAAACGTTCACATCCATCATCATCATCTGGGGAGCTTGTTGAAACACAGATTTCTGAGCCCCACTCCCCAGAGAGTCTCATTCCGTGAGTCTGGGGCTGGACCCTAGAATTTGCATTCCTAACATGCTTCGTGCCGATGCTGCTTCGTGACTGCACTTGGAGTGATACAGCTTCAGTCTCTGCTCACTCACTTCCCAGGAAAGTCTTCACACCCTGCCTGACCGAGACCCAGATCCCTGCTTTATCCCGTCAGAGCACAACATATATGTCAGACACAGCTCCTGCCACCGTTGCAATACCACCTTAGTGCGGTCATCTCGCTATTTCTACGGCCAGCAGTCGGTTCCACGATGGCAAGGCCAGTGTTGGGATTGGTACATCTTCGTTCCTTCCCATGACTCCTAAAAATAAATATTTTCACATGAATACATAAGCCCCAAAATGTCCTTATTGTTTTAATTTTCTAATATTTTTGTTGGAAAAATTAGTTTGTTGTACTAATTCGGACATCTTGATAAATTATAAAATTCCTTTATTGCCTTATCTATTTTTTTTGAGGGGGGAGCATTAAAACCTACACATGTATAGCATTCTACAAAAAAATGATATTGTAACAAACAAGAAAACTGGTGTCTGCCATTTCTCAATTCTGGTAGGCATAAAAACCATCTATAGAGGGTTAGGGGCTGAGTCATATGGGTGGATGTGTGTGCAGACATTTAGAATTGTTGACAAATAAAGCAGAGATGGAAAATATTATTTATTTTAATAGATGGATGTCAACATTGCTCTGAAAAAGGTGTCAGTGTGTTTTACACACACATGCACAAGGACACACATGGTTATTTGTGCCTTCCACTATACTGGGTCTAAGATCAATACAGCCTGTTATGGAATAAAAATTATCAACTGTATATATGAAGAGTAAGAGGTTTTTTTATGCAAAGCTTATGCAAGATTGCTATTAAAATTTCACTCCTCATTATAGAACAAACACTTGGCATCTATTAGGTACATTTTTTATATGACTGATAAGATGATATCAAAGGTACATTCCTAACCTCAAGTAATTTACAGGGAGGGCATATCAAAGATCAATTATAAAAGAAGTGACTATGTAATACACACAAAATAACATTTAACAAAGTTAAGAGAAGGGAGTGATCACTTCCAGTAAAAGAATCAGGAAGAGCAGAAGGTTTCACGGAGGAATAAAATTTAATTAGGGAATTGAATGTTGAGTAGAATTTTGATGGCAGAAGTGAACGTAGAGTGAAGAAAGGCACAGCCATTCCAAAAGAGAGGATTCATATCATGATTAAAAACTCGAACACCTGCAAGGACTGCGATATACTGAGATATATACTTACATTATTTTAAAGACTAGAATTGTAGGATTAACCACAACTGCGCCATGACCTCTTTGTCCCTACTTATACATAGTGAGACTTGGATGTGAAAAGCCCAAGCCAGTGCTCTTAACGCTGATGTTCTGTGATCTCTCTCTGGAGTTCAGGGACTCACCCCAGGACGTCGTCCTGAGTTGCACCCACATTGTTCCCGCCACATTTTCCCCTGATGGCTCGTCATTCACCTTGGCTGACAATGTTACTCCTTCTTGACTATTTTTCCATGGTACCATGAGTAACACATTCTGTTTAAATAAGAACCCCTTTATTGGGGTCCTCTGATGAGTACTTATAAGGGCCAAAATAATTTAAAATATCCAGTCATTACTGAGAAGCCCATCTACAAACCTTTCCCAAAAATCCTTGTCACTGCTATCTAAGGTCTATTATTCATTCATTTGTTGAAATAACGCAACGTATTTCTCCATGCCTGGGTAGCAGATGCTGGTCCACATCCTGCTCACCTCCCTGTGTCCTTACTATTTGGGTGAACACTGCCAACATCCAACTGCCACAATCCCTTGTGGGCTTTTTCTTACAGCTGGGGCACTTTTTGCCACCCAACTAATAGGAATCATTGAGCTTAATTATAATAAAGAAATAGTGTTATATAATGGGACCAGGAGTGTGTGTAGAGCTCAATGAAGTCACTGAATGCTTTTTGGTGCTTCCACACCTGGTGATAGCAACAGGTATGTAATTGCAGCTGTTGTAGCAACTACATCTTGACAAGGGCACAGCGACCCAGGGTTCAGACCTTTAGATCCTCAGTGATGAACGTCTGAGTGCTCAACTGGCAGACAACCTAGACCAGCAGAAATGCTGGGCATGGATGAGAAATGTCTAGAATGGGTAGAAGAGAGGGAAGAAAAGGATGTCAATTGCAGCCTTGAAACCAACCAAAGCAGACTTATGGTTTCTCCCAATTTCCCTCCTGTTGTATTTAATTATTTAATGAATTGTGTCTGGCCACCACCTTGATGAATCAATACAGAATAGAATGAAATTAACAGAGAGCAGCAGGGGATCTGGGAGGGCAGCCTGCAGTGGATGATTTAATGCCCTGCCAAGCCAACGTCGTATCCCTCTTCCCACTCCAGTGCAGCTGCGGCCCTTGCATATCTTTGTCTGAGGGCTTTCTCTTGTTTCTAGAGCCTGCTTTCCTGCCAGTGCAGCAACCTAGAGATGTCAGAGAATTAAAATCCCCTAGAAACAGCTCTCAACCATATAATTGATTAGAGTTTGTCTATTATTTCCCTCGGTGACCTCACCCTTCTTGTGGAGTGACTCTGAGTCATGTGATTTGATTAATTGGAAACTCTGATTCCTAGAGTGTCCCAGTAGGATTAATCTCCACTTATGCACGGTGGTAACTGGCTTTTGGTAATGCGCTCTTTATTGGCCGGTGTCCCTTCCTTATCTGTCTTCCTCCACTCCCCCGGGGGTGTTTCTATCATCCCCCAAATAAAATAATTGTATTCAAATCCTCGACTTAGTTTCTGCTTCCGAGGAACCCAAAGGGAGGTAGTCTGGTACTTGTCATCAGGTCAACTGTTGGCTGTTGCCCAGGAAATGGCATAAATCTTGACTTTAGGTCAACTACCCTCCCAGAAAATGTGGACAGAAAGATATAATGCTCATAATTTTACTGGCAATAATCCACATCTCCACTCTCTTCCAAGGCCACCTGTGAATTGGGCTGTAATGTTTTGTCTGTCGATTTCTGGGCTCCTGGCATATCACCTAAATCCTTATGAGAAATAATAGATTATAGAATATAGTCATACTATTATCAGGATACCACCTCACAATTTAGGTGGCAATGGGACAGAAACCATCATTTTTTCCCCTTCTTCCTAGATTTGTTTCCAATGCCGACTAGTTCATGGACTCTGTCTTCATCAAAATCTCACAACACAGTTGCACAACATCCCTTACCCATAAACTTATTCTTATGGTATTCCAAAAGACACTATGTATCAATACAGGAATTAGATCAATCAACTGTAGCAATGAACTGAACTTGGATCATCTGCTTGAATTTAAGCCACACATTTCAAACCTTGAATTCTATAGTCAGCATTAACTACTAAGAGTGTAAACCTGATTTAAATTGGGACAATCCAATTATCTCCTCCATAAATTCTGAGTTGGGACTATAAAAAGCCAGTAATTGAAATGGGAAGCTCACTTGAGGAGACCCTATTTAAGTCTAGATGCTATATTCATGAACAAGAAGCTAGACATCCTAGAAAGCCGAGTAAGGAAAGAATAAAGCCCATTTGTCAGAGACACAGAAAGAAGACACTGTACAACTGGAGATTCAGGGTACAGGGGATCTATAGATACCCCTGTACCTTAGAACAATTCCCACTCTTTGGCCTTAGTTAACTTGTGGGATTTTGCAGTTATTTAAAACCAAAAGAGCCTTGGTAAAATAACCACGCTTGACCTTGAGCTCAGGGATTGTGGAGAACATCACTTTCTTGATGTTCAGTGCACCTAACACAGTACTTGGCACACGGAAGACCCTCAGTAAGCACCGGTCAGGGAAAAAAATGAATAAAAAATGTGAATAAACTTCAGTAGAAGCACAAAGAAGCATGTGCACTTTTTACAATGTGAAAAGTCTTCCTACCAATAGAAAGCAGCTGACCAGTGTTCATCTATGTGCAGGTCTGGAATGCTCATGCCTTAGGTTTATTTTAATCAGTAATTGCCCACTCATTTAATCCATTTGAAAAACAGTCTTAACCACCGCTCAAATTATTGGTGTGTGTTTCTCCAGGATATGTAGTAAGGTATTAATTCACCTTGAAACATTTAGGCCTCTTTATCACTCTCAGATGTTCAAAGTGGCTCAGTAAAGGCAAGGGATGAAGTGGAGTTTAGAATGAGCAAACCAGAGAAATGAGGTCTCAATCTTCGCAACATCTAACACCTCATCAAAAAAAAAAAAAAAAAAAAAAAAAAAACGATGGGAAGAGGAGAGTGTCAGGGACTGTTGTTTCTCGAAATGTGTATTAAGAAAAGACCAAATTTAGCAAACGCTAAAGTCCCTCTTGTAATGTTTTATGATTGTTATAGTATTTGGTAACTTCTGTTCCCCTCTGGCTGTGAAGTGAGAAGCCCCCCCAACACCACTTCCCCCCCATGACAGCAATCTCGAGCTGTAAAACAGTAAGACCGTCAGCCAGCAATAATTTGCAATCCAAACAGACTTGACGCTCCCTGACATTTATTGAAACCTCAGACCCCGTGCACCGGTTTCAGTTTTCCTCCCTTTGCTCTGTTTTTACAGACAGACAAGTGCTTAGATTTAGGCTTAATAATGAGGAGAAATTTCTTCTTGGCCTACTCCTGCTTGTGTTGGCTGCACTGGGGCTTGCAACAGATGGGTGGTTGGAGTTAATTATACTAAATGGCGAGAACATTATTTGACCCCACTGGTTCGGCCCCAGAGGCAGCGGTGCCTCCTCACAGACACGGGCAGATGGAATGCTTCAGAGGCTGGGCGGAGGGCAGGAGCCGCGTAGAGAGAGCTCTTCCCTCAAGAGTAGGCAAACAAGGAGTTTCACTCCTTTACAAAGCTCAGACCCTGGGATCTTTCACATGTATAATCCAGGGGAGTGCAAAGAAACACAAGGTGACAATGAGGATTAAGAAAACACACTTTAACCAATGAAACGACTCTCAAAGGGACCGGTCATCTCCAAGAATGGTAGGACTCATGCGTCCTTTATAAGGCAAAATGAAACTCTTATCACACATGTCATTGTAGGAGATCTGGTGACAACCATGTTACAGTTATATTAGAAAACCAATGATGACTACATATTATTTAACACAGTACATAATATTTAACACCCTGCAAATGCTTTTGCCATTACTATTTCCAATGGTGGTGGAGATACACCCAAGGGATAACAATACACCCAAATTTTGATTGTTCTGGGGATAACTTGGCATTCTTGAGTCTCAGAAAGAAAAACTAACCGATACAACTAAGTATAGTGAAGATTCATTTATAAATAGTTTGTTGGTACATCACAACGCAGCCACGGGCATACTAAATTATTATTGTACTAAATGATTATATGATTCTAAAGTATAATAAGGCCAAAGAGAGACAGCATTAAGTTGTTGATTTAATACAGACAACAAGATTTCTGTTCCTAGATTTGTGCTTTACTGTTGTGCGCCAATTTTATGCAGATCATTCAGAAGGTCTTGGAAATCTCTAGGCAGTAATGCTTACATGATCTGTCTGGTAATACTGATTCCATAAAATAGCATTGTGCAAATCCAAGCTCTTAAAAGCCTGCTATATAATTGCTTAAAGTTGCATTGTCAAATAATTTCTGGTCTGTGACACAGTTTATGAAAGCCATCAGGTTAACAGGGGAGGTAAGGGATGAGTGGCATCTCCCAATTGTTTTCCACTCTTATCTGAGAGCAGTGATCCTGTTTCTTATCCTTGTCTTTTGCGATATCCTCCTTTTCTGCACTGTGGTGACTATGCTCTTTCCCCTTTCTGCCCATGGTCAAAAATGATCAATGACAAGTGAAGTGATATGATATTTCAACACACCAAGGGTTTCTTGGTGATGTATCAGTTAGGAAACAATGGTCAAGGATTGGCTTTTAATTTGGGTAAGAGCCTAACTTCATCCTTTTCAAAGAAGCGTGATTCACTGTGCTAAGTGATCACACTCCACCACCCTGTTCCTACTCAAATAATACATACTTGATCGTCATTACATTATACGAGCAATCATGCATAGTTAGTACAAATCGTCTCCTCCCATGTATAAACTACTCAAAGCATATGTACTTTGTGAATCAGTAGCATCTTTCTCACAGTGGCAGCCTGTGATCACAAGCATAATGTTCCTATCTTGAATGAGATAGGATAGAGAAATTACCCCATGGTACTTAAACCTCATAAAATAAATACTGGATTTTTGTGTGTGTAATGTTTATCCAAAACAAGTGGACAATGCATATGTTCCCCAGTAAAAGATAATTAAGAGTGTCAGGGTATTCTTTTAAAATACAAAGCCAATGACACTTGAGAGTTTAAATATTATTATATTATAATCACCTATATGTAAACATGGAGCAAATGTACACATCAGCTATCCTTAAAAGAGTTGGCATAGTTTTTAAATGGACAAATGGTTTTATTGGGGTGACTGCTTTCAGAACTGAAATGATGGTAGCTGTATTATAGACTTTATTGCAACAGAGTCTGTGGGATGGGATCAGTTCATAATGGAAGCTTAAGACTGAACAATATATAAGAAGCAAAGTTAGGCAACAAGAAGACAAGAGCAAAGATAAACAAAATAAATGCTCTTTTAAGCCTACAGACAAGAATTTCAGGGAAAAGTTGGAGACAGTTGCTTTCTATGGTAATTATTTCCCAGTTGCATGTGTGTATCATTGGAGAGAGGATCTATAAAGTTTTCTTAAGCTCAATGCTAAGTCTGAATATTCAAAGCGTTGTTGTTGTTTGCTTCATTTTTGTTTGTGTGCTTATTGCTTATCCCACAAGAAATTGCAGGGGAGAGTTATTCGTGGTGGAGGAAGCAGTGTGGGAAAGGCTGGAGGCATGAAAGGCCCCAGACCGTTCAGAGAACAGGAGTGTGACCGGAGCCTGCAGTCCAGGGCTCAGGGCTGGATGGAGCCAGATGTCAGAGAGACACGTGGGCCATGCTGAGAACTTGCCATCTACTCTTTGGGCAACAAAGAGGCATGTGGTAGTTTATACAGGAATACAGCGTGGTCACCTGATGTTTTAGAGATCACAAGAGCAACATTGTGAAGGACGAATTGTTGAGAAACTGGAGCCAGAGAGACCAGCCAGTGAGAAGGCAGTCTGCAGAGCACTGAAGGTGGAAGGGGTGGAGAAATGCAGCAGTTGGAAAAATCGCCTAGTTACAACTGCTATGAAATCATGGTAGAGTGAGAAAGGAAAAGCCCAACCTGATTCCCAAGCTTCTCACTTGAGTCTGAGTGGCCGGCAGCTTCATAAATGGAGAAAAGAAATGTAAAAGAAGGAACCGACCCTGAAGAAAAACAGATCTGTGTTCAGATTTGAAAAGAGTGAGTTCGAAGTTCCTTTAGTGCCTAAGATTAGAGATCACGCATCTAATAAATATCAAAGCCAGAATCCAATCTCAGCTTTACTGGACTTTAATCTAGTGTCTTCTTGTATATCCTACATCTCCCTAGAGAAGCAACTAGGAAATAAAAATGTGCAATGTTATTATAATACAGGCATAAGATGTGTCTAGAGGCAAGAATTGATTTGATATATTCATGGAAGTAGGCTATTATCTGTCAATTTATATTTTTGCTTTTTAAGAGCCTTCTGTCATAGAAATGACCACTTATAAAATAACATCTTCACAAACAATTTGTAATCAAGGCAGATCAGTGTAGACTCTTAGCCATGTGTTGAAATTCTTTCCTTCACCCAACACAGAGATGGGTCTAAGAAGCTCTGCACATCTCCTGAGGGCAATATGGATGAAAATGATATCAATAAAAATCAATGAAAAGGGAAGGATTCACCTCTCCTCCAGCCCCAATTCAAGTATTCATTCCTCTGGTAGAATTCTATTCTTAAGACTCTCTCATTTTCAAGCAAGTGGATTTTATCTTCTTGAAAACAATCTATGGTAATGCAAACTCTGTTATCTTTTCAAAGGTAAGATTTAATGAAGACATAGACTTCAACACTGGAGATGTAAATGAAATTTAAATGAGGATGTAGACTTCAGCATTAGAGGAAAGATATTAGTTAGAAATTTCAGAAGCAAAATAGGCTGAAAGATTTATGATAGCGCTTAGAAACACACGCCTTCAGACTGCGTGCTCAAGCATGACCAAAGAGCAGGTAATAACAGATCTCATTAGACGCTGTTTATTTAATTTAACATTATCCTGTCAGGGATGTTTTCCCTGCTGGATAGAGCTCATTTTGTGTATGTGTTGGGGGACAGGTAGTTTAAATAATGCTCCAATACACAAAAATATGATAGTAATAAGAGAAGGCTTTGAATGCAAATTCAGAAAGTCATCAAATCATCTCCAAAACCATAGTTGTAGGTTTTCTGAATCTGTTCTCTTCTTCTCCAAGATCTAGGAGATAAGTCCTACCTATTGACTCAGAAAGGACCTTAGAAATGGAATCCCCCTTGGAGAAGATGAAACCTCCTCAATATTTTTGCTTCTATTTATTTTCTTTTTCCCCTTCAAATGCTAGCACAACGAAATAATCTTAGTGTCTCATCAATGTTTCAGGAAATCCTATGCTTGTATTTGCAGTTAAAACAACCTCTGGATAAAACTATACAGGACATGATAATACAATGTTAATAATTTTCTACAGAAATAATTGTCCTTGAATATTCAGCTGATAAAAATGAAAGATGACCTTGGAAAGAACACACTGCATGGACGCCCACTGAATTTTCAGTGATGCCACTACTATCTCCACCAAAAAACAGGTTTTTAAAATTGCCACATTACTGAGGTTTATATGTATTTAAAATATAATTAATAACTCACTGGGGTAATATAATTTAGCTTTAGTACAGCATAAGCTTTACCCAGTATGAACTTTTATCAGACATTCCTAAAGCTAAAATGGGCCCAAAAAGGAATTAAGCTTTCCTCTGTGATGTTGACATTATCTCCCATATGAATATGAAAATAATAATATAAATCACTGGACTAATAATATTGCTTTATGATTAAAACTTCTGAGAACAATGCTAATGGATTGATAGTTTTCACAAACATCTTTTTGTATTAAGAGCACAAACAGCCATAATCTATGTTTTGACATTGATAATGTGGTCTAAAATCTTCTTATAAAAGATGTCTCAGGGAGCAAGGATTCACTACCCATTTGTTCAGCAGGTTGAAGGTGGTTGCATCATATCCAAGGCTTGGCTCAGGAAATACTGTCTTAACTGGACCATCTAAGTTTAGGAAAAAATGGCCAGAGAAGCACAGAAAGTGATCAGGAAAGCTCTGGGGATGTTTAAACCACCCAGAAAAAGTCCCTAGATTGACCTTGTTTTAACACATGAGCCCCCCTTGATGCTCAAAACATTCTAAACAATTGCTGCATTGATTTCTGGGACCTTTTGACCAAGATGCAGATGTTTGCTTACCCTTCCCACCTGCATGATGTCCTCGGAGGCCCTCGTCCTTCCAGTCGAGCAGCACCGAGAGGCCCCACTTATTCCCTTGTCCAGGCTCTGTGTTTTGTCAGATTTAGGTTATGTCAATGCTCGCATCTTTGAGTTAGAATAGGGGTTGGCAAACTTTTTGTGCCAGATAGTAAATAATGTAGGCTTTATACAATGTACAGTGTCTGCCACAGCGCTCACTTCTGCCATCCTAGCACCAAAATAGCCATAGACGATATGTAAATGATTGGATATGAATGTGTTCCAATAAAACTTTATTTACAAAAACAGGTGACAGGTTAATTTGGTCCAAGGGGCTGTACTTTGCTAACTGTTGAGCTGGACCATCAGCTTTTCCCACACCTGCTATTATACCTTAACTAAACAAACCCTCACTAGCTCTAACCTGTATCATTTTATTCATTTAGCCTCTTGTATTTTTTGTCTCTCCCCGATCAAAGCCTCCCTAATCATGTTGCCATTGGAATCTTTTTTTTGAGACAATGTCTCACTCTGTCACCCTGGACAGTGGAGTGCAATGGAATCATCATAGCTCACTGCAACCTCAAACTCCTGGGCTCAAGTGACCCTCTTGCCTCAGCCTCCCGAGTAGCTGGGACTACAGGCGCATGTCACAATGCCTGGATAATTTTTCTATTTTTAGTAGAGACGCGATCTTGCTCTTGCTGAGGCTGGTCTCGAACTCCTGAGCTCAAACAATCCTTCTGCCTTACCCTCCCAGAGTGCTAGGATTACAGGCTTGAGCCATCGTACCTGCCCCCATCGGAATCGTCTTTAAGTGTGACTCACTGATATTGTTTCCCACTGGGAAAACCCCTCTCTGAGCCTCAAATGTCTACAATATGCAGTTTTCCAGTCCTCCTTGAGTATAGTATCAACCGACTTTCATGCCTCACTACACACACTTCAGGGTGATAGCTGTTCTGGGGACTGTCCTGCTCCTTCCTGCAACGATCCTTCATGCCTTCCCTTCTGCTGGGCACACCCATCCTCCTGCCTTCCCCCGTCAAAATTCTGTTGTAACTGGAAGCCTTCACTTCCTCATCAGTACTCACAGCTTGCCCCTTTCCTTTGTCTACAGGGTAGAGCTAAAAATATGGATATGGAGGGGACCACAAAAGTAAAAGAGATTTAAAAAGAATTAAGAGCAGAATTTTGGAAATTAGGTATACTTAGGGGATAGGAGGGTGACCAGTGTAAAAGACAATAAAGAGCACTGTGAAAAACAGACAACAGACGGGGACCCAAAAAGCACTTAAGGACACCTTAACACATAACTATCAATAAATTATCATGTCTTATATTTAAGTATTATTTCATTGCATAAATGTATCACAATACACTTAATTTAAAATATTTTTGTATTACCAATTCAAGTTGTTTCTTCTATTTTACTGTTGTAAACAACAATGTGAATACAAAGTCTATGTATATAGCAAATTTTTGACTAATTACTTAGTGACTACCATGTGTCAAGCACCATACAGTCATGTCTATAATTGACAGTTCCCCTTAGTAAGCTGTTATCCTGGAAATAACCCCTGCAGATGGGCTTTCCCTCCAATGCCTACAGTTATAGTAACAATGGGAACGTTTCACCACAGGATTGACTCATGCTTAAGAACTCAGGGGTGAGGACAGCAACAGACTTATCCTGTGGGAAAGTAAAGAAAATACAGAGTTGAGACAAGGACCCAGGAGATGATCATCTTGATATGTTAATCTTTTGGTTTGGGATGCTCCAGGGCAGAATTAGAGGACGTATATATGTTTAACTGGTTCTAAGATGTATTCAGTATTATTTGCAGAATATAGCAAGATAACATCATCTGCATCAGACAGAAAAATTTCAACTCTACAGCTTCTTAAGATGAAATGCTTCAGGAAATGAAATGGGACTAGTTTGCAAATGGAGATTGTTGATTCATCTTGGAGATATGTCCACGCCTTGATTATCCTGATGTTACTTATACACTGTGTAGCGCCAGTGATGGAGGAAAGCATTGGATGTGACAATCACTCCAGTAAGAGTTGAAAGGTTATCTAAATTGAAGAGATAATAACATAGATATAAGAGAATAGAGGTCTAAAGCAAGTAGGCACAGAGAGGAAAGAGTTATAGCAAAATTGACAGCAAAAAGCCTTATGAATGGGAGGAATGTTCTTGACTTCTTGGTGGCAACATTTGCCTTTTTTCTAGATTTTTTTGAGACTTGAACTTTGATTTTAAATGGATAACACTGAGAGCCAAAGTCTTCGGCTCTCTATTTGAATAAGTACAATAAGTTTAATTGTTAATGTCTTAATTCAGTCACCCCAAATGTCACTAGAAGAAAAAAAAATGTGTGAGGACATCTGCGGAAATTCATTCTTTTAAGCAAAGAATGGCTGTATGTTCAGATTGGAAACAAAAATGAAAGTTGGCTTATTGTAGTAATGGATATAATCTAGGATACAATAGATATGATCTCAAATATGTATTGAAGCAAAGCATTTTATATCAATGAGTGAGGCTGATCAGCTACAAGAGAGGTTCAGCCTGTGAGTGACAGGTGTGAGGACATAGCAGCATCTTCTCAGTCCTAGCAGATTGCTACCGTGGAAGAATGGAAGAACAGTGTGCCTGATCTGATACTCAAGAAAAGACAAATTTCCAAGTGTGAAATATAAGATCTAAGGCTTGATAGCTGCAAAAGATGATAATAGCCTTTTTTTTTGCTAGGAATAAAGTTGTTTTCATTAAGTTAGCTGAAGTCAGAGGCTCTAACTTCCATTGATAAGTTATTTGTATTTAGGTGAATACATTGTTTAATTTCCCCAACTCTCAATATTTCTTATTGATTTAAAAAGAAACAAAAATGTTTTTAAGATGGAGAGGAAAACTTCCAAAACCTCAAGGAACTGCAACAGTTCTATTCAATAGAGAGCTCAGGCTGCAATTTAGACTACATGGCTTAAACCACAGAAACTTTTTTTTTTTTTCATAATTCTGGAAGCTGCAAGTACAAGATCAGGGTGTCAGCCTGGTCAGGTTCTGTTGAGGACTCTTTTCTTGGCTTACAGATGAACCCCTTCTCACTTTGTGCTCACCTTGCTGGACTCAGTGCAGCACGGTGGGGAGGCAGAAATTCTCTTTTATTTTCCTCTTCCTATGAGGCCCCCAATCTTGCTTGATTAGGACCCCACCCTTATTACCACATTTACGCTAACTTACCTCCTAAAAGCCCTCTCTCCATTAGTCACATTGGGGGTCAGGGTTTCAAACTATGAATTGGGGGGAGAAACAATTTAGTCCATAGAACCATGTGAGCCCCAAAGTCTCACTGGACTTGCCTCAGATTGTGAGCATTTCTAGTCTTCCTGCATCTGAGTCATAGAGATGTTAGTTAAAGAACTCACATAATGGAATGTGTCATGCACAAAAACTGCAAAATAGCTGCTTCTCCATTTACTAAGAGTGCATAAAGTCATTCAACTTCCTTTTGCAGAAAACGAATAGAAGATTGGGGAAAAAGTGTTAAAAATCAGCCTTTTCAGGACACTGGATAGCATCCAAAGGAAAGAAAGGACTTAAGAAGTACATGATCATGTTACTGTGTTGTAGAAAAAAGAATGAGAAAAAAAGCAAGAAAAAGAAAAGGAAAAAAGGAAAGAAGGAAAGAAAGCAAGCAATAACCATGAACTTGTGGGCTTTCTTGCTTAAGATATTTCTTCGGCCCTCATTTCCAGCAATAAAATTCTCCTGGCCAAAGGTGGTGAACTTGGTTTTGTGTAGGTGGCAGAGAAAGTAGAAATTTAAAGAGGAGATTTTGAAAGGAAGAGAACCACAGAAAGGCTGATATAATTCTCTTTGGGGCTGACTGCTAAACTACATGTGCATGTGGGAGACACCAGAGAACCTGGTAAAAGTCAAAAGCCTGGGAAGACTTGTAAACTTGTTACATCTTCCAATACGTTCCTCAACCCCCACGCACAGCTTGGGTGGCAGAAAGTGAAGTGTCAGTAGCTTGAGGAGTCTGAATGTAGCCTCTGCACACAACATTGGCTGACCACTAACGTACACAAACACAAGGAAGACTTTTAGAGAACTAAGCATTTAAAAAAATAAACATAAACCAAATAACGAAAAAAACTATCGTAGACTTCAGCAGTTGCACACCACAAGGAAGACTGATTTTTTTCAGTTTGTATTCATGCATGTGTATAACAGACACAAAACACAAAAACCACAACTCTCAGAGGGAAAAAAAATAGAACCCAGAGTAATGTCAATGCATTATCTAAAGTGTCTACTTCTAAAGCAAAGAAGACTAAACCCAGAAAAGAGTCAATCAAAATTTGCGCCTAATAATCCAAATGTTGAATTTAGCAAAGACTTCAAAGCAGGTGTTACAAATATGCCCAGATAATTAAAAGATACTATACTAACTATGAGTAATTAGACAAGTAATTTCTAAATAGAGAAATGAAAACGATTTCAAAAATGGAAATTGTAGAACTGAAAAGTACAATAACTACACTGAAAAGAGATAGGCTAACAACCAGTCCATTTGAGATGGCAGAAGAAAGAACCTGTGAACTTGGAAAATAGAGATAGAGAAATTATCAGGTCTGAAGGAGGGTGGTATGTATTGATATTTTAATCTGAGGAAGGAACCCACTGTTACAGTGCTCATTTCTTCACGGAGCAATGCGGAGGGAACATAGCCAGGAGACTCACCGTTACTATTATCCTTCATTGCCATGGTGATCATGAAAACACTGTCGATGGTGATGGTGACCCTGGCAGTGACCCGGGCAAGAACGGTAGTAGTAGCAAGCATGGCAACTGTGGGAGCATTATTACAAAAGGACAACAAACCAACATACAAATACTTCACATGTGTACCCTCTATTCCATGAAGTTCTTTGCTCATTGATCAGCAGCCCTTGCTTTTAGACTTGGTAACCCAGAAGTGAACTTGGCACTCTCCACGGCTTTTCTCACAACACAAATGGAAAAGGTTAGTTCTGTTGGCACCTCAGTACAGCTCTCCCTTCCATCTCCTGTACCGCACAGAAATCCTTTCTAATGTGTGCAGCTCCTTTAGTAAACCAGCTCATTGTGTGTTGACATTTTACCTTTGTGTACAGCAAGAAGGTCATGAAAAGGAAACAGCAATCTGGCCATAACCCCTGCTTAATCCTTAAGATTCTCACTGGAAAATACTGCATCAACACCCTCCATTGTGGGCTTGTGCCATTTTGTTGTGTTTTATTTTGTTTTCTAGATAGAACAATGCTTTTTTGGTCTGGGCACTGTATTGCCTGAGGAATAAAGGGAAATGTCTGTTATTGCTTGCTAAACATCTACCATGTAACCAGCCAAACCACAGGAGCTAATCTCAAACCGGGGAGTTAACTTCTCAAGGAAGGAGTCTATGGTTTACATTCCTTTGAACAGAGCCTCCTGAATCGCCACCCTTTCCACCTAACTTTTCTATGTGTATTTCAAGATAGAGAGTCTTATTTTGGATTTGGTGCTACTGAAATCTATGGCATTTTATTTTAATTTTCTTCAAGAAGAGAAATAGCCACCAGTTTGGATTCTACTCTCTGTAGTGTCAAGTAGATTGGAATCCGGTCACACATTTTCAAGGTCTATTTAGTAAGTCGTTTTGCTTCTTCCTCTATGTTATTTCTGCTCAACTCATCCTGAAAGTAGCATTAATTCATATATTCATTCTTCCAGCAGACCTCTTAAAATACCTTCTATGGACCCTTTTTAATGCACTAGGGAAATAAAGGTAAGATACATAAGGTCTGATTCTTACCCTTAAAGAATCCACAGTCCAGAATAGATTCTGCCCAACAGTGTACCAGAAGCAAATAGAACATTTAAATGGAGTAACTGAGAAGAGTTAATCATTGTGCTATTTTCAAAGGTTTCATGAAAACCAAGAAGAGATAATAAGCACCTCATAGCTAGTAAGATCAAGAAGCCACTGCCATTGCTAAGTCCGAGGGAGTGAAGATCGTGCACATGCTGTACCTAACGAGACCTGAGGTTATGGAAGAGACTGATGCAGACAGGAGCTGTGTCCGAAGGTTGGGAAGCACAGCCACTGCAAACCTGTGGCCAGCACGAGGGGGGCTGAAGAACTGTTTCACATTCATCCTACGCCCCCCTCTCTTGCTGGTGCCTCCAATTGGTCAAATGCAGCTAGAAGAAAGGGACAAGGGAGCTTAGAGGATGAGTTCATTAAAGTGAACCTCCTAAGACACAGGGAGGAACAAGAAAAACATGGAGAGAATCCATAGGGACAAAGAGAAAACATTCAGGATACAGACATATCTGGCAATAGAACCTCATCAATAAATTTGCTTTGGAAAAAGGTTGAAACAGATAGTTCTATATAATCTGATTAATTGATCCATCTATCTATGATGGATTTTTTATCAATAGAAAACAGATATCAAGTAATAGCTATGAATTTATGAAATCAGAGATGGCAAGAAGGCTCATTTGTGAACCGTATTGTTTTTAGATTAATCATGGCCATATAACATGACACATTGCACAGTTGTTCTTTATTATCAAGCTCTACTCACTCTTCGATTTTAATTTTACTAGAAAGAGAAAGGAGGGAAAAAGCAGAAAGGAATCAAAATGAGACAGTGAGAGAGGAAAGAGAGGAGAGAAAGAGAGAGGGAAAGGTGCAAATGGAAATGAAAGGCAATGAAAGAAAGAGAAGTACTTTGTGCCACCGTAGATAATTTTGAATAACTCTAACAATATCAGAAATGGTTGTTTTCTGCTGAGAAATCTAATGGTTCTAACAAGCAGCCAACCCTTACACATTCTTTACTTTCCCTGACTTTCTTTTCATGTTGTGTCACTGCGAATTCTCTTTCTCTCTTGCTCTCCAAAGTACCATCAAACCACACACTTCAAATATCATCTCATGAATCCCAAATCAAGATACTAGCTCTCATTTTTTTCCTCAAGATTAAGGTCCATATAGCCAAGACATTACTGGCCATCTCTGCTTGGATGTCAGATATATATCTCAAATTCAATTTGTTTAAAATCAAACCTGCCGTCTTTAGCATCAAACCTTCATGTTTTATCCAATGGCTGGAAATTCGGCATCATCATTGTGTATCCTTTTGCCTTCGTTTTCACCCTCACCTCCTACCCTAACCAGGTGTTAATTCCTGCAGGTTCCTTTGCATTCAGTGGTATCATGCTTCCTCGCGCCTCCCAGCATCTGTAAATGTTCTTTTCTTGTTCTTGGCCCTTTCCATCTTCCCTTCCTCTTCCTCAGCCTGTCCTTTACCTCGACTCAAAGCTCTAGGGTTGAGCCTAATCTTTCCATAACTTATCAAGCCTGACTTAAATGCCCTCTCTTGTGATCTTAATTTAGCACCTCAAAATCCTCTTGTTATAACATTTTCACACTGCTTTATAATAGCCTTGTTTCTTATATGTCTCACTTACTAGGTTATATCTGTAGGAGGGGCAGGGCTGCATTTATTTTGTTTGCCTCAGTCATCCCTAGTCCCCGGCATTGTGTCTATCAGAGGACACCTTCACTCAATAGTATTAATACTTGATGAATGGGTGATTTTTAAAAGCAATTTAATTATTATATCCAAGCTTAGAATGCAAGTCTGATATACAAAGGGTTTTCCTAATTTGAATATCTCTACAAAATAAGCTCCTTCTAAGTTTCTTTCTAGACGGAAATCCAACTCTAGTGAATTCTGGATTGATGTTTGGCACTTTAGGTTAAACTGAATCGGAGACGTGCTTCTTTTCCCACTGTGGGACTCAAAGATGAATATTCATGTGAAATAGTTCCGCTTATCAAAGTTTACTCTTCCCAGATAGTAGTGTGATTCATAGGTAAATCATCCAGAGGCAAGACAATACTGTTTTTTATTTGAGAACCAGTATCTGATCTTAAATATTTGATGGTGAAACTACTAAAGCGGTGGTATAGGGTTGTCCCTTAAATTTGCTGGAAAGGCACTTCAGCTGGCACCCGTTTTACTTGTACTCTGGCTTATCCAGAGTTGCAAAGACAGTTGCAAATCTTTTTTGACTTTTTGAAGAACAAAACCTGTCTTCTGAACTGCATACATTTTGGAACTGGACTGCAGTACAGCACGACTGGGCGCTCGGTACAGCTTACTCTGTACAATCAGTAGGGGAATCACATAGAGCTAAACCCTGCACACTGTATCAACAAGCTAGAACTTGGGTTAAATTTGACTATTGATTCATTCTTTGGCAGCATCACTTATGTGAATCTTTAACCTCTCTTTAACCTTAGCTGAAGCCACAAACATTGTCTGATCTTGCTTATTGTCTGGTTTGCACTGAGAAGGATGAATGTGGAAGCTGTGGAGAGGTACTAAAGTCCCAACACCCATAAGCTGAAACCAGCTCAAGGAATAGCCATGAGACAACTTGAAGATCCAAGGAGCATGAGGCCAGCTAGCAGCCTACACATCTAACATTTATTGCCATTCCTAGAGACTTGAAAGCTGTGTCTTCAAATAAAGAAAGGGTAGAAAGGACATCTAAGCCTTGAATATACACTAAAGGCATTTTTTTTT
>VBSM01003215.1:4707547-4751959 GCA_008086735.1 Cheirogaleus medius | reverse complement strand
AAAAAAAAAAAACCTACTTGCCATTCTCTGTTACCTTAAAGCTTACAAAATGCCCTCTTGTAATTTGTGTTAATACATATGTTTGTATGTATATTTCTGCCTACCTTGTTTTTCAATATCATGTGGTGATTCCTACAACAAGTTCTTCATTGGTTTAGTGCTACAATGCAGTATCTTGCTTCTAGAGAGTTATATGATATATAATTAGTACCTGCTATGCTATGTAACACTTCCCTTTTTTGCTTAATCTGACAAGGCAATAAAATTTAAGCTCAGGAGCAATAATTCCTTAATTTGGGGGATGGCTAGATTTCCCATTGCTTTTCAGCAACTGACTCTTTAATTTTATGATTCTATTGTACACACATTTTTAATTGTACACCTTTTACTTTTCTTCAGAGGTAGATGTGACATCAATTATAAATGCATGAAATATGGGTAGAGATGAATCAGCCAGTGTGAGAGAAATGTTGGGAACAAGCCAATTCAGTCATTGCCTCGGCAGACTAAACTGATTTGCTATTTTGATAGTATCTTGAAACTAGTAAACAATGGAAAAATTTTTTTATAATTCAATTTTCACCAAATTCTCTGCCTTCCAGGGTTATACTTGCCTTTAATAAACACATAACAAAAATTTGAGCCTCCATCCTCTGGGACCTGAAGTGTGTCCAGGGGCCTTTCAAAGCATTGATAAGGGTCCCTAAAAGCTGTTTATATGCAAATTGTTCCAAGGAAAGTTCCCTTTTCCATTATGAAACAAGGTAATTAGCATCACAATAGGAAGCATCTATGTCTTTATCACTTCAATGATTTAGTAAGTAGATACTTGAGTATATACTAATGTGAGTGATTAAAAAGCCTCTCCAAAGATCCCCCACACTGAAGGGTAAGCTTCATTCAAATTTCCTTGTCTATCCTTTAAGCCCCCAAGAGAAAAAGTAAGGGATGAAAAAAAAAACAGCACTGTTTATTTTTTTCCATTAATTAAGGTTTCAGAAATATCAGGGTCTAGTTTTAGAAAACTCCATCACTGCCTTTAAAGTAACCCCAGGAGGCTCTTGGTCTTAGCCTGAGCTGCAGCCACTGCGGTGACTTAGATTTGTCCAGGCCTGTGTATGCCCAGGAGGGCTGCTGATGGGTGTCCTCTATGAAAGACCTTTTCATAGTGGAAGATTCTAATCCACAACTGAGGTTTTATGAAGGGGAACGCCATTTTTTTTCTCTGTTGCCCTGGCTAGAGTGCAGTAGTGTCATTGTAACTCACAGCAACCTCGAACTCCTGGGCTCAAGTGATCCTCCTGCCTCAGCCTCCTGAGTAGCTGGGACAACAGGCACTCATCACCACACCCAGCTAATTTTTTCTATTTTTAGTTGCCCAGCTAATTTTTTTTTCTATTTTTTAGTAGAGATGGGGTCTTGCTCTTGCTCAGGCTGGTCTCGAACTCCTGACCTCAAGCTATCCCCCTGCCTCAACTTCCCAGCGTGCTAGGATTATAGGCATGAGCCACCGTGACCGGCCCGGAATGCCAATTTTTAACTCCCAATGTTATTTATGAACTAATTACGGCCATTATATATGCAACTCTGGGGGCTTAAAGATGGAGACTAGGAGGTAATTGGAAAGAGTTTTTTTTCATAAAGCCTTTGAGAAATGCAAGAAACACAATGCCATGCTACACCGAAATCTATGTACGGAGTAACCTGCAGGGGTGATAGTGAAGTCTTCCTCCTTGAGGACCAAGCACAGTGTTTTGGTTGTGTACTGGGAGACTCGGAGACTACAGGTGAGTTTGAGCATGTGCCTGCCGCCGGTACATCAGCAGGGCCTTGAGCTGCGTGGTGGTCTCAGCAGTGGGTACCTTGTCTACTGGAGAGGCTGACTCACCAGATGCAGCAGCACTATTGGTAGGTCATTTCTCCCAGGTGGCTTTTGAACCTTGAACCCACTTCAGGAAAAAGTGCAAAAGTGTCCATGAGTGTGGGGCCATGTTGATGGGTTGAGCTGTGACAGGGTTAGCAAGTCTCAGATGCCTGAGCAGCACACACCTTAAGGGGACTGGGTCACTGGGGGAGGAACAGGGTGAGCTAACTCGAAGTGCCTAAGATCATTCATGCTTAAAAGCCAATGAGATCAACCCTAAGGATTCCTGGAAAGAATTAAAAGAGAATTTGCTGGAGATTTGGATAGGGCTTTGCAGGGGACCACAGGTCTCATAGTATGTGGGAGGGCATACATGACTTTTATGTAAATTCAACCCAATTCATATCCCTAGGGTGGTGTGGTCTGAAGAAGCAAAGGTTACATAATCTGTACTGACTGGCAAGGTCTGAGCCATTGTTTTCTAAGATAATCTTATAGATAGGGCTGCAAGAACTGGTTGACAGTACGTGCAGCTAAACCTGGTTGAAAAGTTATGTCCTACGAGTACTAATTAAGAACTTCCTAACACTTTGTAAGGAATTTCCTAATAATTTGTCACAGGGGCCTGCTCCTGGTTCTGGCTTTTCAACAGCTGTATTATGGATTTGCACTAAATAAATGAATGAATATATGTATGTGTGTATGTACATATATTAATATATTAATACACATGCATATATCTACATGCATCTATACATGCATGCAAACACATACACATACATGCATATAGATATGTAAATGCATGTGTATGCATATATGTTTGTCATAGGAGCATAATTATTTAATTTACTGATGCCACAAATCTGGGAGGGACATTTAATACCATAATGGACCCAGAGATACTTAGTAGAAGTCAACCAATTTAGAATGGTGAATCAAAACTTAAAAGAGGAAGCTACCTAGAGATAAATCCAAAGTAGATTTTTCTTTTAATCAATTACAGAAGTATAATATGATGAGTGGAACCTGGCTTCCAGTTCTTGCCCTGTTGTTAAGTTAGGTCAAATTAGACAAGTTAGACCTTGAGAGGTAATGCAAATCCCTTTATCTATAATATGACTAGGCTTTGAATAGATCATTTCCGAAATCCCTTAAGACTCTAAATTATGAGTACGAAGGTTGCCTGGCTCTGTTTATTGTGGGAAAAGCAGGTGGTTTGGATTCCACAGATGTAAGTACAAGGTCTAATGTTTAGTAGCTGTGTAAACTTGAGCAAGCTACTTAAATTCTCTGAGCCTCAGTTTTCTCATTTGTAGCATAAAAAATCATTATTTACCAGGATTTGAGGAAGCATAAAGTGAGATAACAGATATGAAATACCAGGAGAGAACCCAGCACATCGCAGAAATTAACAGATATAAATTCATTCTCTTGCCTTATTTTCCTAATTCATAGCCTTGTTTAAAAAGATTTTTCTTAAAAAGGTTTAGCGAGTATTTCATTATTCATAAATCTAAATGACCAAACAATATAATATTTACTGCCTCAAATCCTAACATCTATTTGTTGTTTATAACTCTTCATATTAAGGTGCTCATATTTTAAGACGAACCTTAACAAATTAGAGCTTGTAAAAAGGAACATTATATGGAGAGAAGAATCACTGAAGAAAATTCAATGTGTTGTGGGAGACATGTAGGTTGTAAAGGGAGACTGAAAACTTTATCGAGTTATATTTTTATATTTGGTAGTCCATGACACTGAATAGTCTGGTTATGTGTTGCCTAAGAGAACTGACATGCAGGCAGATTTTAATTCAATGTGGAATGAACATGGCATCCACTAGACAGGTCTAATGTTAAAAGGATGGCCTCCCGACTGTCACTGCTCCATCAATGTAGGCCTGAAGAAGTTGTAGGTGACCTTTAATTAACAGGGTAGAAAAAGACCTTACGTTGGGTTAGAGGTTGAGCCACATGATATTTAGATTTCCTTGTAACTTTGAGACTCTGTAATTCCAAGAAGGAAGTGGGCTGACAAAGCTTACATTCTGCAAACCAGTTTCATCAGA
The DNA here is from genome assembly GCA_008086735.1 of Cheirogaleus medius. Taxonomy (NCBI): domain Eukaryota; kingdom Metazoa; phylum Chordata; class Mammalia; order Primates; family Cheirogaleidae; genus Cheirogaleus; species Cheirogaleus medius. Next base: position 4,748,024 of record VBSM01003215.1, on the reverse strand, counting down.
ACTGCTGTGTTGTGACCTGAATTATGACAGCGTTTTTTTTTTTCACAAACAATAAGACAGCCTTCTTCCCAGCACAAGAATTTCCCCTGAGGAATTCTCTGATGTTGGCATCTTTTGAAATAGTGCTTTGGCAACATACACGGGCCTGGAGCAGATATACCTAGAGCCCATCTGGTTTTGTTTCCTCTTCATCATCCTAACACTTTTCCTTTCGCCAACACATACTGCTTGGCTTTATTAATTAGAGTTACCGTGTATTTATCCAGATTTTCAACCCCTTGATCTTCCTTCTCTCATCTCTTATTTTACACTGCTGCTGAAGTGCTTGCCTAGCGTGGGTACAATCATTTAAATATGCTTTTTGGCTCTGGCTTCAACCACAGATGTTGGGTTATATTTGTCGTGTCTTGAGGAATGACAGAGGAATGTGGTGGGTGGGGGCTGAGGAACTTAGACAGCGAATCATACGTTTTGAGATCTTTGTTTCTCTTATCACAGCTGAAGATGTAAGTGTTTGGGGAAATTGAAAGTGTATGCTCTGGACAGTGATCTATTCCTTGGCTTAAAGGTTGGCCTCTCTTTGCCACCATGACACATCTTGGGGATCCTTATGACATAAAGTATTTGAATGCTGCCTTATGTTTAGAAAACTTGATGTGGTGGGCAGTCTTCTAACATGGCTCTCAATAGTCTCCACCCCCTGCCACTTGCACCCTTTTCTACTCCTCTCCCCTTTAGTGTGGGAGGGACCTTGTGATTTGCTTCTAAGGAGTAGAATATGGCAAAAGTGATGGGATGTTACCTCTGTGATTATGTTACAAAAGTATCCAGGCATACTCTCTCTCTCTCTCTCTCTTGCTCTTTCTCTTTCTTTCTCTCACCCTCCCTCTCTTCTTCTCTCTTTCTCTCTTGCTCTTTCACTTTCTCTCTCTCTCTCTCTCTCTCTCTCTGACTTTGATGAAACAGGTGCCAGGGTTGAGAGATCCACACGGCACAGGACTGAAGAAGAACTCTGTCAATAAAGCCAGCAAGGAACTGAGGCCCTCAGTCCAATAACCTATCATACAAATAACTGCATCCTGCCAGCATACTGTGAGCTTGGAAGTGGATCCTACTTGAGTTTAGCCTGGGGATAAGATCACAGCCCCAGTTGACACCTTGATTACAACCTGTGACAGATCCCAAAGCACGGAACCCATTTATGTTGTACCTGGATTCCTGACCCATAAAAACTACGAGATAACAAGTGTGTGGTGCTTTAAGTGACTAAATTTTGGAGTGACGAGCTATTCCAAAATTGATAACTAATACATTTGCTATAGTAGATAAAAACCCAAGCCTAGAATACAAATGATTTAGGTGGCAATTCTTCACATTACTACAGAATTAACTCTAGGATTCCTTTTAACTGAAATGCCTTTTCAGAAATTCAGTATTAGAAATTTAGAGTTAAAAGAAAACATTATTTATTAAAAATTAATGAGAAGATACAATATTTTTATAATCTTTGTGTGCATCAATCAGGGTTTCACTAGAGACAAAGAATAAGTAGAAGGTATATACTAGGGGACTTATTGCAAAGAATTGCCTTACACAGCCATAGATTAGCCAGGCAAATCTGAAATCTGTAGGGCAGGATATCAAGGACAAGCTGGAACATTCAGGTACAAACTGAAGCTACAGTCCACAGACTGAATAAGAATAAGAATTTCTTATTCTTCTGGGAAATTTCAGTTTTGCAGTAAAGGCCTTTCAACTGATTGGATCAATCCTACTCAGATTTATCTAGGATAGTCTTCCTTATTCAAAATCAGTTGATTGTGGACTTTAATCATATCTACAAAATACCTTCACAGCAACATCTAAATTAGTGTTTGATACTGAATAACTGGAGACTATATAAAATTGAACATCACATCATGTAAATCAAAGGAAAATAAAGAAATGTGATTTATAAAGATTTGAAATGCATATAACATTCTAGTTACCATTTCTTATGAAAATTAAAGCAAATATTTTGTTTTTATCTTAACTGAGAAAACTGGTAGAAATGTAAACCCAAGCCAGTTCTACAATTAAGTTTAAAAAATTTGTTTTTTTCCTCAAATTGTGATTTTATATATTGAGAACTCTGAGAGCCACATTTGAATTGTTGACTTCAAATAACTATTTACAAAGTTAGCAAACTATTCAAATTCTTAACTTGATATTTAATTACTTTTTAAATTTTCTATTATTTACATTGCAGAAAATGTTAAGTAAATGTCATATAGGTGTTTGTCATATAATTATTTTATTGATAAAAAGAAAGAAATTATGGTTAAAAATCTATCAACTTATCAAAAACATGTATTAATTTTTCTCAACTTTTTTACTTGGTCCTAAACCTTGTTCTTTAATATCTAGCAATGGAGACATCTTAGGGGAAAATGGTAGAAGGAAGATTCTTTCCCATTTGTCCACTCACTACAAATACTATTACCATAAATCAGAAGCGATGGGGACAATAAGTCATAAACTGTGGGTAAATTACTTATTGCCACCAAAAATTAAGGTCATTTTATATATTATCCATACATTCATCCATTTAGCAAACATTTATTAAATGCCAGGCAGATACCAGAGATGGAAAGATCCCTGCCTTTATTTTATCCCTGCCTTTATTTTATCCCTACCTTTATTTTAAACTAGAAAGAAACAAATGTGATTTGAATGAACACAAATAAATGATGATAGAGATAATCAGAAGATAGTATTTTTGTCAAGTGAAATAAACCTTATTAGCTTGGATCCTTGTTCTTATAAGAATACATCTTCAAATAGGACATGTGGACAAATCATATCGAGCATTTTCACTCCTTGAGAGTAGAAGCTACAACAAAGTGGCTAGAAAACTCAGAGGGAAAATTTGGAACATTAGTAATAAAGGAAGTGCAGCAAAAGTGATAAATATCTGGGTAAATATAATAGATTATTTCTTGTTAGTTATTTAAAAATATGTTAGACAATTGAAAGCAACATCTGCTGCAAATTTTCGAGTCTCTTGAGGTCCTTTACTTCTGAATTGTGTGCACTTTATGTTCCTGCAGAAGTAGCCTTGAGAAGTCTGGGATTCAAATGGCAACTATGTTGCGCCGAGTACTCTAAGCAGCTGAGAAACACATTCAGATACATGGTATTGGGGGCATTTTGAGATACTTTTGTTATTAAAGAGACCTTGGTTCATTTAAGAATTTATAAAGAACTTATCAGAGAGATTAGAATTCCACTAAGTTTCCACAGTGTGATGTGTGGCTTCCACATTGTGTAGGATGTGGGTGTATTATACTCACACTTTTTTCCTTCTTTTCACCTTCCTTCTTTATTTTGCACCTCAAACATATGATAAGACAGCTAGTTTGAGTGACACAATGTAGCCTATTAATTGTGGGCTATCTGTAGAGTCTTCAAAACGTCTGAAGCCCATATTGTTTTGTTCACTTTATATTAAATATTGATATAAATTAATATAAATCAATGAAATAAAATATATTCTTGAGAGTAGCAGAAATTCTGAAACAGAGTAGAAAATATCTATTTTCTTACAATCAAATTTGAGGCATTAAAGGGATGTATGTCCATTTCTCAGTGACCCACAAGTACACATTCATTTTTTTAACACATTCCTTTCATCTCTTCCTTAACAATGTAGGGGCTTAAACCAAGAATATTACATTTTAAAAGGAGAAATAAAGAGGAAAAGACATTTACATATCAGACAAGATGTTAGGCATGGTCAGCTTTCTTGGATCTTTGGCCCCTTTCAACTCGAGAGAAGGAAACAAACCCATTTCCAACATTCTCAACCATTCTTTGTGGTTTCCTTGCTGGCTGTCAGCTGTCTTTGTACCACACAGTAACATTTTTCTATCACTTAAAATTAAAAAGCTACCTGGAAACTTACTCTCTCTCTCTCTCTCTCTCTCATCCTTAAGATATCTACAGTATTTATATTTAGTTTTTTACTACACATGTCAGGTTAAAGATATAGAAAACTGACTTAACTCAGCTAGGCTGAGACCACATTTCCTCTAACATATTTGGTGGCTGTCAGCTTTTGAGCAGGATTCCTGAACTTGACCTTGAAAACCAGTGCACTGTGGATTGATGTGTTGATGGCAATGTGCACTCAACCTCCCTCTCTTTAAGTTCCACTCCACTCTCTACATTTACTTGAATAGAAACTTTTCTAACCTTTTGCCCAAATGCTGAGTAATGAAGTTGGAGTTGTCATGGTATCATTTTTCTTTTATACCCTCACAAGACCTTTAAAAAACAACATAAAAAGAAGAAGCCTCAAAAACTGTTCTTTAAAATATACCAATACTCCCTAGTCATGTCGCCTTATTTTATAGCCAAACCTTAACCAGCCAGGAGTCAGCTTTTATGTGCAAAACCACTCAGTTTAGGATGCACATACACATTCACAAACATACTCATGTACAAATGCTGCTGTGAAGATTTTTTTAGAGGTAAAAATAGCAAAAGCCATTTTGAGATATGTATGTGATCAGTACAAATCATTGTCAGCTTCCTATTCTGTTCTTACCTATACAGATAGGGTAAGATAGCATGATTGTTGCTGGGGTTGGGGTGTAGGGGAAAGATGTTGGTCAAAGGGTACATACTTTCAGTTATAAGATAAATAAGTTCTGGGGATCTAACGTACAGCCTGGTGAATATAGTCAACAGCACTGTATTGTATATTTGAAATTTGTTAAGAGAGTAGATCTTAAATGTACACATACACAAACTATATGAGGTGATGGATAGGTTAATTAGCTGGCTTGTGGTGATAACTTACAATGTATACATATATCAAAACACCACTGTTGTACACAGTAAATATGTTCAATTTTTATTTGTAAAGTGTATCTCAATAAAGCTAGAGGGGAAAAATGGAAAATCTTGACTGATCCTGAACCCCTTCTACTCACACCTCTTTTGTCTTCACTTTTCAGCCTAAATTCCCAAGAAGAATAAATGACAACCACAGGTCCCTAATTCCTTGGCTCCCAGATCTGCTTTATTTTATTTTTCTAGTTATTTTTTAAAATTGCTAAATATTTCAAGCACACAGAAAAATGTAGTGAATCACGTAACATATGTTTGTGTACCTCCCACAGCATGGTCACCTCTTATTCTTTTCCTATTTTTTTTCAATCTTTCCAAAAGAGAAAACATTGCAGATACAATTAAACTACCTTGTTACTCCCTACTTTTAAAAGAATAGCTGATCCAGTTACTAACTCAGCTTTTTTTTTTTTGCCAAAATCATATTTTAATTATTGAAATTTTACTATTCATTCCTATATTCATAAACAATTGTTAAAATCTTCATTAACTAATTTGCAGAGTAAATTCAAGGCAAAATCATGATGGTAAATGCAAACTTCAGGCCTCCAGGGTCTTAATCATTCTGCTTTCAACTAAGTTCAGTCCATCCGTTAGCCCTTCCAAGGCTTTGCTTTCAGAAAGGTAAGCTGCTACAGATGAATATCTATTTATCTTCTTTTTGGCAAGTTCCCCAGGAGATGAAAAGTTAAACTGCTACAGATTGTTTATTGTGTGTGCTATAATGAAAACCAAGCCTTTTCCATTTGGTGATACAACTCATATAATGGTTTGCAGTTATATGTATACACAGCGCTATGGATGCATAGGTATATATGATGCATGTATTATATTTGATATTTTACATGTCTTCCTGAACATATATTTCCCAGGCCCAGGAACACATTTAGCAATGGGTTAGGTGACCCACATGGTTTTGGTTTTCCTCCGTCCTGCTCTGGGGTTGACCAGATAGTTCATTGAGACCCAGGGCTGGTGGTGAAGCCACCCAGTGTGTGGATCTTGTTTAGCTGTCCTACAAGCTAATGTACCTACCCTAAAAATCTTTATTTTCTGTCTATGCCTAAAATTCTACCATTATAGAGGCAGTCATGAGTGCTCTGGTTTGATGGCTTTAAGGAGTCATCTTTTTAAAATGAGCTAAAAATCTAAGCTCCATGAAGTCCAGGATCACTGTCTGTTTTATTCATTTCTTTATCTCTAGTGCCTGGTACAAAATGCAAATGCAGTTACCAGTAGGTGAATAAATTAGATGTTTTCAGGCATATGTGATAAAAAGTAGATTCCTATGGGCTGTTGTATTTTTAGCATGACAACAGCCAAGAGACAACCAATTAAGCAGTGTGAACTTTGAAGAGGGGAAAAGAGGCCAGAAGTCATTTCTTAGAGTCATAGTTTCTTAGAGTTGGAAGGACTTCATATCTAATGAATGAATATTTTCAAGTGCACCCCTAAGAGATGGTCATCACCCTTCTACTTTAGTAGCTCTGAGAGGAATCAGGGAACTGGGAATTTAATCTCAGTCCTACTGCTAATCTTCTGGTATCTTTCATAAGTCTAGCACTGTTTCTTCACCTGCTAATTGAGAAGTTTGGCTCGATGATTCTTGTAGCTCAAGATCATAGTGGCCACAAAGACCTCTGGAGTGAAGTAGCATTCATGACAGTTATAAGAAAGGAGTAGCAAATCAAACTTCACTCACTTCAGAGTTTTGTCTAGGGGTTGGCTACATAGCCCTATTTCAAAATTAATTTGCATTTCAAGAGCATGTCATTTTTAAATGATTAATCAGATTTTTTTTTCAATAAACAAAAGCACTGGAGGATTCAACACCGTCTGTGGCTAATCCACACAGTAGATAAAAACACATGCAGGTCAACAAGGAAATCAAGCCATTGAAGAAGAAAAACAAAAAGACAAGGGCCATCCCAGGATGAAAATGAAGATTAAAGTGGAATAAAAAAATCCCAGAAGCAGCCATTACTGTCTAGAAATATACCCAGGGTTTTAAGTTTGGCATTTGCTGCTGTTTTCCATATAATCACCACCCAAGTGGGGATGTCTCTAAATAATGGAAATGCTGACTGATCAAAAATAATGGAAATTCTAATAAAATCTGAAAGCAAAATTCTCCCGGACAGGTTCTTCCAGCTAATCCCCATAGTCATCCTTTTGTTTCTAGAAATGTCATTAAAACCACCCAGTGAGGGAGGGGGAGAAACTATACAGACTGCTGTTCACTGTGGGCACTTAAAACCTCACTACCAAATGTAGGTTTTGACTCTCTGCCCAGCACCACTTTGAAAGTTTTGCCATGAAGTCCTCACTGCTAAGTAAATGTCCGTGCAATATTTCTCCGTAAAGGAGAGAAAGAGGAAAAAAAAGCAAGAGAGGAGACAGTGGGAGTGGGAGAGAATGTATGTCAATTTTTTTAGAGAAACAATACATTCTAGCTGCATTCTTGGGCTGAATATTATTACTCTTGTCTATGAAACTGATCATTTGTTTAAGATAAATATAATAGTCTTGGTGTTTCTAGGACTCTCTGTAAAAACATCATCCCCTTCCCACTACACAGACTACCATTAACTAAATAAATGGGATGCTTTTTCGCTCAGCGGTATTTGCGAAGAGGCATGGTTTCCAAAATTCCCTTGACATTGTCCAAACCCTGGTCGCTTTACCTCTGATTAGAAATAAATTTTGTTTCCAACCAGCACTGATTATAGATCTGAGACTCTGCTAGACTCATGGTAGACACAAGCAAATAGAAGGCCGGGGCCCTTCCTTGAAGGGTTAATGGTATCTCTCAGACGGCAAAGCTAACTAATGGATATATTAGAGCGAAACTGTATATACAATAAAAGAATAAAATGAATTTTATATTCATGATGGATTTAGTATAATAAATAATTCATTTTTAAACCTGAACGTTTTCTCTAGGTAATATGTCTTAAATACCATATATCACTTTCACCAATACAAGGGTTTCAAAATCTCATGACTGTTGACTTTTGCACCAGATGATTCTTCATTGTATGGGCCACTCTATGCATTGCAGAATGTTTAACAGCATAAATGTCCTCTCCACTGGAGATGTCAGTTGCCCTGCTACTGCATTTGTGACAACGAAAAATGTCTCCAGACATTCCAAAATGTCTCCTGAGCGGGGGACAAACATACCCCTAGTAGAGAATCATTGATTATGGAGTGATTATAAAGAATGTATTTTTGTTTCCTGTAGAGGATAGGAGAATCCAGGCAATAATGTTCTTCCTAAATGTCTCATCTCTGTATGAAAATGAAATCATATGTGATCAATACAAAAATGAAATAGAAGGAAGGTAGGATAGGAGCTAGAAGAACCTATAGTCTACCATTTTCTAATTGTTTTCTTGGGCAAGTTATTTAATCCCTCTAATCTCTTGTTTCTTTTTCTGGGAAATAAAGAAATAACAGAAATCAATCCCAAAGATTGCTATATGTAAAACACTCAGGAAATGTCTGATAATATGCAAGCACTTTGAAAATGCTAATTATTATTGTGCCCTTCCTTAAAAGCCAAACAGCTATGTTACCTGCATCCTGTCCTTAAGAGTCTGGAGTAATATTCTGCATGTCTTACTCTACCTGGGTTTGTTTCTATGGGAATAAGCCTTTTAACATCTCCATTCACTCTGTTTCAAAGAATGACTTCCAGATCAGTAACCAATGTTTGTTGATCTGGTCAGATTGGAAGTATACAGAACTATCATGTATAATTTTCCTATAGGCAAGTGCATTTTAAAAATTCCAACTAGAGAATTTAAGACATCCTCTTCACTGTAGGCAAAGAGGTAGCTGTCCATGCTGTAAGCAGGTCTATTTCCATTTACCCAGCTATATCAGGTCCTCTGTTGGATGCAAGGGACCCAAAAGGGAGAGAGAGTGGAAAGAGAGTCCTCTGGGTGAGGACTAGAAGAGAAGTAGAGGCAGGAGCCCTGGGAGAGCAGAGTTTACATGTTGGGCCACACGTAACTTCTTCCCTGTAAGGGTATGGGGAGTGGAGGTAAGGGAGCAGTTGGGCTGTTCTTGGTGGTGGTGATGGTGGCGGATGTGCTGCTGCTATAGCTTCTGCAGAGGTAGATTAGATACTTTGTTTCTGAACTCACCCTGGAAGAGAGGTGTGGCCTCTGAAGAGGACTTTCCTAGGGCAATTGGCTATGGTCTCAGCATCTATAGACTTTTACAGTCTGGCTTCTACAGGCAGCCCCAGGGTTTGCTCATGTTGTAGTAGTAGTGTGATAAGGGAGGGGACAGGGGAGGCAACAATTTCCCTAAGTGGCCCTAAGGATTGGCAAGTCCCAAACCAAGTGATTAGTAGATGCTAAGGACTTATTTTCGAGTTATCTTGTCAACACTCTCTGGTGGGCTCAACTGCACTGGCAAGAAAGCGAAAGTTGTGATAACTATTGAGTTGGTAGATAGAGTTTGTGTAGGTGAAAGTCCTTCTGTTCTTATTCAGAAACTGCATGAAAGAGAGACTGGCTGGGACAGCAAACCCTGCAGCTAAAACCCAAAGAAGTCTGCAAGCAGCTCCGTAGACCTGGGATGGGGGAGTAGGGAGAAAGTCCCCCGATCATTTGTGACTTAATTCTTGAACCTTCCTGAAATGTAGGAAACAGCAGTTCGTGTAAATTCTATAAATAGTTGTATAAGTCAAGGTTTCTTCTCAGACAAGAAAAAAATTTAAAACATTCTCTGGAGAAAACATGATCTTTTCTCCGTGTTTTAGTTGTCAGTTTTGACAAGAATGATACAAGCTAATTAAATTTTTGTTAATTTATTTTGTCTGATTCAGTGACTGCCTGTCACACAAATCCCTCAATAAGTAAGATTTCTCTCTGCTATAAACTTTCTACTCTTTCTCTGAAATGCCATTAGGTAAACGCACGAAAAGTGGACTTGTTTTACTCAAATAAACACTAAAAGCACTTAAACTCAATCCGCCCTCAATACTTCAACTCCTCATGTCTGCTTTGGAGAGGACCTAACTCTTTCCAGCTTATAAATCTCCAATCGAGCCCATTACTCTTTAAAAAAATAAGAGCCTTTATGTAGATAAAATATAAAGATGAAGTAAAGAATTGATGGTAGATGAAACAGAGGAATATGTTGCATTCTTGTTTGCCTTGACATTTTCATGGCATATTCTCTCACATCATTTCTCTTTGAAATAAGATTTGAGAATGACACTGTGTGATCACTTCAATCCTAGTTATCTAGAGTGATAGCAGTCTTTATCTCCTTGTCAAGAGTGATAAGATGAAGTCACATTATCATACTTGAACAGAGCTTGATGTATGAATAGATATCAACATATTCTGCAGTGGTGATCTCTTCAAAATTTCTTTTCTGCACTATTTTCATCGAAGGCTCAAATCTTCCTCATTTTTGAGACTTAGCCCAAATGTCACCTCTAATACAAATCTTGCTCTACTTCTATGATCATGGACATCCTAGAAGAATGTATTGTATGTAGCTTTTCTCATTCTGCATGGCAATTTTTTGTTTGCTTGTCTGTTAGTTCACTTAGTCTCTTGAAATCATGTCCTCAAATCCTTTACTGAGAGGATAGGGAGACAAAAAGAAAAGACAAGAAGTTGAACAAAGAGAAGAGTAGGAAGAAAGATGGGAGGAAGAGAAGGGGTATTTTTCATAATCTAGCTGCTGGTCTATCCTTTAGACAAGAGCAAATCTCACATTGACATTTGTTTGGCTCCCTGGGACTTACACATTACTTGGTCTGTATTTGTTACCACTATACAGAAGATTCATAGTTCATCAGTCTATATCCACTAAACTTTGCTCAGATTTGGCAATATTCAGAATCAACCTTTAGAATCTCAACAAAGTTTTATTGGATTTGCTTCTGGCTGCTATTCTTTTGTATATCCAAAGCAAAAAATTATTTGTTATACTTATGTTGAGATGATAATGTTGGCAATGATAACTAATCCACTGAACACTTTCTTGCCCCAAGTACTTTGCCCATACTTACCAACTTAATCCTCAGAACAACCCTGTGGGATAGGTATTGTTATCATCCCCATTTTACAGATGAGGAAATCGAGGCAAAAGCATCAAAAATAAATTGTCCCTGGCCACCTGTGAATTAGTGGCAGAGCCCAGATTTAAACCAGGGCAACAGGAGTCCATGCTCTCAACAGCCTAGTGATCAATCGCATGACTATTGGAAATGTCTTCAGTATAGTCAACCAATAAGTATTTTATTTATCAACATTTGATAAATCAATTTGGGGTTGAATTTATGGTTATGATTTAAAGTAAAATATCAACAAATGATACCCTAAGTTCTCCCCTTTCTGTGCTATCACAGTAGAAATACTGTTTTGTCTTATAGTATTTTTGTGGACATCTTGTGCCTCTTTTCTAGACTCTAAACTTTACAAGAATTTATTCATCATCATATCTTTTACAACTGTTTTTTTATGACTAAAATAAAAGTATTTCAGATGGAGTAAAAACACTCCTTTCTCCCCACTACCTGCCCTAAATACAACCCTTCATTCATATATGCATTTGTCTGACTCTATTCCATGTTCAGGGATATGATATAAACTTTAAACTTTTGTCATTATTATAGACCTCTTTTTCAATTCTATATAATGATGAAAAAACTGTGTGATGAGTTTTCTTGGTCTTTAAAAAGTGCCTTTAGAAAAACTAGGTTGAGGATTTTAGCTGAGGGAGGCAAGCAGAGGCTACAGTACTCAGACTACCAATTGAATTCTTTAGAAACAGTTAAGAATTTTGTTTGTTTGGAATTAGTCCTTTTGTAGGAACTTCACATTCAAAGAACCTTTCAATACCAGCACAGGAGCTTTGTTATGTTGTCTTGCGTAATGTGGTCACTTCTGCATAAAAGCATCTGTATTTTTTAATTCTTCTTGGCAGCAGAACACTCAAGTACGTGACTTTACACTCATAGATGCTCTGGCTCATTAGCTGTTTCCTCCCCCTCGCCCCCCCCCCCACACTTGGTTTCTCCCTTCTCTGTCGCTGGAATTCACTCACAGAACACACTGCACTCTTCCTCAACTCAAACTGAATATCCAGAGGCAAGAAATTAAAGAGCAGCCCATTACCAAAGAGATGGTGCCATAGATTCGCCAAGTCACCCTGTGGTCTTAATTGTTTTACTAATGCTTCACTAACCTCCATCTCAATCAGTACTGTCAGCACTTATCAAGTGAAAACCATGACTATTAGAGGATGCTCTCTTTAGCTAAGTTTCTTTTATTTTATGTCATTTTAAATCTGGAGTGGTTAGTGGATATCCCCCACCCCCCGCCCCAGATTGGTATTCCCAAGCATTTTGCAATAGACAAAAAGCTTCTATATGTACAACTATTGAATAACCATCCCTAGCTCTCTAAAATTATATTTCGATCACTGCATATCCGCCATATGACAAAAAACAGCACTGGGAAAAGGAACACGTTGGCATGTGGAGGTGGATGGAGTACATTGCCAGCTCTGCATTACTACTTGACACATGAGAAGATGGAGGTGACGTCCACACCACTCCAGAAAGGCATCATCTTCTCCCCTCTTCCAACGAGGGTCAGGACCACTACTTTGTGACTTAAGCTTTCAGAGGAACATGAATATTAATAGTTTCCCCTATAACCAAGCTCCTTTCCAGGAGTAGAAAGTACGTAGGGGGAGGCAAGCTTGGAAATATGAGGAGGCTCTGTGCAGGGTTCAGAACTAAGGTCTCCTTGATTTAAGTCACTGTGTTATCCAGATTCGGGGAAAATGAATATTACATTACACTTATAATCTTCATTTCCTCTCTGACCTCAAATGTACCTCAGTGCTCTTTCTAAACCTGCCCAGGGAAAAGTTAATGTCCATTCCAGACCAGAAAGACCAGGGGTTTTGCATGTTTTAGCCTAAAGCTAGTAACATGGTGGCTTTGCCCAACCAGGCAGTGGTTTCTGCATTTTGATGGAAGAGGAAAAATGGCCCCATGTCCTTGGAGAGGATGCAGGGATGAGTTCTCAGTCTGGGGACATAATGGATCACATCCCAGGTTCACAGTCTTCTAATCCCCCCCACACCCCAATGGCTTTAAACGTTCAGTAAATTAGGCTCCAATGTGATTAGTCACTTCATAAGTGGCCTTTTTGGGGGAAATTTGCCAGGACAACTGTTGAGTGATGTCTCAATTTATAGCCCAAGGGGGACAAGGCATCTCTGGTAATGCCATTAAGTGGAGAAAGATGAATGTAAATGTACCGTTTTCTCTTTTCGGTGGTAACTTTAAAATGTTTTAAAATATTTTTGGCCCCCTCATCATGGCATTACCGCTGCCCATGGAGGAAGAGATGGGGACTCCAGAGGAAAAGAGGAAAACACTTAAATGGGGCTCCTCAGATTTCTCCACTTTTACTGCACAAGGTATTTTTCCCCCCTCACTATTGCATGAGAAAAAAATAGTCGTAATGTTCTGCTCTCAAAACTTGGAATCTTCAGCAAGGGCTTTAAAGATTCAATAAAGATTTAATAAAGTTCCTACAGTGTCTAATAGGAGGAGATGTCAGTGCAGGGCATAAGGCATAGCCCGTGATGACAACTGATAAGGCTACATCGTCTTTGTCCTCACATCTCTATCCCAGGCTAAGAGCTGAAGTTTATAGGACGCCCGAGGGCACAGATTAAGGAGGTTCGGTTAGCTCTCAAGCAAGATTAAATTTTTAAGAATACCCAATGTGTGCCTGTTTTAACCCTTTTCCTTTCATCTGGGCTCTTTAGCTCCTCACCAGTGGGATGGAAATAAGAACTGAGCCACAGGATATGAGGTAGGATCTAAAAATAGACGATGCCTACTCATTCAACAATATCCTAAAGGTTATGGATTTTGTCACAGGCAAAAACAAACTCCTCATTTCCTCACAGGATGAAAAAGAAAAGAAAATTTGCCAAAGCATCCTCCGATTAATTGGAAGAGAGTGCTGGCTTCCCCGGACACCGCCCTGTCTAGACGTGAAATCCCGGAGTTCCTCTGGTCACTTTCCATCCCTGCCTTGGGATCGGATCGCATAAATCAAACCCTATGGAGACAGTTTTCACCTTGGGGATGGAGGAGCCTTGGCTTGTGGGGTTCCCAGCTCCTCAGCTCCAACGGGAGTGGATGGAGTCTTTTCCTTTCTCTGCCCCTTAGGCCAGGCCGGCTTCTCTTCACCCAGTGACAGACCATCGGGCCGGCCACTGTATCCTGCCACATTTCCATGGCGATGTGTAGAATAATGGATATAAAGGGTTGTATGTGCAAGATATGGATGTAAAGCATTGCAATTCCTGTTTAATATTATTATTACTTATCACTTTATTTTAAAAATTCATCAAGCAACACCCCTCCCCCCATGTTTAGAAAGAGGGTGGGGATGAATTATGGTTTTTTTTGTAGGAAATCCTAGAAAAAGTTACATGAAAAATATGGCCCTATGTGATGGGGAAGGGCAGCTTTGTGTCTGCAAACCAGGCTCATACCTATGTGCAGTGATTTAAAGGAAAAATAAAAAAGTATCTGCCGCCATGCCTAGTTTAAGAAGATCTACTTTATTTCATTGTGTGTATTTGTGTGTGCATGTTGGGAGAGACGGGATGAGAGAATTCACTATTGCTGCACCTAGCACTGATGTATGACCTCTATAAACAATCAGTTGTTAATGTTGAATCGAATTCATTATCTCATCATTAACAAAGCGTTTCTGTTTATGATCTCCAAAAGTTCCCTTTTTAGAGCAGTTCTCTGGTAACAGATTCAGGACCCATGCAGTAACGATGGTAGAACTTGGCAAGGAGGATCCGGAGCTTGGCAAATGCACTGGAAGTTTACCCAGCTAGAAGGAAATAGGAGACCAGCAGTTGGTATTGGCTCTGAGGAAGATAAGGAACAACACAGGTAAGACATGTATGCTGTAAGTGAACTTTGCATGTCACATTGCTCAGATCGTGTCTCCTGTGACCCAGGTCTTGTTCTTTCTAGATTATATAGAAAATTGATATATTTCTCTTTTGCTCCTCACACCAAGGAAACTGATGCAGAGTGATTCACCCAAAATCACATAACCAGTAAGTCGGTGAAGCTGGCACATAGACTAAGGCTCTGGACGCTTCGGAGACTAGTGCCCTTTTCAACAAACTGTTTTTAGAATCTTCTAGTTGGTACTGCCCAAGCTGTCCAAAATAGCCGTATGGAACTGAAATTCTTCACTCAAAGTCCACGGTCCTTTTAGTGATTCAACATGAGTTTCTCAAGGGAGCCATGACTGCTCTTCAAAACGCCACATGAAGTTGTGTGATATGAGCACATTTGTTTGTACCCATGTGCAGGATAAGTCCTTGGCTGCCACTGAACAGGCTGGAGTCTCACTGATGTTTAGAATACTCCAGAAGAAATGGGGGAGGTGCCGCTGCTCTGCATCACTCTCTTTCCTCCATCCAAGAGTCCCTAGAGAGGACTTATGTGACCAAAGGGAAAAAGTACAGTACTCGTGTTTGTTCTTTACCGACCTCGGAACAGTCTTGGACATATCTCAGGAACTCAGCATCTACGCTGAAGCTCCCCATCCTGTCCCCTGCAGCCCTTCCTTGTATGGAAGAATATAACACATCCGTAAATAGATAAGGAGGAAAATGGGGGCTTTGATTCCTAATGTATTAAGCAGTCTGCAGGGAGGTGTTTTCTCACGTAAATATTGAATTCTTGGATAAAATGGGAATTGGACTTCACAGGAATTTCAGAGTTTGAGACAGGTTGGGCGTAGGTAGGGAGGTGAACTGAGGCAGTGGGCAAAGAGATGGCTCATTGACAGGATGTGGCCAGATGTTTATCTTTCAACTACTACGGGCACACATTGGCCAGGTCTGGCAGGGGCCGGTGAGTTCCATTTCCCCCTTCGTGCCTCTGCCAAACCACCTGAATCCTGATGTGGAGAACATTTGCTTCCCTAGCATAGGGCCTCCCCGGAGATCCGCAGCTGGGTAGGAACGCTTCCTCTCCTGGGTCAGGCTGTCCAGACATGGTCCATCAGGGCCCTGGTCTGTCTGTCAGACTCTTTTCCATCCTCAGTCACCAGGGTCCAGAGTCACGAACGAAAACACCCCAGTAACGCTTTGGTTTTCCTGTGACCTTGTAGTCCAGGAAAAAGGATGTCTAGCACAAAATTTCTCTGTGTTCAAGATGCAATGTGGTCCAGGGGAAGCCTGCAGGGATGGAAATTTGAAGCCTTCTCTCCAAAATCAGCCTCTATCACTAGTTCTGTGGCCTTGGGCACATGATATAAACTAGCAATTAAAGAGGAGCTTGGCTGATAGAGCTACCTGACCTTGCGAAAGCTTCAAACACAGAGAGAAAATATAGAGACTGAGACAGCGAGTGCACAGAAAATTAAGAGCCCAGTTTGCGGCTCAGCTCTGGCACACATACTGGGTGTATTAGTATGAATGGCTTTACCCCGGCTCCACCTTGTCTTCCAGGCTTCATATTCTTTTTGTTCTCCATTTTCAGTATGACTCTTTCAATTTCTTTTAGATTGCTTCACTGCGTATACTTTTAAAGCTATCTTAAATCACTTTTAAAACATACATTAAGGAAAGAAGGAAAAAAGGAAGAAGGCAGAGAGGAAAGTGGGGTGCCCTTCAGCAATACCCACCACCATTTCATGACTGTGGTCACTGAAATCTCAGTCGATACCTTCCTTCTCCCAATATTTGTCACCTAACTCATGGCTTCTGGGAAACCCCAAATCCTGCCACCAGCGTGGATGGCTAGGACACAGCACCTTTAACGTGCTGGCCTCTCAAGTGCTGACTTTTTCTTTTTTGTAAATCTCTGGTCACCTTTGACTCTATTCTACTCCGATGGCACAACTCCAGAGATCTTTTTCATCTCTGAAATTGTAAAAGCAGACAGATCCTTGTATCAGTCAAGCCTCTGTATATCGCAGGTAACAAAAGGTGACGGAAGCTGGTTTGAACAGTGAGGAACTGTGTTGGTTTATGAAATAGGAAAGCCCATAAGTAGGACAGACTTTAAGGCTGGATTGATCCACTGACTCGATACCATCTTCTTGGACTCAGTTTCTTTCCATATCTTCTCCCTGCCTTCCATGGTGGCATCCTCAGGGTGGCAAATCACATCTTTCTCTGGGATTGGCACTGTATGCCATGCTACTGAGGCAGGGGGAGAGAGCAAGCCCTTCCCCGGAAACCTCCAGAAAAGGTCTTCATCATCGTTGATGCAAATTGGATCACATTTTCACCCTAAAACTAGGAATGTTGGCTTTTGATTGGATTACTACGTATTGCTTAGCAGAGGTCTAAGACGTATATCTAAATCCTTCGTCTTTATCAGGATTTCTGGCCTTAAGCTATTTGATATGGTAATCACTAGCCACATGTACCTATTTATATTTAAATTAACTAAAAATAAACAGAATTAAAAGTTCCATTTCTCAGTCTCATTGGCCACATTTCAAATGCTCAATAGTCACCTGTGGCCAGTAGCCAGCATGCTCGGCAACACTGACCTATAGCATTTTTATCATTAAAGATGGTCCCATTGGACAGTAGTGCTTTTCTATCTACTCACCCAAGCCCAGAACCCAGGCATTACTTTGATGTCTTCTCGCAAAATTCTGGCCATTTTGCCATCTAAAAATCTACTGAATATTTTCAGATTTTCCTCAATCCCCCCTGCTATTCTTTTAGTCAGTTTAAAACCATCTCTCACTCAGGTTACAGTATCAACCTCCTAACTGGTCTCTTGGGCTTCCTTCTTCTCCAGCCTATTTCCAAAATGCAGCCACCATGACCTTTTAGTAAACAACTGCTTTTTAAGTAAAGCCATTCATCTGCCCCTCTGAGGATAAACTCTTAAGATGGAAAATGACTTACACTGTCCTTCATTATCAGGATGCTTCTCATTTTTTGTAACCTCCATTTTTCCCTATTTTCCCATATCCTTGTTTGAGTTCTGGAAAGAAGCTAAGAGTGTGGATTCTGGTACCCATGACTTGGATTCAAATCCCTGTTCTCTTTTTATTGGTTTCTTCCTCTGTAAAATTCAGGTAATAATAGTATATATCCTAGAAGATGAATTGAAGTACTAGTATAATGCCTGGCATATATTAGATGTTTGATAAAATTTTTTCAAATTAAGAATAAACTATATTTTTTAAAAAAATACAGTATCTTGCCAGGCACAGTGGCTCAAGAGTGTAATCACAGCACTTTGGGATGCCAAGGTGGAAGGATCACTTGAGGTCAGGAGTTTGAGACCAGCCTGAACAACACAGAGAGACCCTGTCTCTACAAAAAATTAAAAAAACAAAAATTAGCCATAGAGTTCTATAACCACACTTGGGGAAAAGGCCCATCAACTGTTGTTTTCTGTTGCTTTCATTCCTTGTGAGCCAATGTTTAGCTCTAACAGATGCACACAACAGTAAGACAATTTCAGCTGAATTGTTCAGTCACTTCTGTGATATTTAAACTGGTTTCTATGGGAACAACCAGAGTCTACACTTGAATTAGCTACCATAGAATGCAGCTTCCAAATCAATTCACCCAGCAGGATGCTCAGAACAGAGCATTACAACCCCACGTTATTAGCCATCTTCTTCTGACATTGTGTTTTCTCCCCAGAGAAAGAGTAAAGAGTGGATTTGTCATAACATAGTTCCACCCGTGAAAACCACAATGGTTTCATGAGGCAGTAGAATGGATGGGGAAACTCACACATTTGTTGAAAATTTGAGGTTTTGTTCAGTATCCTTACTTTGTGTCACTTACCGCTACGTTTTCTTTGAACATATGGTGCCAACAAGGTGAACCTGAAAAGATATTAAGAAAGGGAAATAAAATTTGTGAACATCAATTGAAGCATTTCTCTTATAAGCAAACAAAAAAGATCACAATGAGAGTCAGTGTTTGAACTCCTGGTTTTCAGAGTAACTCTCTTGCTCCTTATCAATGAGGAAATAGCTACCTATGAATAAGGATAAAAGAGTACACCGATGACATCACCTCAACAGATTATTTTTTTTGTACCCAGTTTCAAGAAAGTGCACAGCTCTGCACTTCCTTCCATCATATTCCAGGTGCCTTGGGTTACAACACTGGCTATCAAGACAGAGAGACTTAATAAAATAAAAGCAGAGATCAACGGGAATCCAGAATTACTGATTGAATGGCCTATTGACTTGCAAGGATTACATGATGTTTTTCAAAGGGTCGTTTTGTACTTGGAGGAAAAAGAAATTGCATACTAGTTTTCATGTCAATTACAGGGACTTAATTGGTTTGAAGCAAAGCATATAATTTATCAAGACACTTTGAAAGAATCATAAAGCCAACCTTAAAAGTAAGGCTGTAACTGGTACCCAGCCAACCTGGCCTTTCCCCCAGCCTCTAAAAAAGAAAGAAGACTGTATTTGTAAATGTTTTCATGTATAATATTTACATTTAGATCAGAAAGGAACAAATAGGCAACTTGGCCCCAAATGTGTGCACCATGTGGGCAGATGTCAGCTTATGGGGTCACTTGAATGGCATTTTATGGCCGAGGACACATGATGCAGCTTGTTTCAGTCCGTTTGAGCAGTTCCATGTCGGTTCCATCACTCTTTGCTCTTGGGCATATGGTGGGGACGTCATTAACCTGGGAGACCGACAGAACCATGAAAGTGGAACCATATGTGTTGTAGGAAGAAAAAATTTATTTTCCTCACTACTCTATTGTAAGTATAAATGTATAATCCCTGCCAATGGTTCCTTTACATATCAAATATTATGTTAACATGCCGGTACATGTACTTTAATTAATATAGTATTTGGGTATTCAAACTGGTCAGGGATGGACCTCCTGAGGTTAAATCAGGGAACTCAGAGATGAAATATGGGGGCAGATGGGACCAAAGAGCCCCAGGTGCATCTTTCATCAGCGTGTTTAACTAACGCACAGCAATGAAGGCAAAGCTCTTGGTCTGTCATCACATGGGGTCACATCGACCAGGACCTTTGATACTTGACACCATCTGGAGCCACTCCTAGCTACTATTAAACAGGGCTATTTAATGAGTAGAGTTTGAATAGGCTAGCTGAACTTTACAAGTTATTTTTTTGCTATTTAATTTCATGCAGGCTTCTATTTCTATATGAATTCATGCAAGTTATCACGGTATGAGGAATTCTTCTGTTGTTACACTTGATTCTTTCTCCTGACATCAGTGAACTGTTTTATATAACTGAGGTATATTTGCAGAAAGATTTAAATGTTTGTGTTGATTTATAAAATATGTTCCACTTTGCAAGGTTCAGGAACTACAAATTGTATCTGTGAAGACATTTGGGGGTTCTCTAGAAAGTTGGTCACGTATCTTGGGGCAGTCACACTTACCTGTAAACTTGCCTTGTGTTGTTTGAGTGTTTAATGTTCAAGTCAGATTCGTGTTACATAAAACCAGGGATGGCTGATTGTTCCAAATGATATGAATGTTATCTTTTAATTTAAGATGAAGCCATTTAACCCATCTTTATTGGTGGAGTCCTTGCCTACATTTTTTTCCACATGTTTTCCCAATCTATTCATGACAGCAAATGCCATGCCTCTTCTCAAGACAGAAGTTGTATGAGATGCGAAAACTGAATTGGAGTGAGTTTGGAAGGAACTACCAAGGTGTTTTTGTTCAAACACTATTTCTTGTATTGCTTAGCTTATTTTTTATCCTAAAGATTATGTTTCCTTTATCACACAGGACCCACAGAATGCCCCTCCATATAAAGGTTATTTGCTGTGCGTTTGGCAAACATACAAACTGTGACTCGATTTAACCCTATATGATGTGTGTTTGTATATATTGGTGTTTAATCTTGTTCGTGTTATGGGTGGCTCAGTAGGTTGTAAATAAGGCAACAGAACCCTCGTCACGCTAAACTTTTCTAATAACCATGAGTTCACCTTCTTTTGAAAGTAACAACTCCTATGTATAATCCTAAATGGCTTTTGTTAACCACTTTGGTACTGCGCTCACCGGCCGCGAACCCTTGCCCACAGCCGGCACTCACAGTCCGCACGATAGTTTGTGCTGTGCATTGACGATGAATCCGTTTTGCCCTTGTGTGATGAGGAAAGCTTTAAAACACTGAAAGCTTGTTTTACTTTACAGGCAGCTTTAGGAAAATAACTATAATAACTCCTACTAAGGACTTGTTAAAAGGTCACAGATTCGTAGTAACTTATTAGCTGAACGTACACACTGCAACTGCAGAGATAAAAGCTGTAAAAGTAAAAGCTTTTGGTTGCGGCTAAAGCCAACGCTCAGCTGTGCACGTTCATCTGTGGCTGTCGACTATAGTCAACACTCGTACCGAAGTGGTTAGACTTCAAAAAGTGAAATCTTTGTATATTATGGCAATTTCATTTTCCACTCCTTTAAAAAGATGAAAACTAGACACAAAAGAACACATATTGTATAACCCTATTTATAGGAAATGTCCCAAGCAGAAAATGGATACAGAAAGTGGATTTGTAGCTGCCTAGGGCTAGGCTTAGGGATAGAGAGTGTCTATAAATGAGCATAAGATTTCTTTTTAGGGTGATGAATATGTTCTAAAATTAGATTATGGTGATGGCTATACCAAAATTTTATTGAATTGTACACATAAAACAGATGAATTAGTTGTATTTAAATTATATTGCAATAAAGTTGTCAATTTTTTTTAAAAGATAAAGGCTGAAAGCCAGAGAATAGCTTTGAAACTTTTCCCCCCTTACAAAATATAAAATTTATAGATACATTTTCTTATTGACTACACAATCAATTTTAATAATATTCAAAGATAGCGTATTGTGGTATATAGCGTATGTGATCTGGGATCACATACATTGTTCATTTTGTCTAAATAAATAATAGTCCATTTAAGAATATATTGGTTTGCTATTGCCATGAAACAAATTACCGCCCCAGTGGTTTAAAATAAGACTAATTGATGATGTCTCACCCAGCTGTGGACTATTTGTATGCAAACTGTGCTCAGCTACAGGGAGTCTCCTGGGATGGAACCAGGTGGTACCCAAGGCAGTTCTTCCCCTTGTTGTGGCAGAGTTGGGAGGGAGTGAATGGAAACAGGCAGGAAACTTTAAGGATGGACTTAGATGAGTTGCCCTGTCATATTCACTTCCTTCTATTGGCCAATACAAGGTACAGGACTGAACCCCAAATGAAGGAATGTAAAATCACGCTCCACCAGCCCTTTTGTGGGAGGAACTGAAAAGTCAAATCTCTAGAGGACCCACGGGCACTCATGGAGTATTTTGCAAGGGAAAACGATGCCATGTAATCTCATAGGAACTAGACTCAAGAGGAGGGATTGGTTCATTTGGTTCATTCTGAGATCCTAATGGAATTTCCTTTTTTTTTTTTTTTTTATTGGAGCACACATTTCCCATTTGTGGAATGGGAATAAATATCTTTGCTTTTCATTTTTCATTGCCCAGGAACATATCAGCATATGTGTTAGTGCTACAGGGAGTCACTGTGTCTTGTGAGAGCCCAAGCTTTCCTTTCTGCCCACTGAATGCTAGGCAGGGAGAAAGAGCACGTCAGCAATGCTGAAATAAAGAAAAAGAGTTATGTGTTTGTGGTTCACAGCTTCCTTTTTGGTTAGTCATAAAAGTAGATGATAGAATTTGGATTCTTTGAGTTTGGGTGTTCACAGAAGTTAGAAGCATCATTTTCCTCCTTAAAGAATTAAAATGTCCTGCTAAATATATTTTCTAGTCCTTTACTTTTTCCTAAAACATCGAGGTGTTTCCCAAGAGTGCAAGGGTTTTAGTCCAAAAGAAACATATCAGTTAGGGTCTAACAGTTAAGCAGAAGCATCCTGGTATAGGGAGGGAGGCCCATTTACATTTGAATGCTTTTGTTTTCTGAATATTATGGTGATCTGTGCTTCCCAAGGATACAGCACGTTTGGGCTTAGAATGGGTCATATTATTAATATCATCACAAGTCCATATTTTACTGATTTCTACCCTCCTTCTCTACATTTTTCCTTGTGGCATTCTCTTAATAATTTTTAGGAGTTCCAGCTTCAAAGATCATGCTACATCCATTACCTCCATCTTTTCCTATCACTGTTCCTGATCCTCTGTTTCTTGTTGAGCCCTCTGCTGTGGGTGAAGGAACTGGAAGGCATTTTATCAACACCTCTGATGCTGGCCCATCTTTGGGCACCCTCCCCCTACCACACACTGCTGCCTTTCCTGGTTTTGTTTGGCATGGCTTCTTCTCTGAGTAGTCTTCTGCGGCTCTTGAGGGGCTGGCATAGTCCAATGCTCTCTGCAGCCATACTTTGCTTTATATAAAAACGAGAGGATACGTTTTGTTGCATTCTATGTAAGTGTGTTACCTGGACACCAAAACAGTGCTACAGAAGTGCCGCTTCGATTATTGGACATGTTTTCAATGAGTTATCCCTTTTTAATTTTTCTCTGCAGTTCTCTCCTTAGGATTTAAATATGTCATGAGCTTAGACATTTTTAGGTTTAACAACAAATAGTTTCAAGTTATTCTTCAACATGGCTTATCAATCTGTTCAGCACTGATGACAGTGACAATTTCTCCATCTCTGCACTAACTGTAAATGCACTGGGGGCCTTAGACCACCCGACTTGGTGCAGGAGTCTCTGAGTCCAAGAGTGGAAGAAGTGGAGGGTTTCAGCACATGGAGTTTCTCTTGGCCAGGTGTATTAGGATTCTCCAGAGAAGCAGAACATAGGATGTGTATAGATGTAGAAAGAGATTTATTTTAAGGGATTGGCTCATGTGATTACGGAGCCTGGCAAACCCAAAATCTGCAGGGAGGGCCAGCAGGTTGTAGACCCAGGGAAGAGCTCAGGTTTCACTTCAAGCCCTAAGGCCACCTGCTGGCAGAATTCCCTCCTGCTCAGGGGAGGTCAGTATTTTGTTCTATTCAGGCCATAAGCTGACTGAATGAGTTCCACCCACATCATGAAGGTCAATCCATCCATTTTACTCAAAGTCCACCAAATCAAATTTTAATCTCATCAAAAAAACACCCTCACAGAAACATCCAGAATGATATTTGATCAAATATCTGAGTACTGTGACCCAGTCAAGTTGATATATAAAATTAACCATCCTTCCAGGTATGGATTGAATAAATTCTTTGTGCCCATGTGGGGCAGTGAAGTCACAGGAAAAGACACCACAGCTGAAGGAGACTTACAACCTGGAAGTCGATACTTAGTGACATGAGTGGATGGTCAAAAAATGACCTTCATGTGGATAGTTGCTGGCATGAACCAAGGACAACTAAAGAACATCTTTCATCATTTTGGCAGTGTGGAAGCCTGGGAGTGGTTTATTATAACTCAAGGGCAAAGCTGGTTAAAGAAACCCAACTTGATTGAGATGAAGTCTCTCCCACCTGAGGTTATGGATCAACACAGAATTACTAAACCAGGCACTAAATCAGAGATGTTTACAGAAGGATCCAAGTTCAGTTGAAATTATAGAAAGACAGTGTTCTTTCCTGCCCTGATTGTGGTAACTTCTTCATCTCTGACCAGGTAATGTTACCACATCTAGGTAATATTTGACTTCTTTCATACATGCGTCAGAATGCAATTGTGATTTTACTGGCCTTATATGAACTGTGATATCACCTATCCAACAGCATAGCTGGTCTAATAATATGCATTCTTCACAGAATATCTTATTACACATCTGGCTGTTGTTTTTGCTACTTGACCATGGCCCAAATTGGTCAGAGATTCATTAAGACCTCCAAAGCAGCTGTCCAGGGGCCCCAAAGGAAGGTGTAAGGATTAACAGCCTTGAGTCGAGGCTGTTAGAGGATATACTTAATTAATAGTGACAAGGGATTACTGGCCCCATCACCATTCTGAGCGTTCTTGAACCACGCAAACTGACACCGGTTTATTTTTGTTTGCGTTATTGAGTAAACTCTAGAAACTCAGTAGGTTTAAATCTTTCCTTCCTTAATTCAGCAGGACCTACAGGCTTCGCTCCTCCTACAAAATATGCCACCGGTATCTCTGAAAGTAAATTATTTCTGAGGTTGTGGGTGTTGGGGGGACTGGTCTTGTCTATTCCAGGTGTTCTTTAATCTTTGTTCCTTATGTGGATAGTACACTCTACCCTTCATTTGCCCTCATTCCCTTTTTCATACCTTAATCTTACCAGCAGGTAAGTAACATTAAAGCTAAGTTGGTTTTAGGTTTCTGCCTTAGAATCTACTTTTGTATCAGTGATGGTACCACACATGGGGTGTTCCATGTGATGGTCTCCTTTGGGGAATGCTGAAGGTATGTTCCAAGACGTGGACAAATAGAGAAAAGAATTATCAGTCACAAATCAAATATTTATTAAAATCAAACAACTAAGATATTTCTCTACGTAGCTTCGTCATGGATTCCAAGCTACTTTGTCTTTCATTAGCCTATGGTGTATACTGAAATATATTAATATATATATATGGCTTGTTATTTTCATTGTATATGTATTTATTCCCTCACTTATGAGATTCATAGAAAAATTAAATTTAATCTGTTTAAAATATTAAGTCACTTACATTGACTACAATAAAGCTTGAAGAAAACAGAATGAGTCTTAAGTAATTATTAAGCATTTTATAAATCAGTCTTTTGATATGCTATTAAAAAGTTATTTTACTTGTATAAATTTATGAGGTCCAAGTGTAATTTTGTTACGTAGATATATTACATAGTGGCAAAGTCAGGACTTTTATGTATCTATCACCTAAATAATGTACATTGTACCCATTAAGTAATTTCTCATCATCCACTCCCCTTCCATACCTGCTTCCAAGTCTTCATTATCTATCAATTCACACTCTACATCCATGTGAATACAATATTTAGCTACCACTTGTGAGAAGATGTATTTGTCTTTCTGTGTCTGACTTGTTTTGACTTTAGATGATAGCCTTCAGTCCCATCTATGTTGCTGCAAAAGACATGATTTTATTCTTTTTTATGGGTGAATAGTATTCCATTGTGTATATAAACCATATTTTCTTTATCCAATCATCCATTGATGGACACTCAGGTTGACTCTTTATCTTTGCTATTGTGAATTGTGCTGTGATAAACATATAAGTACAGGTATCTTTTTGATATAATGATTTATTTTCCTTTGTGTAGATACCCAGTACTGGGACTGCTGGATCAAATGGTAGTTATATTTTTAGTTTTTTGAAAAACTTCTATACGTTTTCCATAGAGGCTGCACTAATTTACATTTCCACTAACAGTGTATAAATGTTACCTTTTCTCTACACCCTCGCCAACATCTGTTACTTTTTGACTTTTTAATAATAGCCATTCTGACTGGTGTAAAATGTGGTTTTAATTTGCATATCTCTCACGATTAGTGATGTTGAGCATTTTTTTCATATGCTTGTTGGCTATTTGTATATCTTCTTTTGAAATAAAATTTAAACAACAACAATGATAACTTCATGCATCTTGAACCTTTAGGCTAAAGTCTAATTCTTTCTTAGAATTGCTAGTGAGATAGGCCCTTCATTATTATACCCATTTTATTAGTTGGAAAGCTGAAATCAGAGAATTTGTTACTCATCCAAGATATTCACCAACACTGCTTTGGGAAAATCTTGCATATGTAACTGAGAGCTCTCTTTTCATTAAAATAGTGGTTTGCAAGTAGGGTTGCCAGTTTCAGCAAATAAAAATACAGAATATCAGTCGAGTTTGAATTTCATATAAACAATAAATAATTTTCTTCAGTATAAGTTTATCCCATGCCCTATGGCAAACCATGGTCCACCAAATTCAGGAGGTCCTTGGAGGCCACTTCTGGACTTCCTTGGTGGAAGGAGGAGAGAAGGAGTGGGCAAGTCTCAGGATTTCCTCATCTTTTTCCCTGTTCAATCAGAAAGGTTATTAACCTTTTATGTAAAATTTTCTTTGACAAAATGTCGTTCTCGTAAAAGAGGGAGCACATTTTAAAACATTTTCCTAATGCCAGAAGACTTTCTGCTCTTGCTGTATGTTAAGAGATTTGAAATGAAACACATAAGAACCTCAACAGAGATGGACATGTAAATTTGCTGAGAATTGAATGAAATCTATGTTTTATAATTTTGAAGCAACTACTTAAATTTCTGCTGATTCTAAAAGAAAAAAACCACATTTAATTGTAACCAGAAGGAATATACTTTACACATTTAAATGTTCAATGGTAACTAGGAACAAACATATTTTATAAAGTAACTCTATTAGAATCAATCAGGAGATGTGTGACTCTACAAACACATCTATGCAATATTGCATGTCACATGTATTTTAGGATAATTGTCTACAGATATAGATATATAGCCTCTGTGTACATGATATAGGATATACCTAAATAAGAATAAATAATATGTGAACATGTCATATACTTTATATAAAAGTACAGCCATTCAGAAAGGAAAATATACTTTTAGGTAAAATGAAAAAGCAAAATTGCATAACAGAACACTCAAAACAATAAAACTTAAGTTGCCTACAGTTATAGAAATAAATCTATTTGGATTCATCTATTGCAAATTAGCAGCATAAACCAACAACACCTATTTATTTTTAATTTTTTTTTAATTATTTTTAATTCTTAGAGAAAAAAATCAAATTTTCTGGTTGTTTCAGTGGGCTCCACGTGGTGTTTTCCACTTGGGCTCATCAGCTTGGCCTATGCATCTGCTGCAGCATTCTTTACTAATAGAACTATTTAAGTGTATAAAATATATACATTGATACCTGTTAAGTATAACTACAGCAGCACTGACCTATCCATTTCCACGAAATTACACCTTTCAGGTTAGAATATGAAGAGGAACGGACACTAAGAATGATGTTGTGTATCATAAAGAAGCATCTGTCTCCAGGTGTGATTTTTTTTCCTTAGTTTATTTTATTGTTAATGTTTTGTTTCTTTAAAAAAAATTTTTTTATTTCAGCATATTACGGGGGTACAGATGTGATGTTGAATCATATTTAGTCTGTTCCCAGCACAGTGTCCGAGCAGCTACATGCATTCCCGAGGCTGAGAACCCAAGTTCCTGAAGTTTCTGTTCTGATCCTTGATTCTAGGAAAACAACATTCTTGCTGTAGGTACAAAAATATTCATGCACACAGTTCATAAAACATCTTCCTAAGGGGCGCTGGAAAGGGAGAGGAAAGTGGGTGTGGGGAAGCACCGGGCGGGAATGAATGGTCCCTTAGAACAGAGGAAGCGTTGCTGGTGCCAAGTGCCTGCTGGTGGCCACCCCTGTGCACCCGTAGGCTCCTTCCAGCGAAGTGCTCTGGGTAAATATTTGAGCGCCTCTCCTCCTCGGAGCTCTGATCAATGCACTGCTCGCTGGCAGATGTCTCTATAGGGACGAGCGTGCCAAATCTTCCACATCTTCTTAGGACTTTCCTGGAAAGAGAGAGGACTGGATGATATTTTCAGCACAGATTTTTAAGTAGGGGAAAATGGCTTTCATTTTCCCCCTGTTCTCCTCTGGGTAGTCCATCTTCTCCTGGGGCAAGCAGACGCTGACTCCGTTTTCTCCACTTTCCAGCGGCGGCTCCGTCAAGGAGAGCAGCACAGGGTGGCATTCCATGGAGACAGAGCAGGAAGAGCTCCCTCTCGGGAAAGAAAGTGCCTGAACCCACGGCCACACGTGTTGAGAGTGTGTGCACTGGGCATTTTCTCATTTGAATAGCATTGAATTTTTTTTTTTTTTTTGTCATGACCC
Source organism: Cheirogaleus medius (assembly GCA_008086735.1). Classification (NCBI taxonomy): domain Eukaryota; kingdom Metazoa; phylum Chordata; class Mammalia; order Primates; family Cheirogaleidae; genus Cheirogaleus; species Cheirogaleus medius. The sequence continues at coordinate 4,719,244 of VBSM01003215.1, read as the reverse complement.
CTGACTTTTCTCTAGGTGTCTAGAACTTGGGCCAAAGGGAGAGTTCAAGCTCTAAATTGTGAACTCAAAAGGCCTAAAATAGAGTAAAATTTACTTCTGCACTGTGTCAGTCCTGCTTTTTTTCTGACACAAAAGTAGAAGAAATTGCTGCCTTATAGAACTGCGGTCCCCAACCCCCTGGGAAGCGACCAGTGCTGGCAGGGGCTGTTGGAGGCTGGGCTGCGCGGTGGGAGGTGGGCGGTGGCAGGTGGGTGGCAGGCGGGTCAGCAAGGCTTCATCTGTACTTGCAGCCGCTCCGGGTCGCTGACATCACGGTGCGGGCTCCGCCCCTGTCACATCAGAGGCATTAGATTCTCATAGGAGCATGGGCCCTACTGTGGAGTGCGCATGCGCCTGTGGGGGCTCTAGGTTGCCACTCCTTTTGAGTGTTCGCTGCCTGATCGTCCGGGGTGGAGCCGGGGCGGTGGTGCTGGTGCTGGGGAGCGGCTGTGAGTGCAGATTGTCATCGGCTGAGAGGTGTGACTGCACAGTGACTGTGGTGAGCTTGGGTCATCTCCGGAGCATCCTCCCAGCCCCATCCCCCCGCCCCCAGTCCCTGGTGCCAAAAAGGTTGGGGACCGCTGCTATAGCATGTGTTTCAAGAAGTCTTCAAATGGTCACAGATGTCTCTCTTCTCTTGCTGGGAAATGTCAAAATACTAGCATCAGAATTATTATTATTTTTTTGAGACAAGAAGCACAACATAAAGAATAAACCTGAAGACAAGAAAAAAAATGAAAATATGAACATTAACTTGATCCTTTTGAGTTTTAACATCTTGTGATTGGATGGTGTTGTATCAAGTGTAGGACTGGAGAGGCTGGAAATCTGGTTGAGATGCCTACTTTGTATAATAAAGTGGCTGTAAAATACTTCTGACCAATGTCCAATCCACAGCTCTGAACTAAGATCAAGCCACTAAGAAGGGTTCTTCCCCAAGGAAATGGAAAATTTAAGAAGACCTCATCACAGTGATCATTTTCTATGTGCCAGACACTTTTCCAAATATTACACATGTATTAACCAATTTATTCCTTACAATGATACTGTGATGTCAGTATTATTATTAACCCCATTTGACAGATGGGAAAACTGAGTCCATTAACTTGTCCAAGATCATTTACGAATTTATGGAACCAGAATTTTTACCCAGTCTATCAGAGCAGGAAAATAGCTGGCAACTTAATAACTATTCCCTACTCCTTCCCTCCAACCTGTGAGAGTAAAGTTAGATGATGGGGCAGTGATAAAGGAAATTTTTTCCCAATGAAGGCAAGCCTGAATGGGAAAAAAAGCACAGGAGAGAACTGCATGGGGTGGCCAGCTGAGTTCTTTGAAGGAAGGCAGGATGTCAAAGATGACAATTTTCTCTTTCACACTGTCCTAGGTCTATGCCAGCCATGTCTTTAATAATCAAAGCATCATTTAAATCCCTTAGTGGAATCACCTCGATGTCCGAGAAGACACGTGTTCCTTTTGTACAGGTGGACTGTGAAAGAAGTAAGCCATGTGACACCCATGACAAGACGGAATTTTCCGAGTCCCAAGTCTATTTGTTAATGGGGCAGCAGACACATTGTCATTGCTGTTGTATTACAGAAGCTCATTGCTCTACACCTCCAAAGACACCATGAGAATATTTACCAACCCAGTGGGTGATTCCACATCATCAGCAGTGCCTTTGTGTTTGAGAAAGGGCTCTGCTGAGGCAAAGTTTCCTTTCTGGTTAGTATAATAATATATACTTTGGGTTTTGGAGTCTCTTACAGTTACCATTGGCAACCCAGGTTAGTATGTTTTCTTTGCTAGCTTTTTCAAGGGTTCATTCAGATCTGGGACCTGAATGGGATCTTGGCCCATCAAGGAAGACATCCAGCCTGATAAAGACATAGTCTCTCTCAAGAAATGGCTGGCCTTCCCTTCATGAAAAGAGCAGTGGGAGAATCGAATAGCTAATACCCATAGTGTAAACTCAAGGTTCAAATGCTACTCAAGTAGAGAATCAAACTTAAGTCTCAACTCAGAATGATTTGTATTCCGCTGGAACTTCAGATATATGTGGTTCAAGGGCTTTACGATGCCAGGCCATATCTCAATTGTGTTCATTTATTGACGTTCCATGTGTTATCAAATACCAGGCACTGGGCTAGATGCCTAAGGTTGGTTACAACACCACAACACTTTATTATTTTAAGCACTTTTTATTTATTTTTATTTTGGCGTCTAATTCCTATTCCTGAGAAAAGTTGAGATTATTTCCTTGTTTCTAAGGGGCAGCAGGTCCAATTTAAATGTTGCCAAGTTTTTGTTTTCTTCAGGTAGTTGACACAAGCAGTCAAGGTATGTACCAGCATTAGTATTTTAACAAATTAACAAACTAAACACCGATATGGAAAAAATTTGGTGCAGTCACATAAAAGTATTAGTAGTGATCAAATCTGGGTAATAAATGTATTGGTTATTTTTATAATGGAAATGTTTCATCATGTCCCCAAAGTAGACAGAATAGTATCAAGACCTCCCATATATCCATCATCTTATGGGAAATATTTTTTCTTCTGACTTGTGCTTTTTAACTCTCAAACGTTCTAAATAAATATTACTTTTAAATAATCAGAAAATAAAAATGATAAATAGATCAGAAAGTAGATTCAAGTTAACAATATTTTTTATTACAAGAAGGCTATACTTTATATAAAGATACTAATGCAAATGAATGGTCCATCCCTATTTTTTGCCACCAGAAGGTTAGTCTCATAAATTTAAATAATGAGAATTGGCATAGGGGGAAAAACTGTGAGCTGCAATCTTCTGCCTTCCTCCTGGTTCTAGAAAGGGTAGAGTTTGACAAGCCCAATATACTAAACAAACGTCACTAGTTCCACTATCCCCATTCAGCGGCTGACCACTGGGCTTTGCATAGAAATTGAAGTTTGGGATTTAGATCCAGGCATGTGACTATGGAAAAGCAAGTGTGAAACACCTACCTTGAGCCCTCCACCCACAGGGAAAAGGGGACATGAATCATAACTGTACTCCATTTAAAAGACACTTAATTTAGAAATGTGCAATATGTTGAACAGGCACAGAACCAAACCAAATGTTTGCAGTAATAGAAATTTCCATATGCTGTACAACATTTAAAATATGTTATTTGCCTACACTAACCTTCAACAGCAGGACCTTTCTTTAGGGCTAAAATGACAACCTCTATCCAGCAGCCAGTACTAACACTGATGTTACAAGCTGTACACTGTGTGCCCTCTTGACTTCCAGGCAAGGTGCCTCCCTCTAGAACTACCCATCGCTTAAGAACTCCCCATGAAGCCCTCCCATAGCAGGGGTCTATGAAGGGGATTGGGCATAAGGAACTGACAAAAAAATTTTTTTTTTTGAGTGGAAAGTTGTAAAGGGGAAACTTTGGAAAGTTTTGCTTGGAATCCTATGATTTCACATTAAATCAGTTTTCTCAAGTTAGTAGTATTAGAACTTAATGTTAATAAGTATAATAATATCATACATAAAATGCTTTACCATTTATAATGTTACACCAATCCTCCTTTTACAAATAAGAAAATTGGAGCAGGGAGAAGGTAAAGGAATTTTCCAGCATTACATAGCTAGCCGCACAAAACAAAACACAAACAACTACCATTTGCCTTCTAGGAATTAAGAAAATAAAATAAACCAGAATTGAATCTTTATCCAAAGCATTTATGTCTGCCTGGCCACAGAGAGAGAGAGAGAGAGAGAGAGAGAGAGAAGACCAGATAAGTAATGAGGCCAATATTGTGGCATGAGCAAAGTGTCATCGCAAAGGAGACTTTTGGCATTTGCCTTCTTAGCAACCCCCTGCCTAAAACCTCCTCATGCCTCCCCCTTGAAGTTGCTGTAGGTACCCACCACCTTAGTCCTCCTGATTCATGGCTGACCAATGAGTCTGTCTTTCTTAAGCACTGACTCTGCCCCTGACATATGATTAATCATCCGTTCATAGTCATCTTCCCAAGGGAATTCTCCTATCTGCATCCCAGCCTACCTCTTGCTCAACCAGGCCAGTTGGGGACTAAGCCTCCATTCCCATCCCCTTTTGCTTTCTTCTTTTGCTTTCTTTGGGCCTTGTAAGGTATATTGGACAAATCTACATTAAAACGTATGGGAAAGAATTAATAGAAATATCCAGTTTTACTTTCCAGAACACCAGCTGCACATTTTAAAAATTTTATTGAAGAATAATACGTATATAGAAAGAAGTGAATGTATCAAAAGTATCACACCTGTGTAACCAGCATCCAGACCAAGAAGAACTTTCCAAGCCCCCACCCCAACCCTCCTCATTCATCCTTACAGTTATCACCTCACAACCAAGGATGATCACTATCCTGACCTCTAATAGCAGAAGTTACTTTGCCTGTTTTGTACTTTATGTAAATAGAATCACAAATCCTATATTTTTGTGTCTGCCTTCTTTCACTCAACATTATTTTTGTGAGACTCACTCCTATTATTGTATGGAGTTGTAGATATGTTTTCCCTTACTGCTCTATAGTGTGAAATTACATGAATATACCACAATTTATTTACCCATTCTGCAACTGAAGCACATGTGGGTGGTTTCCAATTCTTGACAACTTCAAATAGTGTCACTATGAACATTCTAGAGCATGTGTTTGGTGAACAGATGTATATGTTTCTAATGGGTATAAGTGTTAGGAGTGGAACTGCTGGGTCACGGAGTATGCGTATAGTCAGCTTTATTAGAGACTACCAAATAGTTTTTCAATTTGGTTTTATCCACTTAGTATTCCACCAGTTTATATGAAAGTTTGGTTGGCTATATAGCTTGCTAAGTCTCACTATTTCCCTTCCTTTTTGTTTTATCACTTTGGTAGGTATACAGTGGTATCACATTGTGGTTTTTATTTGCATTTCCCAAGTGTCCATTTTAAGAGATGCTTGTAGAGGTACCTACAGTAATTCAGTAGTCCTTTCCCAAGAAGTGTATTTCAAAGACAGGATTGTAGGTATTCTAGATCAAAGTTCCCCAGCAATGGCACTGTTAATGTTTTGGGTTGGATAATCTTCTCTTGTGGGGGGGTTACCCTGTGAATTGCAGGATGGTAAATAGCACAGCCTACAGTTGTGTCAACCAAAAGTATCTTCAAACATTGCCAAGTATCTGTGGGGGGTGAGGGGGTCATCCTTGTTTAAGAACTACTACTGTTTTAGATCCCTTTTCTGCATTCTCAGAGATGCATCAGTCTCTGTAAGGTCTTAGCAATAACGCCAGGATGGGAAATGTCTACACAGAACCGGTCCAGCAACAAAGCAGGGTGCAGCCCAGCAGATCGGGAGGCAGGGGAAGGAAGTCCGTGGGGACCTCTGTGTATGTCTCATGACTCAGGAGGCAAAAGTTCATTTGCAACACTTTAAGAATGTGCGGTTGCCCTGCCGCTATCACCCCGACCGAAAACCTCTGAGATTCTTCTTTATGCGGTCCAAATACCTTGAATGGAAACACACTCATTCCAAAAGCTTCTAGCCAGCCAGAACCTGCCCATCAGTAAAAACTGGGGAACTAAATAGTTGAGTTAGATTCCTTTTATTATTTAAAATCTGCAATATAAAAGAAAAGACACATTGCCAGGATATTTTTTCCTTATTTACCTTGCTTAAAGCAAATATACGTAAAGCCAAATTTTTCTAGCAGCAAAGTGTGTGTGTGTGTGTGCATGTGCGTGTATGTGTGTGACAAGACTTGTGTGCAAGTCTGACTGTGTATTAATAACACTGTCTCACACTGTTTACAAGTGTATTGAGGTCTCTAGAACCAGAGGACCTAGATTTAAATCCTGGATCTGCCACAAAAAAATGCTGTGTCATTTAATTTTATTTAATCTCCTTTTACCCCAGTTTTCTCATCTGCAAAATAGAGTTTATAAAAATGAACCTATCTCATAAAGTCCCTTGGTGATTAATGAGTTAATTGTTACGAGGCACATAGAAAAGTGACTGACAATAGCAATGCTTAATAAAAGTTGGCGACACACGGCATGTTAGAAAGAGGTTACTCAAGAATCCTGTGGCGTAGGTATTATTACCTTACCTCACAAAAGAAGAACTGCATTCAGAAAGGTGAAGTGTATTGCCTAATAGCACACGTTTCGTTTAAGCAGGTTAAATCACAAACCTAGGCGGTTTTCTCAGGCTTTCTACTGGTCAAGATGCCTCGGCCCTAATGCCCAGGGCTTGTGGCCATCTCTGCTGCCTACCACTTCCCATGAGGAAATACATAATCAAAACCACTGTGCTGTTCTCAAGGTACAAAACCTCAAATACCTCATTCCCATTTTGAATTGTAACTTTTTTAATCTTTAAATTTTTCAATGATACAAGATTTTCTAAAATAATCAATTTCAGTAACTGCTTTTTCTTATATAAGCAATGCATATAAACTATGTCATAGAATCAACTACTAAAAAAAAAAAAAAAAAAAAAAAAAAAAGAACCAAGGTAGACTTAATGGAAATGAAGAGGCAGACCAAATTAAATGAATTAAACATAGTTTCTCAGGGTTTGTTCCTGTGGTTGTTGTTACTTCCTTAGGTTGATCAAGCTATCTAAAACATCATTTCTGCAGGCGAATATTTTTGGTGTAATTTTGGCAGTGTGACATGGTGGGGTTGGAGCAGAGACAGCAGGATTTGAAAGCAACTGAGGAAAAGGAGGTGGCAGTGGCATTAATAAATGTGATTTTATTCCTTGCAAATTTTGCAAGACAAGTGGAATCTTTGGATGATTTTTGAAAACCATTTGTAAGACATAATTATGTTCCTATGGAAAGTATTTGACTTGGGCCAACCTTCCACTGCAGAAAATCAATGGGCCTTTGGGCTGAATAAAGGCTGATAATAAAGCTTTATAAATCAATTAAAGTCAGATTTATACCCTTAAACCCCCAGATCATTCTGCAGACTTCCCAGGGCCATTGAGCTTTGTTACCCGTGGACTTGGCCACACCAATTGTCCTTTGCTTAATGCTAACTCTCAGCCATCTGAAAAGCAAAATTAAACATGTGGAGGCTTTTGCAGTGGACCTCTTTGGAAAACCATGACAACTCTCCCCAACATAGGGATCCCATTAGGGTCAGAAAAAGCTTTTGTTAATCCTGGGGATTTCTGGGCTTGGGTTCTTAATCCGGATCTCTTGCTTTTTAGAACTCTGTTGTTTTATCTCCATGAAGGCTTTACCCATTGGTTTTATAAGAAGGAAGCCAACAATTGGTCACAGGCGGCATAGAAGAGAATATGGGCATTTCCTGTGAGGGCCATGCAATCCCATGAGCATGGGACCTGGAGCAGGTGCCAAGGTCTTAGGTCAGCCCTCTCTGTGAATGGACATCTTCTGTCTTCTGAGCCATTATTCATACTTTCTGGTACCCATAACTGACCCAGTGGCTCTGAAGCTTTTCTACATAACCTACCACTGTGCCTAAGATCCTTCCAGCCAAGAGCATTTAGCAAGCCATTGTTCCTTAAGGAAATCTGATGGAATTAGAGGGAAGAAACATGACAAAGACCTCCCACTTACCAGCTTTATAGAAGACAGAAAGAGAAAGACAAGGGGAGGAAGAAATACAAGTAGCACATTCCCTCTTCTTCCTCACCTGCCTCATCCAATGTAAGCTGGCATCAATTGCTAAGCTCAAGCTGCAGGTGGCAAGATCTGACTAATGAGAACTGAAGTGGCCACACCCCCAGGGGCTCTTGTGCTGCCCTGCATCAGGCACTTTAGAAAAGCTGTGTTACCTCTTTCAGATCCTCCAACATGGAGACAGTCATTTGTCTCTTGGATTAATGCGGCGGCTCCAGACCTGGCTATGCATTCGGATCACCTGGGGATCTAAAAATCCCAATTCCCATGCTACTTGCAATACCAGCGAAATCTCTGAGGGTGAGACCTAAGAAATGTGCTCCTGAGTTTTGTTGCTGTTTGTAATTTCTCCCAGAAACTCTAATGTATAATCAAGAATGTGAACTCTTGGCTAAGTGCACTATCTCAGGGACACCAGTCTCATCTAGAGACTCATTGTTTGCCATATGATTACTATTTTAAAACATTATTTTGGAAGGCCTGCAAGCAACCCTCACCTGCTAAACATTTTCTGCTTGGTAACACAACTTAATTTTCTTTCTCTAAATGCTTGTCTTCCACACACACTCCTTTTACAGAAACTAAGTGCTATTGCTCAGGGAAACACAACACACTTTCTAGAAGTACCACAAATATTTTATTTGGAGGAATTGTCCCTTGAGGAAAAGTGCAATGACAGAAATCAAAAGTTTCTTCAAGTTTCTCAGTTCAATGAGACTCTGGAATACCTATTTTTCCTCCTCATAGATAATTCGATATGTAAATAAAAATAGAATAAAAATAAATAAAAATGAAAATGTCACATAGAATTTCCTAGATAGAAACATGAGGCTTGATTAGGGGGTGGCAAAATAAATAATTTCTTATCTGTCGGTTACCATTACATCAATTGCATATATTTTTAAAAAACAGATATGTGAATCTAAGCATTCCATTCTTCTGATTTTGCTCCAAATTACTTGATTTACAAGAAATTTCTAAATTAAAGAAACTCTAGATTAAAATGATTGTGTGCATTCTGCTTCAGTGCCATTATATTACATTACAATTTTCTACTACAAGCTACACATTGCTGTATGAACTAAAAAACAAAAGAAAGAAGGAAAATATTTGTCAAAGTTTCACTGTAATCTCAGTGCAACCTTGGTCAGCTCCCTTTGTTAAGAAGGGAAGATAAAATAAAGGGTCAGAGAGGTGTTTGATGATCCTCTCTGAAATTTTGCCTATAGTGTTTCTATAGGTCCACTACTCCTCTTTTTTCCTCCAAGAATCAAATTTTCTACCTATTTCAGAGAAATACTGGGCACTCAGCAAGATGGCAGCCGGCTACTAGCCAAGAATGAAACCTACCTTGCCAACACCTTGACCTTGGACTTCCCAGCCTCCAGAGCTATGAGAAACAAATGTCTGTTGTTTAGACCAGCCAGTCTGTAGTATTGTGTTATAACAGTCCAAGTAGACAAGGCAGCTAGTTTTTGGGAGGCAGAGGCAGTCATGAAGATATGAACAGATGTCAGCAGATAATCATTTTGATGATCACTTAGCTCTTTTTGAGTAGTTAGTAGTACTCTGGTCTTTTCGCTATGTGTCATGCAACATAATATCACACAAATCTCAGAAACAGAAGATTGCTTCCAAATATTCTGTGTTCTGCTGACCCCAAGTCTCCAATACCCTATTTCCTGTGACTTGCATTGTAATTTTACCAGAAATCTTTTCATTGGGTAGGTAAATGATGAGCTCTGAAAAATGATCTGACCTAAGATTTAGCTCAAACTATAGTTATTCAATGATATTGAGAAAAATTTCCTAAATCTAAGTCTAACATTGCATCTTGTATATGCAACTTGGATATTAACAGAAATTTGTTCCTAAACCTCAACAATGTCATTCCTAGCTTTAAGTTTTAAAAATATATCATGGGTAGTGCCCCAGGTACAAGATGCCTGCAAATATCTAATATTTGTTTCAAAATCCAATTAAACTTCCCTTATTGCTTGCAAAGCTATGTTTGGAAAAGACTGCCCAGGATTCAAATTGGCAACCTAGCTGGGCCTTAGTGATTGTTTCTTTGAGAATATCAGTAATGGCAATAGTAATCATTGAATTATGAATATAACATTAGTGAAAATTTTTTAAGTACTTGCTTTGTGCCAGCTAAGATTCCAAGTGTTTCCATTAATTTGTTTAAACATCACCGTGTCCTGCAAGGCTCACCTATGATGCATGGTATTACTATTACCATATTCCAAAGGAGGAAACTAAAGGTAAATAACTCACAAAAAAATCATAAAGTTAGTAAAACCTCTGCTATCAGACCCTACAAATCCACAGGTTTAACTACTACTGGGAAGAATATTCTTTTTTGCCAGGGTAAAAATCCAGTGGCCTCTGAAGTTGCTTTCTGCTTCAGGGCTCAACACGACACACTTCTCATTGTCTTGAAAAGTTGCTGATAAATTCTGTTATAGTTACACTATGGACTTGATGGAAGCTCTCCCTGAACTACTTCCTGGTTTTCTCTCTCTGGACTGACACTACGGATCCTATCTTGAGAGGATAATAGCCATCCTGACATTGTCAAATATGCCCCGAATTCCCACGTTTTTAAATATTTGTTCTTACTGTTTCTTTGAAAGGAATGCTTCTTTTCTTTCCTTTACCTATAAAAAGCTTCCTTGTTTTTCTGGATTCAGCTCATAGGTTGTTCCTTCTATGAAGCTTAAACTGAGCTTCTTTTTGGAACTAATTTTTTCTTCTATGATTTTATTACATGCTTTATTCTTTCACTTAAAAGTTTAGAACTTGAATCTTATTAATCAAGTGTTTTCTCATCTCTGTTATTGCTCTGTAAACTCCTTGAAGGGCAAGGTGTGTGCTACTTACATTTTTCTACTCTCCAAAAGACCTAACACTGGTCTAGGTATTTGTTCGTTTTTAAAATAGTTTTTAAATTGAAGCAAAACTTACATGCACAGAAGTACACTAATTGTAATTATACTGTGTGATGAATTATCACAAAGTGAGTACATCAACTAGTGATAAATTAGATTATTACCAACCCTCCAGGAGTCCTAGTTATACCCTCTATTCCCCAATAAGATAACCTTCCTGGCTTCTACCCATTTATTAGTTTTGCCTACTTTTGAGCATTGCCTGCATAAAATCATATGGTCTGTGTGCCTTTTTGTCTCTGGTTTCTTCATTCGACATTGTGTTTGTGAGATCCCCTAGCTTTTGTGTAGGAGTAGTTTGTTAATGTTTACATAGCATAGAGTATTCCACTGTATGAATATACTACCAGGTATTTATCCAGTCACCTGTTGATTGACATTTAGATTGTCTCCAATTTGGGGCCACTATGAATAGTGCTGTTGTCAACATCCCTGTTCATATCTTTGCTATACATGTGTAAGCATATCCACTGGATACAAACCTAAGACTGGAATTGAGTCATATGGTATACACATGTTCAATTTTAGTAGATACTGACAGTTTTCCAAGGTGATTGCATTTCTTTGAAGAATAATGAGATTGAACATCTTTTCATATGTTCATTGACTACTGGGGTACCCACTTTTTTGAAATGCCTATTCAAGTCTCTTTCCTATACTTATATTGTGTATTGTTTTCCTATTGACTTTAAAAAATTATTTATACATTATGCAACCAAATGCTTTGTAAGTCTGTGTGTTGCAAATCCTTTCTCTCAGTCTGTGGCATAATAATGTATTTTCTTTAATGAGTAGAACTTCCTAATTTTTTTTTTATTTCAGCATATTATGGGGGTACAAATATTACAGTTATGTATATTGCCCATGCCCCCCCCCGCCTCGAGTCAGAGCTTCAAGGGTGACCATCCCCCAAACGTTGCACATCTCACTCATTATGTTTGTATATACCCATCCCCTCCTCCCTTCTCCCACCTGCCCGACACTCGATAAATGTTATTATATGTCCACTTAGGTGTTGATCCATTAATACCAATTTGCTAGTGAGTACAT
>VBSM01003215.1:4650084-4691490 GCA_008086735.1 Cheirogaleus medius | reverse complement strand
AAAAAAAATAAATAAATGTATAACTATGTCTGTATCTGATTATCTGTCTCTATATGAAATAATTTTTCAATAGTAAAAGTAAATATATGATTTATCATTTGTAAAACTTTAAGAAGATAAACAAGAGCATAAAATTCCCTTATTATTCATAATGCCATTGCTACAAAATAATTATACATATCCAACAGATATTTACAAAATTAAAATAAATATATGCATGTTATTTCCTTTTTGTTTTTTTGGTACAAATCACACTCTGTAGTGATTCTGCATGTCAGTACATGCTTATGCCTTTGTTTTGATTGTCTAGTTCCTTCGGCTTGATGCTTTTTTAGACAGTTTGGCTATAGACTCCACCTTTCCCCTTGTTCAATGTCTTGCCATTATCTTACGGCTCCAAGCCTGCAAGTTAAGGTTGGATTCTTCCCACAGCTCATGGGTTGATCTCCCCTCAGCCAGGTGAGGTGCTACGCTGGCAGTGTTCTGTGTTTGAGTGTCTTCCTGCGCAAGTCTTTGCAGAGTATTTATACTGATCATAATTTCATATGTATCCTACAGATGCTCCATGAGTTGAAAGGAGAAGGTTTATAATCTTTTATATCTTTCATTTAAAATCTCCCATGCATAAGCATATCTTTCAAAGGTGATTTGAAAAAGACATAAGCACAGAAATTTCCCAAGATCTTTCATTTGTTTTCTGTTATTATTATTTTACTGTAGATTCAAGAAGGAAAAGGCATGGGCATACAAAGAACCCCAAGGTGTTATTTGGTGAATATTTGTGCAGCAATGACATAATATCAACGATGTGTTAAATAGGCACACACGTGCATGTGTCAGAATATTTTTGTCTAATAAAAACTAAATGTAGTGTGTAATCCTGGATTGGATCTAGGACTAGGAAAAATTACTGTAAGGATTTTACTGGGACAATTGAGAAAATGTGAATGAGCTTTGTAGATAACAATATCTACAAAGATATTGCTAAAAAATATTTTTTTTTGTATAAAATAATCATGATTTTGGCCATTATTCTGTAGTCATGGAAGTGAAGGTTCTTATTCTTAGGAAATACACACTCTAGAATTTAGAGGTAAAGGAACAAGATTTCTGTAACTTATTCTTAAATGGTTAAAAAAGTAAAAATTAGAAAGAAAGATAGATGGTGAAATATTAACAACTGGTGAATTTTGATAACATGGTGCAGGTATATATGAATTTCCTCTCAAAGACTTTCTATGAGTTTAACTTATTTCAAAATAAAAATTAAAAACTAAATGGCAACATCCTAATTAATTTAATCAACCAAAAAAAAAAAGAAAGAGATAATATTTTTGTCTAGTGGTCCATTTCTGCCCCTTGAAGTCATACCAAACATATTATCTTAAACTAAAAATCCCTCAGAAATCACCGAGTCAAGTCTGTCTTGCTTTTTTCTTTTCTTTTCTCAATCAAAAATAGTTGCCTTGTCTAAGACAAAACAACACGCTTTCACTTCCTGTCCAGACTACAGGACCTTAATCTCATTTGCTGGGAAATGTATGAAATTTGGTGGAGTGAGATCTCCCCAGTCCAGAATTTACACTAAAATCTGCAGAAAAGATAATGAGCCAGCCCTTAATTGCTTTTAATTGAAACAGGAGAGGAGAAAAAGTTCAGTTCAGACTCCAGACATCATAAAGTCTATTCTGAAAATGAATGGAGGATAGATTGAAACATAAACACACACATACACACACACACACACACACACATACACACACACCCCTACCTTTAAATGCAAGTCTACAGACAGTTTCACTTTTGTTGGGACTGATATCATGTGTACAGTTTATGGTTTTCAGTAACATAGCAGCATTTGCTATATGTATAATAACAGCATCTAAAATGACATAATAAAAAAAGAATTATCTGCGATTAGAAGCAAACTGTTAAAACTACTCTGGTCAGTGCCAGAAATCAAGGGAGTTTATTATTTCAGTAGCTGCAGTGAAAAACCCCTCTGGGTGCCTAAAAAACCTGCCCCCTTGAGCTGTCCACCCATCCTCCTCGCTGACGCGGTAATGGGCTTTGTTAAATTCAAAGACAGTTACGTCAGCAATTTGTGGCCTCTTGTGGGTTTTCCAGGCCTATAAAGCACACAAATTATACCCAAATATTGGCCTGAAAAATTAGTAAGCTAAAGGGTTTGTGTTATTTTAGCCAAGCTTTACTGCGGTAAAAGAAACCAGGTACCCCAAAGCTCAGGAGTCTCTTTGCTACTTTTTTATTTTCTTTTTTGGTGGGCCCATTCTGATATGTTAATCCTGGTGGGGTTTTATTTAATTTTTATTTTTTGCTTCATTATTACATAATTTTTATTATTTTGTCTTGTTTTGTTCTGTTCAACACCCAAGGAAACTTCTGGCAGGTGTTAATCAATGTTACATTTCCAGTGTTTTCATAAAACTCTATTCTTTGGTTTTTTGCTTAGAATGGAGTCATTAAATAAAAATCCAAATTATTCTTCCATTTTAGAACCTTCCATGAGTATCTCTAAAAATTATAATGCCCTTTGTTACAAGTAGCAAATCCCTGATTGGTGTTGTAGCCACACAATTCTATACATCAAGTATGGTGCAATAGTTGAATGGAAGATATAATTTTGGCTGAGCCAGGGAATGAAACTCCTAATGGCGGTCGGAATCAATTCCTGCATCGATTTAATAAAGAAAAGCACTAACCATGGAGTCTAAACACCTGGATTTAAGACTAGACCTGTGCTTATTAGCTTTGAAATACTGTGGCCAAATTTCTAAGCCTTACTTTCTTCATTGGAGTAATAATGTAAATTATATTACTTGTACTAACTAATTCACAGTGGTATTTGGAGAAACAATGCATGGCAACCAAAAAGGATAACACATTCATAAACTCTATAAGCTATAAAGCTCTCTACCCAAGAGAAGTGGTTCCTATTCGACTTAGAGTTTCTCAGGTAGGGGGTCTGGAGACCAACCTAACTACAGCACATGAATCTGACGAGTTGCATCGCTAATAACTCTTGTCATTCACATTTATGTGCTGTGAGCTGCGGGAAGTTAGACTCCAAATAGTATTTATCAAGGAGGAAGATAATTATGACTAGCAATTGAAAAACATAATTGTTAATAAAATTATGTTTATTTTAAGCTACTTTGATATGACATTTTCCACTAGACCTCTACATTATTTTCTAAATGTCTGATGTTTTATGTTCGTTTTTTAATTCCCACAAACATTAATAAGGGGCTCTAAAGGTCAAAATGTAAGGGGGAAAGGAGGCTTTGTTGAATAAAGTTATTTACATAGTTAATCAGGAGCTAAAACCCAGGAGAAATGCAAATCACCTTGTTTCCAGAGAGGGAACAGTAGTATAGTCTTTGGCAGGCGTTCACACCCTAGAGATAAACAAAAGATTTGACTTTCTTCCCTTGGACTTCTTTTGTGTATGTGATCTTACTTGGTTTCAGTTTTCAAGTTTATAGAAATAATCTTCTGGGTGAACCAAGGTCAAAACAGCAACCTGGGGTTTAACTGCTGATCAAGCAAACAGGATGTCCAAATATTTCCCCGAAGCAATAAACCACCAGTTAATCGTGTCATTCCCACCCATAATGCCCCCTTGGACCAACAGGAAATGTACCTTCATTTGCTGGCCATGTGTAGAAGTATCCATTTTAAGCACTATATAAAACTGGTCACATCAGGATTTCTAGTTCCATCCAAGAATGGAAAAACCCAGTGAAGCCAGGCTCAGTATCTTCCTAGCTGCCTCTCTGACTCCCTTTTTAATTCAACAGATATGTGATCTGGGTCACTCTTTTATTCTTAAAATACAATGTGAAGCACTAGAGAAGGACCCTGGGCTACAATTTGGAAGACCTTGATTCTAGTCCAATTTCTGCCTCTCTGTGATATTACACAAGTCACTTCAAGATAATCAGTAAAAATTCTAAGAGGTTTGATTTAAATTCTGAACATTACTTTTGTATAACCTTCTCATTTGGAAAAGGCTTTGCTATAAGTTACAAGAGGTCTATTGTCAAAATGAACCACAGTGAGGGCAAGGGGAACGTCAAAAGACAATACTCAAAAAAGGGTTGGAGGAAATGGATAAAATCTCAGTATGTGTTAAGAAACACTTAGGAAATGTGCAAACAGTCCTTTACAGGTTGGCACTCACGATATGTCCTATAATGCTTTGTTGATCAGTGTCATTCACCTTACTAAGCTTGCAGGGCTTACTTCATCAAAAGTTATATTAGGTTCATGGTAGTTCACAAATCTGAAACTTTTCTTTTCAGATTATCATGCAACTATCCTTTAACTATCTTATTCCTTCACAGTTGATAAAATTACTCAACTTGTATGCTGCTCTTCTTATAACCTCAGGTCCTGGCCCACCTGATTTGTGGGTTTCAATTTCTCTCTTCTTCAGATCCTGGCTTTTTAAACTCTTTCCTTATTCTGAAACCCATAGTCACCTATTTTGATGCTTTTCTTCTCTAGCAACTTTAGAACCTATTACCTCTATGTCTCTCGTTCATGAAATTCCTACCAAAATAATCCATCTTTTTTGGCCCATGTTTAAACTAGTAGGCTTCCAAAGAGTGTGAAGGAAAGTCACAAAACACTGCTGACTGATTATACTGCCAATGTGGGCAATCCTAACTTGGTTGATTCTTGTCTACAGCTGCTCTTGTCTGTTCCTTTCGACCTCCTTCAATCACATTCTTTGTAGTGACTGTTCTAAACTCACTGTGTATTTTTAAATGCCTAATACTATTTCTTGCAGTTGACCATCTACTCTGGTGGCTCTGTTTATTAATTCAACATTTTATTCCCTCCTACACTCATCATGATTGCTTTGAGCTTTTCCATATTCTTTTAAGTCCTTAATGTCAACATCTCTCCATCACTCACAGATTAAAACCTCCTCTACCACTTTATTGAGGTTTAAGTGCTGGCCTAAGCATCCTAGTTTTACTTATTTTCAATTATCACGATATCCACTTCACTGATTCAATATTTTATTGACTCTTTACATAAACTCTTCTTTTCTTTTCTTTTTCTTGAATTGAACTGAAACGAACAGTTTACTTCTATGGTATACTTCTTATATATACGGCTTTCTTTTGTTTTCATTGTCCATGGAAAAGGTATGTCAGTTACAGATTTTCCTCCCTTAAAATAATGCAGTAAAATTTGACTGCAAAACTATCTGCGCCTGCTTTTATTTGGAGGGAAGCATGGTGCTATTGGATACTTTTGTTTGCAATTTAATTTCCTAATTTGATATTAATTTATACATATCTGTACTTTTTATGAGTCCTGCTGTGTGACTTATGTTTCTTTTTTTTTTTCTAAACACTGTTCATTCCAGCCAAGCTTTCAATTATATGGGAATCATCTTGTTCATTGTATTCTCTTATAGTTTTTTAAATATCTCTAATGCATCTCTAAAAAATCCATTGCATGCTATATATCTAGGTGCTTTATTCTTGGGGGACCCTCTTCCTCAAAAATCTCATTCATTACTTTAAATCAAGATTTCATTTAAACGTCTCTCTTGAGCTCCTGTGCAGTGTTTTCAATTGCAGCACAAGCATATTCAACCTGTCTTGGTTTCCATTACCTAAACCCGATATGTCTAACATTAAACTCACAGTCTCTACCAGCACCCCAGAAGTACCTCTTTCTGGGCCAGGTCACTGATCATCATAGGACAATTCTTGTAGCCATTTAGACTAAATATTGTAGTTCACCCTTTAACTTCTTTACCAAATCTCTACAGTTACAGAATCATCACTGTGTCTCCCATAGTCCTCTGTCCCCTCCCATTCTACAACCGTGAACTTGCAATTTAGCACCCCATTTCTGAGCTAATGTGGTAGCTTTCGAATTTACGGCACTGTTTCTAAACGTTCCTCTTTTCTAATACATTCTTCTCATCACACACACATTAATTGTGTATGTTTTTAAATATAAAGACTTTTTAAGTTATACAATATTTTATGGCCGACACAGCACATGTAGGACAGATGGAAAACGCACTGATGGTTCCTTCTTGCTCAAACGTAGAACTGAAACTTCAGATTCCTCTTAACTTTCTAAGAGAACTAAAAATCAAATCTATGTTGAGTTAATTGCCTTTCAGGCCACAGAATCTCAATCTTCTATATGAAATTATAAGTTCTCTTATGGCAGGAGCTGTGATTTATGTTATTTTCTCACATAATCTCAAACTTTGTGTGTTGGTGTAGAAGGTGCCCAACCAATGCTGAGCTATTTTCTGACTGTTAGAGAAATATATGGAAGTTATGAATGTATTGATTTGGGAAGCATGTAGGATGCTTCTGTTATCTCACTGAGAAGTGTACCACATCTTGAACAAACTGTTCTTTTGCATATTAGTCATGAAAAATGTGTGTCCACTCAAAACATTAACATAGGGTTAACCTGGAAGAAACTTCAGCACCAACAATTTTAATAAGTAGATAAATAAAAAATAAAGAGATTCAATCTTGTCTACTCCTACTGTTTTGTTCTGAAAAAGAGATGAAAGAAAAATAATGAGAATACCTACTCTTGGCAAGTTTACCCTCCCCCAACCCCACACACATATTTAATTGGGTCCATGATTTATACAGTGTGTTTTACACTCTTTTTCCACCCACTCTCAATATTACAAATATTAATCACTGCTCCATGGTCAGTTGTAAGGATTAAAGGCTAGCGTTGTGTTTCTCCATAAGCAACCTGACGTCACACAGAAATGTATTCTGCTTTTTGTTTCCATACCTCCACATCTAACTGTTCATCTACCATATTCTGATCTCTAAAAGAAAGAGTAAAATTATCTCAGTAGACAGCTATGCTAAACAAACAAACAAAGTAAAAAGAAATGCAAAGAAATCCTTTTTGGAAATGCCAAAGCATGAGAAAAGCTGGCCAGAGAGTGAAAATGTTTTTCATACATAGACTCCAGTTTAGGATATCAGAGAATAATCTTCATACCTAAATTGCTGAAGTCAAGAAAACAATAGTCGAGAACCCACCGACATAGACTAATGAGTTAGTTGTTCTTGGCGTTGACAGCACTGGCTATGTGGGTCATGTTGTGGTCTTCAGGTCAAAGATACTGAATATAACTGAGCTTCTCTAAATTCAAACACTTGCTCCATCCTTATTTTAAATGGGACCCAGAAGGGTGTCTCTGGACTAGGGTTAGTCTAGGGTGTCACCAGAACTAACTCTAGGAGGAGGATGGATTACACGCAGACAATAGATAAGGAAGGTGAAAAACAAGCAGGCGTGTGCTACTTAAAGGAGTTGCTCATGTTCTTTCTTACTTAGTTCATGAAAAGATTCCTATGATTTTCCTCAACTTCTCAGCCACACATGTAAACTGTATTTTTTCTTCAGTAGGATCAGAGCCCTCTGGGATACAGAACCATCTCAGACATAAGTATATGAACCGAAGTCTTCCACGTTAGTGGGCAGGGGTCTTCAGAGGATCAGGATCATATATATAAAACCCTGTACCAGTCGGGATAAGCTGGATTATTCTTCAATAATAAACAACACCATCATTCAGTGTGTGAGTAAATAAAAATGTATTTTTTGCTCATCCTACATATGATATGGATGAGTAATGGTTAGCAGGGGAATTTGTACATCCACAGTCAAACAGAGATTCAGGTTAAAGGATACTCCATCTCAACCTGTGCTTCCAGGATCACCCAGGCAAGGGAAGGAACTATGGCATACCTGGCTCTTAAAACATTGGCACATACATGCTGCACAGCACATCATTCACTCCCATTTCATAGCCTAAATTGAAAAAGGGCAAGGATGTGCAATTTTATTATATGCTAAGAAAGGAGAAAAACTATACCAAATGTGAGCAGATTTAATGACCTCATTCCACTTCATGAAAATTGTCTCAATCATATCCTTCACTATTATTCTCATCCAAAATATAAATACTGACTGTGCATAGGAACTGCTATAGACAGAACAGACAGAAAAGAAAATGGGTGTGAATACCACATACCACAAAAGTATCTCCTAAAGCAATTCAGAAAATGGAAACCTGGCTGATATCCAATTATATTTTATTTAATCTTTTGCTTGGACTTTTCTTCTTCCTTCCTTTTCAATCAATCAACAAACCTCTTCCTGGTCTATACTCTTGATGTTTTCTTTCCCGTATTTTTAAAATATTTCACTTTCAATCTCCTACTGTTACACGATGAATTCTTTGGAACAAAGTGATACATACAGCAAATTCCTTTGCAGTATTTTCAAAGCCTTAAAAGACTTAATGACATTAATTCATTAATTTCTTTTTACTCGAAATCATTCCAAAACTTATCAGTTTTAAGCCCTGACTAAATTAAGGCAAAGAAAATAAAGATGTAATTCCTGCCTTTGTAGAATTACAACTTCTCCTAAAGAAATGGGACATAAACAATGAACTACAAGAAAAAAATAATAAGGAAAAAAAGTCCACCATAATATTGTTTCAAGTCCCAATCACTAATATTAATATTAACTACTGGTATATTCTTAAACCCCCACTAGTGGATCCTATATGAACAGAAACAGTGTTGTAAGAGGTGACAAGTTGAGCTTTTCTGAAGTTTCTTGCCTATGTTCAGCTAATGAAAACTTTAAAAAGAGTTTAGTTATGTCAGAAAACACAGGCAGCAAAGACTATAGAGACAGAGAAATAATTACTTTGCTCAGAGGCAGAGACATAACGGCTTTTTCAATTATCTACATGAAAGCAAAAAATTAGTTAAGCTTTTTGTTTGTTTGCTTGATTTTTACCTAATTATTACAGATAACTATTGAAACTAAGGAATCAAGCTAAATACATTAATCGGAATTGTCCCACCCTGCCCTTTTGTACACATTAGGAAACATCTGGACCTGGGCTTCTTTTCCTATTCTTTATGTACCTACAAGGTGTTACCTTCAGTTCCTTACCCGAATCATGGTTCCAAATTGTGTGTGTGTGTTCATGTGTGTAATTTTTTGAAATTCTTCTCCTACCCTCCAGAGTCCCCTGCAGTGAACTGGCTGCCTGGCCTGTTATTATTGCTTTGCTAAAGGCTCAGAGGGCCATGTGATTTGGCTGCTTCCATAAAAATAAATTTACTGGAAAAACATTTTTTTTTTCCTTTTTATTCTAACATGGGCATGAGAGGCTTGTCTGGGTCACTGAGGGAATTGTCTCAAATATCTCCTTGGCATTTGTCAGTGGCTACTAAAACTCTGAAGCTTCAGTTTCACACAATTTTTAGGCAAAGAACCTTGGGTGAAGATGATATGATACTTTATGTTAGTTTATCATATAGACACAGTCACATCAACATTTGGAGAATTCGTTTGATCCTTCAGAACATGTTTTCATGGAAAGAGAAGTCAAAAACAATGATGCCCAAGTTGTAGAGTTAGAAACAGAGGGAGAGAGATAAGATGGGCTACAAAAGGCAGTTTCAGGGCTCACTCTATGACTCCTTTTATCTGCTGAGTGTATTCACAGAGGCCATTTGTGTACAATTGTCCATGGTGTCCACATTTTAGAGCGATGTGCCACCACCATCTAACGCTAGAGTACTGAATAAAAGTAACACTACATTTCAAGGAAGCTTGATCAATGTGCTTTCACTGAGATTCGAAATTCAATCTGGGATCTATTATATGAGTGGATATCTCTTTTAGTTCTTTCAAAATTGGTGAGGCACCCTTTCTTTTGGAAGTAAGAAAAGAAAATATGTTGTTACTTCTCAGAGATATTTCCATTCTAGTTTTTTCTAGTTCATTCCATTCCAAATAGGTACCATTTCCATGATCACCACCATTCTCAAAGATACACTGAAGCATGTTGAAAATGTCTGCGGTAACATAGTTAAGCATGAGGTAAGAAAGAAGTCTGACACCAAGTCCCCTGGTGAAGACCGGGACGGGGAAGGTCTAGGGCTTCCGTAAGTGATGGAAGTTTCCCTCTCGGTTCTCATACAGACAAAACCAAACCTGGATGCTGCCTTTTTGCTTAAGTTTCAAAATACTTTGATTATTAAGGACATGGCGGCTTATACACAGGTCACATCATCATCATTTCCGGGATCTTTTCAAATCTCTCTTCTAAAAATAGAAGCAGAGGTGAGGCGAAAAGTCTTAGTGTTTCTGTGATTTCTTCCAAATAGAACTGCCCATCCTTTGAACTATCTCTCAGTCAAAAAGCATGAATAAGAAGGAAAGCAAAAAGCAAGGCTTTACAACTGCCTTCTCTCTGTGTATTTACCTGTTCACAATGGACCTTGGAAGCCTTTTACAAATTATTTTACTGATCCTGGCTTCTTGACAATTCAAGAGCAAACGTTGCCCAGGTTTGGAGTGACTTTTCTGCATAAGTAAGTGCAGCATCAGTATACTTTGGGGCTCTATAAAGAACCCTTAGTTTAGCAGTAAAACTGAGTTGTTTTTAAGGAAGTTGATGTCAAGGGCTGGAGCCACAGACACAGAATATTACAATAGACCAAAAGAAAATAGCCAAGGACTTTGTGATATTTATGCTTAAAGACTGTACCAGCAGGACATTTATGGGGCTATTCCAAGTGGAGTTCGCCAATCGTGAGTTTGAAGGCTCAGCTCAGTGGAACAACATCCCATCTTTCTCTTCATCATTTATGGGGTCCCTGTTGGCCTCTGAATGTTTTCTGAGGACTGGGAATGTATGACATAAATCTTTGCCTGTCTTTTTAAAGGAGACTTTGGTTGTCTCAAGGGAAAATGGCATTGGGTCAATTCCATCCGGCAACCTCAAGTAATAATGGAATAAGGAATGTAGGTCATATTGATCCACAGAGGATGGAGAAAGCTTTTCTAAGTATGAGTCTGCTTTGCTGGGGTACAAATATGTCTTTCCTGATCATTAACTTTATGTTTAGCTTTGTTCTTGGAGGAAACTAATTTTTAGTGAAATGGCAGCTGATATCTTTGTGGTTCTTTCTTCTTCACTTTTCTTCTTTCCTGTCACATATATCTCCACTGTCCCATGTTTCTGCAGCATGTGCATAAAAATTATGTCAGATCAACTTGCAATGTTTTTCTCTAGGTTTTTAAACATGGATTGTTTTTCCCACAAATGAGTATATCTCCTGCTTATCTAATCCATGTTTATAATCTACTTATCCATTGTTTTCCAAAATGCCTGCCAATAAGTACATCATAAATAATTGTTGGATAAAGTTGGTTTTTAGAAATATTTTATTAACATCTTTCTTCCTTAAAAAAATCAGAAGACCTTAACCACCTCCCCCCACCATTAACTCTTTATTGCCCCCTGGGCAGAATGCTGTCTTTCACACCCTATCCCTAACTCTTTCTACGTCATTTCCCCATAATCCCATGGTATCCCCATGTTACTGCCAACCTAAACTTCTTTTTATCCTTTTATTAACCTGAACAAGCTTTTTATAACTTTGAAGGTTCTTCCCATCTTTTCCATTTGGGAATTTAAATTTCTCCTTCGAAATACAGGTCAATTGTTAATTCCTTGTGAATCCTTATTTGATTTTCCAGAGTGACACTTCCTTAGTGATTAAGTGACACTTTGTAACTGTCTATACTATATCACCAATCACACTGTAAATGTGATAGTGGGATTGTTTGTTTATTTGGCACCCCACTATACACATACACACACACACACACACCGTACAAACTTCTCTGAGCATAAATATTATGTCTTATTCCTTGTGTCTAAGTACCCAGCTTAGTACCTGAAAAGTAATTAGGTATTAAATACATATTTTTTGAATGAAAAAGTAACTAACAAATGAGTTACTATTCATTAATAACTCATTATCATTAATAACTCATTCATAATATCAAAAATGAATGAATGAATGAATCAATGGAATAGGCAGGAATGCAGAGACTAACAAAAAATTATCCTGGGTTTGAAACCTGCTTTAACCGCTTCTAGCTTTTGATATTGGGCACATTTCTTACCTTCCTAAAGCTTCAATTTTTTTATCCCTAAAATGGGGTAGTACTTATATGATACTGTTGTGATAAAGGTGACACAAGATAATTCATGGAAACACTTGGCAGTGTCTGGAAGATGAGGAAAAAGTGAAAGAAGAGGAAGAAGGAAGAGGATAAGAAATAGGAGAAAAAGAAGGAGGAGGAAGAGATGCAATAATGCTAAAAACATGCTCACCAAAAATGAGTGGAAAAATGAGGAGAAAGTAGACAAAATCCTCCTAATCAAATGGTAATTCTTATCTGGAGTTCTTATTGGATTGTGTGGGAAGGAAAAAATTATTAATAGTAAAAGAAAGTTTTCATACAACTGTTGAATTCAGTTATCCATTCTTATATCTTTTCAACTAACACAGATATTCAAAGGAATGAAAAGGAATTTAAAAGAAAAAGTAGTTGCAATAGTAAGTGATAAATGTATAAGAGAGATTTTTGTCCTTTTAAAAATGTTTAAGTAATAAATAAAAACATCATTAACAACTATTACTCTTCATGGTGTTCTTCATGGGGCAGATTCCTACAGGGAGGGCAAGATATCAAAGCGATATCCCTAAGATGTCATTTAGGAGGAGCTTTAAAAAGTTTATAGGACACGATTTTTTAAATCGCCATAATATACTGTCACAATCATTATGGACATGTTTTAAAGAGGAAAAGAGGAATGGGGCTTTCCAGAGAGTCAGATTTCATTAACCAAAACAATTTCTGTATCAATTGTTATAGCTACATCAAAGCCATTGAGAATAAATGAGGTCTCACAAGAAACTTTTAACTGGATTATTAAGGGGATTTTAGGGTAAGAGTGGGAATGTGGTTCAAGACTCACACTCCAGGGAAGGGTGGAGAGGAAAGACAGAAGGATTCTCCTTTAAACATTTGAATAATCTTTATCCCTAAATAAGTAAGACTTAGTCAAATGTGGGCTAGGAGCCTCTGGTAGTAGCCAGAGGTACCTCCTCAGATCTCCTGTCACCTTTTGCTACTAACCAAGTAAACCTAGGGAGGAAAGTCCGTATAAATCCTTCATAAACAGCCACTCCTATACTCATATCTGTCTGTCATCACCATGTAGAGCACTCTTATTGCTCAGAAGGTTCTGAACAGGACCTTACACACACACACACACACAGAATGGAAATTTCTCTCATATTCTCTCTACTCCCTCAAATCTATGATGAACAAACATTAGCAGTGCCAATGATTCTCGAATATAAATATTATTAAGTCATTTTGATGTCATAGGAGCTCCAAAATGGAAAAATGATTGAAGGACAAGTGGTTTTAAGAATACTTTGGAGGCCCCTAAGTCATCTGCTCATTTCAAAAAGTGTGGCAAATGCTAGAAAGAAAGTTCTTGAGTTGAAATTATGCTGTGTTTCCAAGTATTCTTTCAAATAAAAAGAAGAAAATGTCAATTTAAAAAGCTGCCATATAAACATGTGTGCACTTAACTTCTACCTGTGCAATAAACCTGTGGCATATAGCATATATATTAATATACATGCATGTCTATATTTTTTTTGTGTGTGTATATATATATGTTGCTTGGCAGTCAGAACAATATCTATTATCATCCTTCACCCCAGGATGTGATTTGCACACACTAAGTCTTCAGTAATTTTCTTACTGAAATACCTATTATTGATATCATTAAAAAAGCGATTAGTACCCCTTCAACAATCTTTCCGTTTCTAACACATATGCCTAAATGTGTGGAACTGGGAGTCAGAAAATGTGCAATTTCCATCTCTTGTCATAGCCCCAAGTGCTATTATTATTCACCAAAGGGCAGTGATTTGCTTGGTGCTGCACAGCTCTCCGGGGAAAGTTCTGTCCCTGCCGTCCCTGCCATCCCTGATGAGTGGGACTTGACGAGCAGGGCTTGTGACACATAAAAGACAGGTAAGAACTGGCAGGAGTGAGGAGCAACCTAAGCCTGTGGCTTAAAATACCATTAAAATAATCATTAAAACCAGGCACCTTCCACGCCCCGTGATCCAGGCCAAAAACACAGGAAAATGTAAGATTTTTCACCCTGTAACCACAGGCTCTTTTTGTTGTTGGTTGGCATCAGAGAAGGAGTGATAAATTCTTTCCTGGATACTCCAGGAGACAGTTGCATTGTTGTGAATGTTGTTATAATATCTCATCAGCCCACATTTTCTTCATTTATGTTGGGATGTATATAAGAGTGCCACACAGGGTTTGGACAGTTTTATTTTTTTTATTTTTATTTTTATTTATTTTTTTTATTTTTTTGAGACAGAGTCTTACTTTGTTGCCCAGGCTAGGGTGAGTGCCGTGGCGTCAGCCTCGCTCACAGCAACCTCAAGCTCCTGGGCTCAAGCAATCCTTCTGCCTCAGCCTCCCGAGTAGCTGGGACTACAGGCATGCACCACCATGCCTGGCTAATTTTTTCTATATATTTTTAGTTGGCCAATTAATTTCTTTCTATTTTTAGTAGAGACGGGGTCTCGCTCTGGTCAGGCTGGTTTCGAACTCCTGACCTTGAGCTATCCACCCGCCTCGGCCTCCCAGAGTGCTAGGATTACAGGCGTGAGCCACCGCGCCCGGCCATGGACAGTTTTAACAGGCAAAGTGGTATCCTCCAGCCTGCTTAGAGTATAGCTTATAAAGACTAATGTCTTACTCGAGAACATGGAAGCCCAAGGTGATATCTCATGATGCATCATTTAAGGACCTAGGTTTGACTTTTGATCACCCAAAGAAAGACATATCCTTCAAATGCTAATTCCCTGTCTCAGTGCATGCAGGATTCGATAGCAGAATACCATAAACTGGGTGGTTTATAAACAACAGAAATTTATTTTTCAAAGTTCTTGAGGGTAGAAATCCAAGATCGAAATGCCAGAATGGTCAGGTTCTGGTGAAGTCTCTCTTCTGGATCACAGGGGGCCAATTTCTCACTGTATCCTCATCTGGCAGAAAGAACACAAGAGAGCTCTCTGGGCTCCTTGGTATTCGGTCACTAATCCTATGTACAAATGCTCCACTCTCACGACCTAATTAGGTAATTACCTCCCAAAGACCCCCCTCCCCCATACCACCACATTGAGGGTTAGGATTTCACCATATGAATTTTAGGGGACACAAACATTCAGCCCATAATATCTCCCAAATTTGAAAAGCAGGTAAAGTATCCCGTGAAAAGATGCCAGCATGTGTGGTAGGCAGAATGTTTCCCAACTAAGTTCATGTCCTAAATCCCAGAACCTAAGAATATATTACCTTACATAGCAAAAGGAGTCTTTATAGATATGATTAAATTACGGATCTTGGTGTGGGGAGATCATGCTTCATCACAAGGATGCTTACAAAGGGAAGGCTGGAGGGTCAGAGTAAGAATAGAATATGTAATGATGGAAGCATAGATCAAATGGACATAAGAAAAAAGCCACAAGCCAAGGAATGTGGACAGCCTCTAGAAGCTGGAAAAGGCGGAGAAATGAATTCTTCCCTAGAACCTCCAGGAAAAAATACAATCTTGCTGACACCTTGATTTTAGGATATCTAACTTCTAGAAGTCCGAGACAATACATGAGTATTGTTTTTAAGCCAAGAAGGTCGTGATAATTTGTTCTGGCAGCAGCAGTAAACTAATACACAGTGAAATTTGAAAAAAAAATCATCCTTTCAAACAGATCTAGGCAATGGCACCTCTGAGTTTCTGCACACATATTCTAGCCCCTTTTGGAGAGTATCTAAAGACACTTTTGCACAAATAGGCTTTGCATATTCCCCAAAGACATACACTATTATGGGTATAAGGTATGTTAAATTGTAGCTCTATGTTTAAGATACCACCTATGGAATTTCTGGAAAAGTAGCATTTTCTTTTTCCAAGCAGCTCTGTATTAGTTCAGAACTCCCCAGGAAATGTATCACATGGGGCTCAAAAGCTAATCTTTAAGGCCATTCTGGGGCATTCTTTCCACGTCTAATCCTGATTATTAATGACATAGGTCTCCAGGTATCATTGAAGAAAGTGCTTCTGCCTCTTTGTCTATTGCTTTGATATGCAGACAAGCTCTACATGTTCAAAACCATGATGGTTTTCCTGACATTGCTGTTGGCTTTAAGCATGCCTAGAGTATACTTTTTCTGCTCTGGTATTGGTTGTACCTTCTACTCAGGTTACCAAAGAGCACATTGGTTTTGTTTTGTTGTGTTTTGTTTTTGCTTCTGAAGTTAGCCTCCTAGGGTCTGCCCTCCTCCCCCAGGTTGCCATGCTGATGAAAGCTGGTCTGGCTACTAAAATCTCCTCACACATTCCAGGAATTGTTCTTTAGTTCCATGCACCAATGCTAAAGTAGGCAAAATACTTTCCATGCCAACTTGAGCTCCACCCTGCTACCTAGGGAACAAAGCCAAGCAGATTCTTGCTTTCTATGTCTCACAGAGATTTTGACAATTCTACTTTCCTTGTTGCTGTTCCACTCTCTGTTTTCCAGATATTTAACATTAGTCCCATATCTGGGGACCAATCTCAATAGCACGTACTCAGCTATATTTGAAAACTATCCTCATAGAAAAAATGGGACTGGATTTACTTCCCTACTACTGAATGTCTGTGTACCCCCAAATTCACATGTTGAAATACCAACCCCCAATGTGATGATAGTAAGAGGTTGAGCCTTGGGGAGCCTAGATAATTAGGTTGGAGCTCCCATGCATGGAAGTAGTGCTCCTATAAAAACAGACCCCAGACAACTTTCTTGTCTTCTTTCTGCCATGTGATGATAAGATGAGAAGTTGGCAGCATGCAATCTAGAAGACGGTCCCCACCAGAAGCAACCATTCTGGCACCCTGATCTCAGCCTCTCAGCCTTAAGAACTGTGAGAAATAAATGATCTCTTGTTCATAAGCCAACTAGGTGATGGTAGCTTGTTAATAGCAGTCTGAATGGACTAAGACACTCTCTGCCTTACATATCTATAAAACTGAACAAAATACATGATGAAACAGTTTCCAAACACCAAAAAGCAGGCAGCACAGTACTCTGATTCCTGAGAGAGAGGAAACAAATGAAATGAGTCCCATGATTTCTCTCAGACCTGCCTGGTGGTAGTTTATAAACCACAGTGCAGCAAGGAATATTTCAAGTATAGCATGATGGTTTTATTGAGTTAGGTAGATAAAGATTAAAGTTCAGCAAGACTCAGGTGGCTGTAATTTTCAGGACAGAATATCAAAGAGGAGGGAGGTTGCTATGGACTGAATTGTACACCCTCAAAATTCATATGTTGAAGCCCTAACCCCAATGTGATGGCACTTGAAGATAGGGCCTTTAGGAGGTAATTAGGGTTAGAATGAGGTCCTGGGGATGGGGCCTCCCTGGTGGGATTGGTGTCCTCATAAGAAGAGGAAGAGAGTGATCACTTTCTCTCTCTTTCTACTGTGAGAGAACACAGGAAGAAGTCTACATCCCAGGAGAGAGGGCTCACCAAACAACAACTTGCTAGCACCTTTGTCTTGGACTTCCCAACCTCCAGAACTGTGAGAAATACATTTCTGTTGTTTAAACCACCTAGTTTATGGTATTTTGTTATATAGCATTAAAAAATGATTGTTTGACACCCATCAATTTTGAAGTGGATGGTTACACAGCAATAGAACTGGAACACAACTTAATTCTGTAAAAATATTTAAGGGATATTTAGATTGATTACAGAAAGGTCAGTTTGGTTTAATATTTAAAAACCAGCTAGTCAAATTAACCATGTTAACAAAATAAAAAAGAAACACTATCATCATCATAATAAATGCAGAAAATGAAGTTGAGGAAGTTTGATACCCATTCATGATTAAAAGTTTCAGAGAAGAAGAACAGAAGGAATTTTCCCTAGTCTATAATAGGGCTTTGATACAAAAACAACCTACCATAATGCTAACATTACACTTAGTGCTGAAAGAGGTGATGCTCTCTCCCTGAGACCAGGAACAAGGCAATAAACAACATCTATTCTCTCCATTTCTAGTCAACATTGTGCCACAGATCTTTGCCAATTCAACAAGGTAAGAAATAAAAAGAAAATCTATTGGAAAGGAAGAAATAATACTCTCTTTATTTGGAGATCTGGTCATCTATTTAGAAAATTACAACTAATCTACAAAACAAGATGAAAGGCACTAGGTGAGTTCATCAAATATATACAAATATAAATCATTTTTCTATATACCACCAATGAACCATTAGGAATTAAAATTTTAAAAATACTATTACAGTTGCAATGAAATATCTAAGTATAAATTTCACAACCTATGTGCATGACCTACACATTAAAAAACTACCAAACATTGCATAGAAAAACTACAAAGCAATGCTGAGACATAAATAAATGGAGACTTGCAATATTTTCATGGATTAGAAGACTCAATAATGTTAAGATTTCCATAATTTTATTTATAAAATTAATGCAAAGCCAAGTAATGTAATAGCAGTATATTCTTTTTAGAAATTGACTAGTCAATTATAAAATTTATATGGGTATGCAAATAACCTAGAACAGTAGAAAAAACTGCAAAGAGAAGAACAAAGTTGGAGTAACTACACCAAATTTTATGACTTACTCTTAAATGTGCTGTTAGCATAAAAATAGAAATATATATTAGTGAAACAGAATGGATAGTCAAAAACATACCCACACATATATGATCAATTAATTTTGATAAAGCTGCCAGGGCAATTCAATAGGGGGAAGGATAGTCTTTTGTACAAATGGCGTGGGGATAGGTATTTATTCACATGGAAAAATGAACCTGGACTCTTACCTTCCTCCATATAAAATATTAACTTGAAATGCATCACAGAACTAAGCTTCCAAAATAAAACAAAACTTCCATGAGAAAACAAGGGAAATCTTTACAACCTTGGAGTAGGTTAAGATTTCTTAGATAAGTCACAAAGATTATAACTCAGAAGAAAAATGAGCAAATTAGACCTCATCACAATAAAAACAAAGGACAAAACTCCTGCCCTTTGGAAGATACTAATAAGAGAATGAAATAGCAAACAGACTGGAAGAAAGTATTTGAAATACATATTTCTGATATAAGAATTATATCTAGAATGCAAAGAATCCTTGAAACTCAATACTAGATCAAGTAACCTTATAAAGATAGGCAAAAGTTTCAATCAGACACTTCATGAAAGAAGGTATACAAATAGCCAATAAGCACATAAAAATAAGTTCAGCATCTTCGGTCATCAAAGTAACAAAAATTAAAACTTCAAGTAGGTACCATTATAAACCCATTAGAATGGCTAAAATTGAAAAGATTCTCAGTACCAAGGGCTGGCAAGGATGTGGAACTATTACACACTGCCAGTGGGAATGCAAAATACTGCAACTACCTTGGAAAATAGCTTGTCAGTTACGTTTAAAGGTAAACATACACTTACCATAGGACATGGCAAGCTACTTGATATGTAACCAAAATAAATATAAACATATATCTACCAAAAGGCTTGTATATGACTGTTCATAGCAGCTTTATTTGTCCTGGCTTCAAATTGGAAACAACCCAATACCCATCAACAGACAACTGGATAAACAAATCATGGTATATCCATGCAATGAAATAATAATCAACAATTAAAAGGAATAAACTACGGAGACGTGAGACAACATGGATGAATGGCAGAGGCATTAGCTGTGTGGTCAAAGCTTCACACGAAAGAGTCCACACTCTGAGATTATAATTATATCAAATTCTAGAAAGGACAAATCTAATCAGTGGTTGCTGTGGCTAGAGGTTGGGGGATTGGAATTGACTAGAAAGAGGCACAGTCTTTAGGGTAATAGATGTTCTATATTTAGGTTGTGGAGGTCGTTACACAGATAAACATACATTTTTCAAAATTTCTTAAAACGTACACTTAAAATGGGTACAGTTTATTTTACATAACTTATACTTCAATAAAGTTGATTTTCTTCCTTTTCTGTCAATACTGAAATACATAAACACCCTCCAACTGTAAATCCTCATGCCACACCCCATCCTTATGCCAGGTCTGTGCGCTCTAACTCTTTATTTTATTTCTAAGGTGAGTTCCTTTCCAAGTGTTGTCTAAACAATTGAAGCAAATAGAACCCTGAGTGTTGGGGAACTTCATAAGCCCCACCAGCATGTGCAGCCTCATGAGTTTTCAGATGTTATATGATTCTGCTCCCTCTGGAATTTGCAGCTATTCAACCCTGCAGAATAATGACTAAAAGCTGATGACAAAAGGCAAGTATTTAAAGAATGACAGGTACAGGAAGAAACACATATCTGGGGAAAGGCATTAACTGTCTTTCCAGTGATGAGTGACTTCCAGAGGGCAAGAACCTATGTGTTCTACATCAAAGTGTCCCTGTGTGCTTTAGAAGGAAGTTATTTCTGTCTGCTCAAAGATGTTATGAAATGCTACACTTGGTGATAACAGTTACCACTCTTCCACCCCCTCATTGGCATAGAATTACAACACCAGGGGATAACAATTAAATATTATTAGAGCCTGTGGTTTAGAATGCATATATTTAGGACTTTAAAAGAACTGATAGTGGGTGGCATTGCTGAAGAGTTCACTATGAAATGACAATCAAACCCTTGAGAAAATAAATGACCATCCCAGCAGAACGCTTGAAGTGGAGTCCAGTTAGAACGTTGCACCATCCTAAAACAATTTTCACTTCCCAGATCTTCAGTATTGTTCTTTATTAAGAAACATTTTTTTCTGAATCACCTCTATTTAGACTTGTAGTGGAAGCAGCAGGCAGAAATACCCGGCCCATAAAATAATCTTTTCTCCATTCACGTATACACTTCTTGAACATTTATATAAACCAAGAAAGTCACATGGACATTCCAAAACTGGTGGGATATAAAAATGTCATTTCTGCCACAGTTTGAGATGCTTTTCTGTGCATGCGGCCCATTTACTGTGTTCATTGTGGTGTCCTGTCATAGAACGATGCTCTCTGGGTAGCAGAAAAAAACTTTAGGCAAATAGAGAAAACATCTGAGATTAAATGTTTTCCAGGAAAATGTCATAAGGGGACAATGAGTGTATGAATCATGGAAAGATGATTATCTGGGGATATCTGGGGACAGAAACTTCTAAGCAGCATCAAAACATGTTATCATATTTCCTGCTGGTAACTTGAGCCAACTTCAAAGCTCTCTTTAGTGGATTATGCCAAGAGGACCCATTATCAGAAAGGAGTAGTTAATTAGAGTGAATTATTAGAATGCCCTCCCTGCCTTAAATGGACTACAGCTGCTGAGTCACACTGTAAAAATGAAATTGGACCATTCATCTGCTGATGTAGTTTGTTTGAATTGGATATCTGGTTTTTAAAGCCTGGACCAGAGTGACACCAGAGAAATAAAAAGTAATCACAGAGTTTAGCAGACATCACATTTGAATGCCCTCTTCCTATGTTTTATAATCACGCAATATGCTTTTCTGGACATTTTTAACATTTTGAAAATTAATCAGTTTTCTCGGGGTGTTATTTAACCATAGAAATTTTCTTCCATCATGAAAACAGCCATTGTTCCCAGAAGTGTGTTTTAACTGTATTGATAGTGCTTGCAATATTTGGAGTCTCACTATCTAATGCCACTGCTTCATAAAGGGGAATTTAGACTGAAGGTCACAACATAATAAAATCATTTTCTTAGCCACTCCTGAAATAAACTTGAAAGGAACAGGTGCATGGTCTGGGAGGAAGACTGAGTTGATTGTATAAAAGATCTCTTCTCTTTTTTTTTCCTTTTTTTTTTTTTTTCCCTCTCTCAGTAGGTACCCAAAAATGTCATGAGAATGCAGTTTGATACAAACATATGCATCTTACTCTAGGAAAAAAAATAAACAGCAATTATGAAGAAACCAAACTGGCACAGACAACTGATAAAAGAAGATGTGTGGCTCAATTTTCTTTCCTTCATCCTTGGTGTGCACACATCTGGGAATTTGATAAGTTGTCATAAGGTCAAGGAAGTAAACAGATGTCTGTTGTTGATAGCAATCTCCGGTGAACTTTCAGAGCCTAGTGGTGATTTGCCCAATGGCTCTGTCCTTATCAGAATGCCATTACAAACTCACCTGCGTAAGTGCTGCAGCCTGCCCAAGCAACCTTCATCTGGCATCAATCGTGGTCGTAAAACAAGCCCATGAGTAATATAACAGCCCAGGTGTCTACAATTTCCAGCTTCCAAACCACCTGAAAGCATGCAACTACGTTCAAATCACAGTTTCCCTATCTCTATTTAAGGACAGTGAAGAGAACTCTAAGAGTTGTAGCCCAGTCCCGGACATGCTTTGGTTGAATGAAACACTCTTACTCATTTCCCATCAAGTCAGCAAATGCTGTGAGTGATCGCAGTGGAATGACATACCCGAGGAGTGTAAAAGCAACTGGACTCATATCAGCAATGCAGCTTGCATAACCCACAAATGCCTCATCTTGAAAAAGATTGTCTTGACTTGTGAGTGTGTTCTTCATTCAACAGCTGGGAGGGTATGCTTGTGGTACCCAGACCTGTAAGCCTCAAACGTGGCAGCAGTTATGATCAAAAACATTTCTGGTTGGATATATATTCTAGTCCTGGGTCAGAAGACATAAAAGTAATGCATAAATTCTAAAGTTGATACCTATTTTAAAGATTAGATAAAGAGAACTAGATAGAGGTGATGGTTGCAAAACATTGTGGATATACTAAATGTCACTGAATTGTACACTATACACTGTTGGTGGGACTGCAAATTAGTACAACCTCTATGGAAAACAGTATGGAGAATTCTCAAAGAACTAAAAGTAGACCTACCATTTGATACAGCAATCCCACTACAAGGAATTTACCAAAAAAAAAAAAAAAAAATAGCCATTTTACCAAAAGGATACTTACAGTTGAATGTTTACTGCAGCACAATTCACAATCGCAAAGATATGGAATGAACCCAAGTGCCCGTCAATTCATGAGTGGATTAATAAAATGTAGTATATGTACACCATGGAGTACTACTCAGCCATAAGAAAAAATGATGAATGAATGAATACCTTTTGTAACAACCTGTATGAAACTGGAGATAATTCTCCTAAGTGAAGGATCACAAGAATGGAAAAACGAACACCACATGTACTCACTATTAAATTGGAACTAACCGATCAGCACTCATGAGCACACATGGAAGTAAAACTCAACAGAAATCATGCAGAGGGGAGGCAGGAGGGGATGGGTGAAATCACACCTAATGGGTATAATGTGCACTACCTGGGGAATGAGCACACTTATACTTTGACTCAAGCTGTGTAAAAGCAATCCATGTAACCAAAACATTCACACCCCCATAATATTCTGAAATAAAAATCAATAAATAAAATGGTTAATTTTATGTTGTGTAGCTTTTACCTTAATAAAAAAGAATTTTTAAATTATGAGAAACACATTCACTAAGTAGTTAAGGGAAAATATTCTGGGAACAATTCTTTCATTCCACAGACGGTTTTTGCACATTTAGTAAGGGCCAGGCATTAAAGCACCGGCTTAGAAAATGATGAAACTTACATTCTCAAACTTTTAAATCCCCAAAGGATTTAGAGCCAGAATTTCTAGTCTTTTTTATTGTTGTTCTAATCAAATATTTTGGGAAAGAAAATCTTGTTTTCTATCTTATCAAGCTAAAGTTTCCAGGGTTAAAGATCCTGGCTTCAATTTGTGCGTGTCTAAGCATGCTGATTCACCTCACTTAAATCTCACTTTTTCCATGTGAAAATGAAGAGAAGAAAGGCATCGATGTCAGAAGGACGTTTTGAGGATTTAATTAGATAATACAGATAAAGCATTTAACATAGTACTAGTATTAGAGTTAAGTTGACATTAGGCTTGATTATTGATGATATTATTATGTGACTTTCCCTTGTCCTTTATGTCAATATAATATTTTAAAGGTTTTTTTTTTTTTTGGTTTTCTCCATTTCTAAGCACATTTCCATGATTGTACAGCATATCTTAATGATGATAAAATCAGCAGCTCTGAATCAAATTAATTTTTAAAAGATTCTAAATGTGATATATATCTTACTGGTAGAGTTGGACCATGAAACTATAGATTCAAGTATTACTAGTTAAGAGCTCAATAATCAGTTCATTCTTTTCCTTGCCTTCAAGTTTCCCTACTCCTAAATGTTGCCCAAAAAACTGATTGATCTTTAGTCACCTGACAAAATTCTGTTACCTCCTACATTAGGCTCACTGTGTGTGAAATAGCCTTCAAGGTGGTAGAAGTTTTTTGGGAGAATAAGGATGAAATGAAAACATCTATAGCTTGCTTCAGTTTATTCTTTTCTCCCCTTTTTTTTTTTTTTTTGAAAAATCAACTTTATTGCTTTATTGAGGTATAATTTACATGTAATAAAATGCCCTATTTTATGTGTGCAGTTGGTGAGTTTTAACAAATATATGCTCTTATGTTACCACCACTTTAATCAAGATATCAAACATTTCTATCACTCCTCAAAATTACCCTTGTGTCCCTTTGCAATCAACCCCACCTTATTCCTGGCCTTGGGCAACTACTTATCTGCTTTCTGGCATTAATGTTAGTACAGTCTGGGCTAGAAAAAAATGTTTGCAAATTATGTTCCACAACTTCTTTTTGTAAGGTCCAAAGCTACAAATATTTTTTACATGCTTAAACAATTGGGTAAAAAAAAGAATAATATTAATATTTTATGACACATAAAATGTTTATGAAATTTAAAACTTTAGTGTCCAAAATGAAGTTTTATTGTAACAGCCATACTCATTCATTGATGTGTTGTCTATGGCAGCTTTTGTGCTATAATATCAGAGTTAAATGGTTGTAACAAAAAACTGTGTGACCTGCAAAGCCAAAAACATTTGCTATCTTGGTCCTTTACAGAAAATGGAATCACATAGTATGAAATCTTTCTAATCTGTCTTCTATTCTAAATGTGCGTTTTTGAAATTCATCTATGTTGCTGTACGTAACAGCAATTCGGTCTTTTTGTTGCTGATTAGTATTCCATTATGAGACTATACCACAATTTGTTTACTTATTCACATGTTGATATATATTTGGGTTGTTTCTCTGTTGGGGATCTCATGAATTAAGCTGTGTTCATGTGCTTATAGAAGTCTGTGTACATATGTTTTCATTTCTCTTGGTGAACATAGGAGAGATTTGCTGTCTAACAGAGCAAGGGTTTTGCAAACGTTATAAGCAACTAATTACTGTGAGTGAAAGTTCTAGTAGCTCCACACTGTTGCCATTCCAAAGATTAGCAAAACTTTTCAACTTCTATTTTTTAGGGAATAAAATGGCAAGTATTTCTAAGCAAAAACAAACAATGTGACTTGAGTTATTTATATTGCTCTATTTTTGTTAACATATTTTTAAAAAAAATCTGTTACGTATACGTTTAAGATATACAATACAATGCTATGGGATACATATACACGTAGTAAAAAGGTTACTAGCATGAAACAGATCAGCATATCCATAACTATTAATTATACTCACATTTTTACCTCTCTTGTCCTATTTTCAGAATGTGATATTGTCTTTAGATTTTCATTTAATAGCTGGATGCCTTCTATAGGAGACTGAAATATCCTGTAATTTTTTAAAATTCAGGTGCTGATAAAGCACAACAGAGTCAGCACATTTTTTTCTATAAAGAGCCAACTAGTTTAGGCTTTGCTGGATGCACATTGTCTCTGTTCAATATTCTCTTCCCTCTTCTTATTTTTTTAAAATGTAAAAGACATTCTTAGCTGATGGGTTATACAAAAATAAGCCATGGGCCAGATTTAAATGATGGGCTATAGTCTACCAATCATTAGACTAGAATATAATGTTTTTTATTATTTAACAATGGTCACAGTTTTCCATATTGTTTCCTTAAAAATACTGCTCAAACACAAGTCAATCTGACATAATAAGGAATAGCTCGCGAAGAAATTATCCTACGACATGGAAAACACTCTCTTATCTGGGTGATAGAAAACAAGTATTGTCCTGCCAGCTCAAATAACTGATTATTACATAGTCAAGAATTTCATCAGCTGATTATTAAACCACTAAAAGCTTGAAAGCAGCCGTGGTGGGAGTATTTACACCATGAAAATCAGCAAATACTTTTAAAAACATTTTTCTAGCGAGCAGGTTTATCATCATACCACTGGCAACAATTCTCGTGAATACTAGAATTTGCCTCTTTTCCCCTCACCAGATCTGCCTTTCTCTAAACCTCTCTCATTTTTGTAGATGTAGATAAGAACGTTAACTTTAAAACAGGAAACATTGAATGAAGCAGAGAGTAATGAACAGTCCACATTTATCAATTCACTTTGCAATAAGCAAGCAGTCTTCAAATATTCACAAGCTCTAGATTGCATATCCTTAAAACAGGATATGCAAATAAAATGCACTCACTATTTGTGACAAGCATGGTACTACAAAATTGAAATTTATAGGTATCTACATCAAAGCCTGTGCTTCTAGTGTTTACACGTTCTGTTCAAGATAATTTATTGAGAACCTGCTATCCCAAAGCACTCTATGAAGTGCTACTGGTCTGAAAGCCATCTAGTTACACATTTAGCTATTAATACAATAAAAAAATTAAACCTACAGCTACACTGTAAATGATTTGTTTTCTTCAGGCATTCCTCCAAACATTCCTGTCTTCTCACATTTAGTATGCCACCAGTTTGCATGATAATTTGCATTTACAAAGGAGATATTTGACTAACCCGTTGACAGAAGAGACCCAAGATGAGAGAGGCTCTTTAATCTTGCTCCTGTTCTCTCAGCTTTCCCAAGACAGCAAACAGAAGCCCTGCTCAGTTTAGGCAGCTGTTGATGGACATCTGATTATCGTGGTAAGAGTTTCCTGAGTCAATCACAAAAGTCAGGGTCTAGATTCTGGCCGGATACCAAATCAAGTGTACGCAACTTGTACAGTATTTGAAACATGGAGAGCAAGGAGGCAGCAGTAGGAAGAACAGGAAAACAGATTCCAGACGGGGGAAGCACAGCACAAAGCTGTGGAGGCAGAAGGGATGGGATGCTAGGACAGTCATTTTCCAGACCATGTGAGGGATTCAAGGCCACATGAAAAGCTTAGATATCACTGAAGAGTAGGTTGAAACCATCAGAGTGTTTTAAGAAGAAATGACAGGATCCAATTCTACTTTTGAAGGTGCACACTCAGTGGTCACTCTATGGTGAGTGAACGGTAGTGGGGCAGGGGAAGAATAAAAAAGGCCTGTTGGAAGGTTACTGCAGACAGTGCAGGTAACAGATAGTGCTGGCAAGGGAGAAGCAGCAAGAGAACACACTCGTAATACATTTTTGAGTTACTAATGTCAGGATTTGGGCAATGGGCTAGTGATGTTCTATTTTTGTTATGGAATTAAATGAGGGCTCTACAAGAGATTGCATGGGAAATTCTAGTGCTGTATGTCATTCTTCTAAAGTATATTTGACGTTTTTCAAGGAAAGATAATATCAGCGCTTTCTTGCACAAATACTGAATAGTAACTGCCAAAGAAACCCAGCTCTAGGACAACTGCAGCTACCATTAGGCTAGAAACCCCAGTAATCTTATGTTTAGCTGCCTAACTATGAATGAATGACATGACCCTTTTCCAAAGAAATATTCTGCATAGACGAAACTAATGTAAAATTAAAAGAAATACTTATGAAGATCCAGATTTTAAGCATAAGATTCTAATTAAGGGAAGAGTGGAAAATGGAAGGATGAGAAGAGGTCACTTTGGCCACTCTAGCTTCTGTAGATAACTGTTTATATTCCTGAAGATCTTAACCTATGCCAAGTAATCTCTCTCTCTCTCTCTCTCTCTCCCCCCCTCCCGTTCTCTCTCTTTCTCCCCACCCCCATTCTCTCTCTCTCACTCATACATACACACACACGCACACACATATTTTTTTTTAATTTTGAGAAAATTTCTATGGATAGAACTAAGTTGCTCAGATATTACTACAGGCCAGTCAATGTTTAATCACATCTATAAATGCAGATGAAAAGATGCAATAATACTTATATAAATAGGGAAGTCATTTCCAAGGCAAGGCTGCAAAATGAAGTGCCTTTCGATGTTCTCCACTTTCATTCAATGGTGATCTCTGACTAATCCCACCTACAGAGAAAATAGGCTTCATATTGGAGTCTGAGTTCCTTGTCTATATCCCAATAGGCCAGACACTAGAAATGGGAGTGGATTTTGTTTCATGGATACTTTTCCTATTTAGAGAAGGGGACTCATTTAGACTTTGGCCCGGGAGTATCCTCTTCTGTGAAGAGTTTCCAAACCCAAATAGGGTGTGGTGAGCAATCCTGGCACACCAAGTGGCTGAAGATGGATGCCCTGTGGGATCTTGCCATATATTACACCCACACACTCCATTGTCATTAGTACATATTAGACAACACCACCACACCCTGCCATGCACTAACATTTTCAATTAAAAAATCTCCTGAGGTTTCCGTGTAAATATTTTAACAAAGGGTAACATGAAGGCCATTGCTTCCAAGGACTCCTAACAGAGACCTTTTGCTACATACCATCATTTCGTCTGGATACAAAGTGAAAAAATAGAGCACCCGAATATGCTGCAAGAGACATAAAAAATGGAGGCCATCTCATCAACAAAAGAGTATCTTCAGGACTTTAATTCTATACTCTTTTCGTCCACGCTATATAACCGTATATTTCAGTATCTACTAATGCTACCTTCCGTTTTACTATTTCACTCCGTAAGTGACTAAGCTGAAAAGAAATATAAATGTGCTCATCCAGACGTGCCATCAGACTGGAACACAATGTTCTCCCTGTTCACCATGCCACCTGCCACCATGCACACACCTAGGGAAAAAATAAATATCACTCAACATTTGTGAGATAACATATGTCCATACTTATCACAAATCTGAATTGGGATACTTTGGAACTTTCCATCAATTAGAAAAATATAAGAGAGAGTAAGAAAAACTCATCAATGTTTATCCGAGTTTCTAAGATGCAGAGCTCCTAGGGGGTCACAGTGCCAGGACCCTCTCCCCTACTGTGAATGAGTCAAGTGGGAAACTGTTTCTTCTCTGATAGAATAGACACACCCTCCAAATAAAATATGACATCAGCCTCTAGTTACATAGGAAGAAAGTGAGTGGAATATGCAACAAAGTAATTATATTACTGTGAATTTTCAATAAAGATTCTCTTATATTAAGTATATGACTGATTGATGCAATGAGGTTTTGGGTTGAAAATAATGACCAAGAAAAGGCTTGGTTTATTCTCCTTTGGCTAATTTGCCAATTAAATAAAACATCTACTAAGTTTGCATCATTTCTGCTTCCTGGTGCAATCTCTACGT
This sequence comes from Cheirogaleus medius, assembly GCA_008086735.1. Classification (NCBI taxonomy): domain Eukaryota; kingdom Metazoa; phylum Chordata; class Mammalia; order Primates; family Cheirogaleidae; genus Cheirogaleus; species Cheirogaleus medius. The sequence continues at coordinate 4,661,971 of VBSM01003215.1, read as the reverse complement.
TTGCATACAAAAAAAAAAATAGAACTGCTCATTATAATCCCTCCCCCAAGAAAAGATCTGGAAACAAGTGATTCAAATCAGCAATGCTTTCCCCACATTACCCTTACCCTAATTAATGACCATAATGACACAAGGATTGGGACTCTTGCCAATTATTAGCTTCATCTCTGTGTTCTGTTTCTCAACATAGATTCAATAAACAATTCAAGACTTGCTGGAGTTTGAAAGCAAAAACCAAAGCCAAAACCCTGGGTATATTAAAACCATTCCTGCAACAATAAACTCCAACCAGGAAATGAACTAATCATTCCCGTTGTTCAACTAAGCTCCTAACTGAAGAGGCTGAAATCACAGCCCCCTCAAAAAGGAAGCTCTGGCTTAGCTAACAAGAGAAAAGCATTTACTGACCTTCAGGTACCCTTTGTTTCTGGGCTTCTCTGACATACCCTCTTCTTCTGAACCACATGCCTCTCATTCCTCCAAGCCAGCGTTTGATAGTTGAGCTTAGGATGGTGAATGGTGATGGGTGACTCATAACCCATCATTTGTATTCCATTAGGGGAAAATAAGCAAGATAGGGTGTCTGGTAACATGCTCTTAGCCAGATAGTTTCAATATTTTCCCCTAGCTATGTTTTTTTAAAGGCACCAACCAGGAGAATGTGAGAGCACTATTTAGGAGTTGGTGAACCTATCTGTTGTTAATACAACATGTAATTGGAAATCTTTGCAATGTGAGGAAGTCTGCACCCAAAAATCTATCATGTAGATTTTTAATACCACTTATATGCTAAGGGATGGGATGACCTCTGGGTCCCTAAACTGTTCCTTTAACCATCTTGTCCTTTGAGTTGAGTATAAGTCTGATCAGATGCAATGGAAAACCTGGGAAGGATAACATATTCATTCAACAACTCATTTGTAGAAGTTAAAATGAATTTAGGATTCTTCTAAGTGATGTCCAGGAAGAGGGCTGTACACCAAACAATCCAATGACATGTGGTGAATGAATGATAGAAGAATAGAACAAAGTTACAGGACACTTTCTACAGAGCCAAAACAGGGGTGGCTTGTGTGCAGTGCCCCGACATCAGAGTACTGGATGCTTCTACACATAAGTCCTGTGAGTGGAAGGGTTACTTGCAAGAGGATGGCGACTGAGACAAACTTCACACCAGACACTGGACTTCACAGGGGATACGTGTTTAGTCACATTCACTTGTGATTCAATAGCAGACAATGAATAAAAGTTTTAGCCTGAAAATTCTGTCCAAATACAGCCCATGTCTTAATCTACCAGAAATGCCTGAATGCACCTATTTTTTTCTGCTTTTCAGAAATATGTCTTTGTCCTCTGGTAATAGGATAAGAATTATCTACACCCTCAATTGCCTAGTTAATTCAAGTGCATGAACACCAAGTAAGTAGCATTGTATAGACCTTTGCTTAAAGAGATAGCATTTTGTTGTGCCGACATTTGTAAGGCAAAAAGTTTGCAAAGACAATAATCCTTTTTAGCTTCTTCATTCATACTGAAATAGTTTGCTTCCCATGATAGAGGAAGCAGATACAGATGCTCATTTTCCAGCTTCCCTTGAAGCCAGGAGTATTAGCAATTTAGCCAATTAGACAGCAGGGTGAATCTGTTCAGGGACAGGATTATCTGCATACTATATAGCCCTATTACCCACAACCTTTCTTCCTGCATTTGGGTGTTGAGTAAGGACATAATGCTTAGAGTTGTAGCAGAGGGGAGACAATGTCAGCCTTCAGGGTGACAGAAAAAGAAAACGGGAGGAGTGTGACTTCCTTATGACGTTGTTAATCTGATGAACCTATCCCAGAACTGCCAAAACTCTAATCTTCTTCGTATGTGAGATAAGTCTAGACTTCTTTGTATATTAGACAATGATGTCCCCAGTTGTTTAAGCCACTTTTGCTCTGGAAGTCTCTCACTTGCAACTCAAAGCAAGTGACTGGCTTAGAAATAGGGAGGCATGAGCCCATGCAAACCAATGCAACACAGGAGAGGCTTTCTCTAAGTTCTTGGATAAAATCATCCACCAGATTTGAACACTGAGGCATGTTTCTTCAATTATTGCTGATAGCCATTCGAGACCTTGGAATGGGCCAGCATGAGGATGAGCCAACAGACTGAGGATAACCAAGAGGAAAGTTGGAAAGTGTCCGTGTCCTTGATGACATTGTTGAGTCCCTGAGTCAACCAGCTCTATAGTCCACACTGCATCTTGGCTTCCCATCGTGTGAGATAATTAATGAAAGATTTAAGCAAATTTTTATATTGTTTACTATGGCAGGTTGACTACATTGATGGTCCCCATTAAGGATGTTTCTGGATCCATCGGTGCTCTTTGCCTTGCAGCTTTGTAGGATCGGCCCACTCTGACTACAGAAATTGCTTTATCCAGTAGAATGTGACAAAAATAATGGTGTGCTGGTTCTGAGCCTAAACCACAAGAGACCTTGAGTGTCTCTGTTCTCTCTCCTGGAAACTTGCCACCGTCACGGCTATCAGCCTGGCCCAGCCTGTAGATAATGAAAGACCACATGGAAGAGGGCCGAGTTGTCTCAGTGGACCCCATCCTAGACTAGTCTACAGTGAGCCGACACCCAAACACGAGGGAGGGCCAAGCCAAAATCAGCAGAGCTGCCTACCCAACCACCGGCTGACCACAGACGTATGTGTGAGCCCAGTCAAGACCAGAAAACCTTCCCAGATGACCCATAGACTCATGACCAATAATAAATGTTTATTGTTTTAAGCCACTGAGTTTTGCGATGAACCCATTATGCATCAAGAGCCAACTGACTCAGTTATCTTTATTCCTTGTGAATGAGGGCATCCTAGCTGATAAATCAAAGTAGAAAGCTGAAGTGACAGGCAGGAGGCTTCCCTTATAATATATTTCTAAGCAGACAGAATATCCTTGAAAGGTTTTAATTAGGGAAATGATCAGATTCATATTTTAGACAAAAACACTGTGCCACAGATATATAGGATGCTATTGAGTAAGATAGGGTGACTAAAATTTCACTGAAAATAACTGAGCCCAGGAAGGAAGGAAAAAATAAGAAAGACAGCCATGATTTAAAAAAAAAAAAAGGATCTGAGCCAAAAAAAAAAGAAAAGAAAAAGAAAAAAGGAACAGAGGTAAAGCATATAGGGTAGAAGCTGTAATTGCGTATTTCTTGAGTCCCTACCAGTGCAAATAAACTTACTTGTAGCCTACATCAGGTGCTTAAAGTGGGGCCTCCAGACAAGCAGCATCTGTAGCACTTGATAACTTATTAGAAATGCAATTTATCAGCCCACTTCAGATGTACTGAATCAGAAATTGGAAATGGGTCTGAGTCATCTGGATTTTCACGAGCCCTACAAGTAATTCCAATGCATGCTAAAGTTGGACCTAGGCCATGGGTAAGAATCTGTCAAGGATGCTGAATTATTGAAAACACCAGCACCTTCTTGAGATGACCTTGACCATAAGGGATGGAGCTGTGATGCCAGTTTTGTCTGGTTGACAATCTTTGTCTACTAATAGGAGCCTTGTTTCCAGCGTTGTTTCTCTGGATTCTAAACTCTCAGTGCCCGGGTTTTAGCAATAATCATCATGCCCCACACTGATTCTGAACTTTCTTTATCACATGAGGGTGACTGGGGCCTCTCTAGGTCAGTAGGTATTGAATCACAGAGTGAATATATATGGACCAAGGAAATGGAATTTAGAAGACCACTGGAGTAATGATCTTGCTCACCTCCAAAAGACCCAAGTACTGGCTTTCTGTCTTCTGGCTGGGAGGTTAGGGATGGATAATGTGCTGGTCAGTTCCGCCATTTGGATATCTTCCTAGGGGCCTGTGCTGACTTCCATACTCAGTATGCTATATCTTTTTCTATCAGAAATGTTCTGGAAATTTGTTGATCTCCCAGTTTTTCTAACTTCTGGGGGACTGATGACATGTTGGTGATGCAGAGAAGCATCCATCTTTTAAGTTATTCCAGGCATTACACTTCATGGAAGAGGACTTAGAAGGCCTTCTCTATAAGGGGAATTAAGGATTGTATTAGGAAGAAAAGGGATACTTAGTTGGTAGATAGCACTTTGAATCAGCAAAACATCTACAACGGAGGCTAAAAAGAGTACCATCTCTCACCTCTCAGACCTAATGATCCATTATTTTAGAATGAAATCATAATAGGACAAAACCTAAAGAAAGCTTAAGTAATTTCTTAGTATTGTCAACAAACTGGGTGCAACTGCGGAAGTTGTGGTATAAGCAAAAGGTTGTAAGCAAAGAGAACAATGTCATTGCACAAAAGAGTGAAAGTTCATAGTTCAGTTTCTGTTCCCACCGCTTAACTGAAAGAAACTACACTAGGAGATAGATAACCTCATTGTCCAATCCAGGGCAGATATTTGTGGCAATGAAAAAAAAAATGACAGGCTTTGACTTCCAGTCCTCATGACACAGAAACCATGTTTTATAGCACCATTTCCAACACATAGCAGTGATTAGTAACAACATGAAAGGGAAGAAAGCATAGGGTTGTTTACTCAAAAATGCTTTTACATTTTTGAAAACTTGAAATAGAACAGAAACATATTGTAGAAAGCAGAGGATAAATAACTATAATAGTACAACTGAGCTCCAGGAATAAAACAGCGGTGTTGTGTTGAAGTTTGATTTCCGTAGCTTAATAGAGACACCATGAATCCCTCATCTGGTGGGAGACTGGTGCCAGATATACTGTGCAAAAACAGAGGCTTGTGTGGGTACTGCCCCAGTGCAAAGGGGCTGGGTTCCTTCCTGGGACTGCCATGTTTACAAAGCTGCCTGGGGCCATGTGCAGGAGCAGAGGTAGGCACAGAAAAAGATAAGGACCTGGATGGAACCATCTGCTGACTCAGAGACTATCAGTATTATCCCAATATTACACATTAGCACCACCAGGGTAACACCTTGTGTGGGCAGGGGAGTCATTCTCAGAACTACTGGATAGGAAGAGAAGATCCAGAGACAAAAACAAAAACATCCACCAACTAAACTAAGTATATGGTCTAAAATTGCAAAGCACATACGAAAAGTTTACGTTAAGAAAGATGACCAACAAACACTGTCATCAAAAGAATTCACATTCCTGCAATGACAGAAAGCAAATGATAGAGCAGTCTGAAAATGCATTAAATTAAGTATGTTTAAAATCTTCAGCCATAGAAAGTAGCAAAAATCATTCATAAAAAAGAAAAAAATTTTTGAAGTAAAAGCAGGCAGATATAATTCGAGAATTGTCAAATATAAAAACAGAACAATTCAAAATCATTTAAAATGAAATATGAAATAGAATAAAAACAAACTTAATGCACAGGATAAAGTTTAGCCTTGACCTAGTCTAAAAAAGAATTAGTGCGTCAGAAAGTAATACCTAAAGCATTAAAAAAAATGACTAAAAATATGAAACAAGTTAAACAACATGGAGAAGTCCTGGAAGCAAAGAACAGAGAATAGTGGAGAAGAATTTTTTATAGAAACAATAAGAAGAATCAGAAAAATAAATATATGAACCCTCAGACTAAATGTGCACACTAGCTTCGGAAGAGAATTAAATAAATACCTCAGCTAATGCATCATACTAAATAGTAAGAAGAATGAAGACACAAATATTAGAGAGCAAAGACAGATTCCTTACAAAAAAAAAAAAAAGCTATCATTTCATTAAGAATGGAGGCAAAAATAAAGACATGTTCAGGTGTAAATATCTCCAAAGATATTTTTTAAGTCACTAAAGTGTAATTTTCAGCAAAATAAAAGAATTCAGAGAAAAGAATCAAGACATCAGAAATAAAAATATGTAAAAAAAAAAAAGTAAATGTACTGGACACCGTAATTAATTATTAAATTTATCTGTGCATGTGTGTCTGTGGGAAACAAGTTGGAACTACATGTTGAAAAACCATCAATGAATCCTATGTTCTGCCTGGATATCTGCAGAATTCCTCCTATCTTGCTCATTTTGGTTTTTTCTCACTTAGTTAAGAGCATATTTTGGATCCTCCACGATTTATTTTTCCATCTTTCTTTGCTTTTGCTTTTAGCTTTTCCCAACATTTTCTTGCTCAAAAAGTTCAGTTCGTCAGCTCACAGCTTGGACTCGGAAGTCAAGAAGGTACCGTCGCCTGGCAGCTTCAACTCGAGTTACCGTGAGGGCTTGTTTTCCATTGTGCACTCCCCTCTCCGTGCCATATCCATCCTGGCCATTGTGCCAGGCGAAATACCAAGGCTCGTTGAGGTGGAAGATGCTTCATCCGGAGGCAATCAGCTCTGCCCAGAGAGGGGAGAAAGAAAAACATGTGTGGTTTTTGCCGCCTTCACCTTGGCAGAGAAAAATGGACGTAAAACTGGGGCTGGGGTACAGCCTTCAGAGTTCTGGAAGATCAGCAAAGCCCGCCTGAGCCAAGAAAGAACACATGCTGGTTGTGTGTGGTAGTGACACCTCAAGAAAAATCACTTTGAGTCGTGCGCCTGATCATTTAACTGCTGTGGGCACCGGCCCAGCTTTCTCCCCAAGTCAAATGTAAATGGTTTAAGGAAGCTGGTCTTTCTTCCCCCTCCACTTTCACCATCCTGAATGTCTGACAGCCATTTTACTGTGTTTACAAATTATGAAAATTCTGGGCGGCTAATTATGAAAATATTGAGAAGTCGTAGGAGAACGAACTCTTGGAGCAGGCTACGGCGGGGAACAGACTTGCAAAGTCCTTGAAAAACAAGCTGCTTGCTCTCCACTTATGCCAGTAAATTCTGGGATTTTACTAGCATATTGCTATGCTAATCTGAAACCAGAAAGAAAGAAATCAATACAAATCTAGGGGAAGAGTAGGAGAAGAAGCAAACCATTGATAACTAAGTAGACGAGAAAGAGCAGATCAGTTTCTAAAATCCACACATTTCTCTACCCATGGGTTAGAAGCCCAAGAATCCGGGAAAAATATGAACAACAAGTTTTATAACCTAAATGAGAGGTGATAAATTTTAAGTTCTCCGTAAAAAGGGACAGCCTTTCTTCAAGTCTGACCTTGCTGTTTTCATACCATCTGGAAAGAAAATCTAGTTGTCTTCCCCCATTTGTTTTATGTTGAATAAAATGAATGTATGTGCAGTAATAGCAGAAAGAATATAAGTATATTCTAGACCGATTCTGCAGTTGGTTAGATTTCATGATATATCATAATAACTTAACAAATGCTTTTTTCCTACAATGTCTTTCTTTCTTACAGTAGACTTCTTTAGCTAATTTTTTATGTTAACCAAATCTATACAAAATAGAATTATTATCACTCTGCCTGTTTAGAAAAGATGAGTTGTGGCAGTCAAATAAAAATTGTACGTGATATAAACAGTAAAATAATTTTAGAACACAGCTATTTTGTTGTCCAGTCCTATGATCTTTCCATCAGAAAATGAAACCTTCTGTGTTTAGATAATATTACATGAGGTTCACTTTATATCCCACACTACAACTTCACAGACTGTTATGCTATAAGACCATCATTAATACCTTAAAATGCATTAAGATCTTAAGCGAATATTGCATAGTGTTATTATAAGCTGTCCCTGAGTAATATTATATACAGGTTATTGTCACACTGTGGGACTAACATAAATATGCATCTTAAATTTAGAATCTTGTGAAAGTTATTAAGATTTTCCACACTAAACGCTTCTGTTTTCTCATCCATCTTGACCCTGGTAGATTTATAAATTGTAAATAAAATAACAAAGGTTTTACGAAATGATAAAATATAAAGTATGATCACATTTTCAACTTCCCCTGTTGTTTGTTTCCATGAGAAACAGGCTAAGCTCTGGTCCTGGGCTCCTCTTTCAATATCACAAGCCAAGAAATTGACAAAGTTGTCACTGATTTTTCCGTTGGTATAAAGCGTTATAAAAAGCCATTATTTATGTAAAATATTAGTTATGATTCCTTGATGCAGACATTTCTGACTATTTTGCCTCAGACTGGGATATTATCCACTGACTATTGCTTCAGTTACTAATGAGTGACCTGATTTTGATACATGGAGACAATATTCAAGTATTAGGACATAATAACCATCTTCCTCCTTTGGGCTAGACATGCCTAAGTTGACCAAAGTTTGTCTGAATTTAATTCCAAAGGAGTACAAGATGAAAATGGGCTAGTCTAGTTTGTCTTTTTTTAAGCCCCAAATAGAAGAGCTGGTTCTTCATTAAAACTGGGGAGCACCTGATACACTGAGAAAGGGTTTTATTTTTTCCTTTCTCTCTGTCTCTGTCTGTCAGCATTTAATGGACTGAGGCATCTAGCAGCCTCTTTTTCAACTGCCATAATTCAGTTAGTCTACATTCTTTCTGCTGACGTATAATTTAAAAATCAACAGTGCACATCTGCCCACATAGAAACTTCTTGAGAATGTGGGCATTGACCAAGAACACCTTGTATCCCATCATTTGCTCTCCAGCAGCACTGGTAAGGTACATGCTACCAAAAGCAAACTCTGCAGTCTCAGCTTTACGAGGAAGAAAGGTTGCTGTCTAAGGACATGGAAACTATCTGGAAAACGACCTATTCATCAATACTATGGGGATATAGTAAGCCTTGAGTCTCCCAAACATGGTTTCTTTTTTGGCTTTTACCACCAAATCCTGATGGTTTGGAATTAGGTTGATAATGCCTTCCAATGCATCACATTTTATTTGCAATGGCTCAGAGCAAAGATATAAAAATTTCCATCATCATTTGAAAATGAATGCCTCACTAGACAAAGTTACATGAGTATATAAGTTGTTACTATGTTTACAAACGCACAACTCATTGCACAGGATTCGGGAAACTTTCTGTATAGGGAGATTTAACAAATAGTTTGGGCTTTACGGACCATATTATACTATGTATAGACCATGTGGTATTATTGCAGCTACTCAGCTACAAAAATAGCAATAGATAATGTGTAAAGGAATGAGCACGGTTGTGTTCTGATAAAATTTCATTTGTAAAAATAAGCAGCAAGCTGAATTTAGCACATGGGTTGTAGTTTGCTCACCTGAGGCCTGGAAAATCATCTGGCATCTAGTAAGCTCTTAATAAAGCTTTGTTGAAAAGAGATAAAATTGGCCAGGTGTGGTGGCTCACACTTGTAGTAATCCCAGCACTTTGGGAGGCTGAGGCAGGAGGATTACTTGAGGCCAAGAGTTCGAGACCAGCCTGAATACCATAACAAGACCCCTGTCACTACAAAAAAACAACACAAAAATTAGCTGGGCATGGTGGTGCATGCCTGTGGTCCCAGCTACTTGGGAGGCTGAGAGAGGAGGATGCCTTGAGCTCAGGAGTTTGAGGTTGCTATGAGCTATGATGATGCCACTGCACTGTAGCCAGGCAACAGAGCTAGATCTTATCTCAAAAAAAAAAAAAAAAAAAAGAACAGAAAAGAAAAAAAGGATAAAATTGATGTCACTTGGTTTCTCAATAGGTTTACAATAGCCTGGCATCATATTTTCATTCTTCCCAGGCTGTGTTGGGGCAGGTCAGTAACAAGGTACTCTGCAGACTACGTAAATAATTGTTGAAGTCATCTGTATTAACCAACTGTAAGTCTTAACACAATAGCATTTTAAAAAGATGAAATAGATTCTGGATTAGGGCATACGGAGCATCATATAATCATAAATTGGAAAACCAGTGACAAGAACTCGAAATGGGCACTGATTTTTCTCAAGCACGTGTCTCCACAGACACCTCTGCCTTTTCTTTCTCTCTCCTGTCTCTGTCACTCTTGTTTTCCTTTATCATCTCTTTTATCTGCCCTATCATATCCCTCCCCTCCAGCAGCATTATCTCTGTATAGAATCGTCACATAAAAGTGTTTCCTCAGGTTTTCTCTTGTTCTTCTTGTCTCTTCTTGTCTTCAGCTCCTTTGCAGACACCAGCTGCTAGATATCTCCAACTCATCTTCTCCTTACAACCCTGAAAACACAGCAGTTACCTCTCAGCTCCCCCTTTATACCTCTCCCAAATGTCTCTTCCATTTTTCCTCACTTTCTCTTGCCTTAAAACAAGCGTGTATCCCACTCCTCTAAAAGTTAAATTTTTCCCATCCTCTAGAGACCACTCTGACTTAGACCATTGACAAATCGATCATATTTTCAGTCATTTTATACATTCAGTGTTCCCACCTCTCTGGCTTCCTTCTCTTAACCCACAATATATAAAGGCTCTTCTATATTTAAGAAAATCAAAACAGTGGTTGTTAAGTCTGCATTTCCTGTCGTAACTTTCCTCCCATCCCTGCCACATCCCTCTTCTTTCTCTCCAGCGCCCACCTGGCCCATCACCCTCTCCCACTGTCTTTCAACACAAGGCTCTACTATGGATTCCTAATCAGAATCAATTATGCTTTACCTGCAGCAAATTATTAAGACTCTGGAGGTATCCTTTAGACTGTAAAATGAGAATAAAAATAATAACTACGTCATAGAGTTGTTAAATTAGATATGGATCGCTTGAGAAGGTGCCTGGAAAACAGTAAATGTGCATTAGACTCTAGCTGTCTGTATAAGTATGCCAGTCTTTCTGAGTGTAGTGAGCTCCTTCGAACCTCTCAGCACCAAAGCGCATGCCCGTGTCCCTCTGACCCAATCTCACACAATGTCTCCCACATAATAAGTGACACAGAGACTGCTGTGCTCATAAGATCCAGGTTCACTTCTTCTTCCTCAGCCTATTCGTAGGCAGTGGTTTGCTAAATCAGCACCCTATTGGTTTCTGAGAGCTGACTGTGCACATTTCTCCCCAATTCCATCCACATTTAGTAGTATCCTATTGGTAGATGACACTTGGCCATGGTGGGAGTTATTTACACCATGAGAAATGGAAAATGCTAGGAATCATGGATATTTTTTTCCCTTAGAAACCCAATTGTTAAGCTTTTACCAGTGCATCTGTACCTCTAGGATACATGCCAGCCCTTCTCTTACATCCAACTTGTTCCAGATAAACACTGTTCAGTAATAGAATGTGAGAAGAAGTGGCATGTGCCACCTTCAGGAAACAGCAATTAGGAACAAATATGCCTTTGCCATATTCAGTCTCCCTTTTTTCTTCTCAACAGCTTCAGATAATCCAGTTGCATTCTAAAAATATTGGAACTACTAAGTAAAGGATCCTGGGACCCTGAGTCACTTTATGGAACAGAGAACCTCTTCAGACCTTCATGAGGTTGTGATATAATTGAGAAAGAAGGCTTTAGTGTGTTATATTACTGAGATACTGAGGTAGTTATTATACCAATTAATCTACCATAATACTATAAGTACGACATAACACTGATGTAACCAAGTAGTCATTAGGTCAAATAAGCACTAGTTAGTCCTCAGTGACCAGTCTAAGACACTCTGGCTAAGCAGCTAAATTTTCCCTAATTGGTTAGCATAGAAAAACCATAGGCTCTATATCTAAATGCATGCCCCCTCTGGCATTGTGCAACAAACTATCTTTGGTGCCACTTAGCAGGTTTGAATCTATAAGCAACTACAGATGAAGCTGCATGTAATTAATTCTATAATTTCAAGTTATTCAGTGTAATTCCACTAAAATTGCATTTTGAAATTTGGGTATTATATAAGGGATTAAAAATATAAAGAAATTTGGTTTGAATAAAGCCTCATTTTTAAATTACATTTGAGTAACATTCAACATTATTGCAAAGCATAGGCTCTAAACCTATTGTTAGTACAAAAATGTTTATTTTATATCTTTGAATTTATTAAGGAAAAAAGTAATAAAGGTGAACAGAAGAGTTTGTATCTGGTGGAAATCCTCAAAA
>VBSM01003215.1:4593203-4650074 GCA_008086735.1 Cheirogaleus medius | reverse complement strand
AGAGGATGAATTCGTAGTGTCTCAAAGGAAGTAAGCTTTCTCTCTTGGCATCTATCAGAGAACTTGTTCACACCACCATGCATATGACCAGCTCTACCTATCAGGAACTCCCATCAACATCAAAGAAATGGAAAAACTCAAGACAAATGAAATTGTCTCCTTCTGGTCTAGAACCTTGGGTGCTCCTATATTGATCTTTTTATTAGTGAGTTTGTTTAAAAAAATGTAAAAATAGGAATGCTGAATAACTATGTGGGAGATAGATATTTGAAAAGTCTTCATTCTAATAAGTCATCAGCTTTCGTATTTTAAGGCATTGCAGGAAAAAAAAATGGATAAAAGGAGGATAAATACCAGTGGTTATATCCACATGTCTTGTTGGTGATGAGAGCAGTTGCAATGAAAGCCAGCCAAGCCTACAGGGGAAAAAATACCAGGTGGATTTGAACATGGCACAAAGTTGAGTTCTGGGAATTAATTCCTAACTCCCTAGTAATTCGAAGATTGGAGGCTGCATGTGTGTAGAGAATGAGGTGTCTCTCCTTCCTGAAGCTGCTGACATTCCCTTTGCTAAAACCCATGAGATAGCTGCTCCCTTGGGAAATTTTTGGAAGCACAATGTTATGCTACGAGTAGAAAGAAGACATGAGCTACTACTATTCCTGAGCATGTGGAAGAACGACGTTCTATATAGTGCATGAAATAGCAGTTTGGCCAGCACCATCTCAGGCTAAATTGATCCATATGATTGGAATTTTGCCCAGACCCTTTAACCAAGGGGGGGGGGGGGAAGGAATCATTTTGAAATTAGCATTATCAATATGGTAATACATTTTGAATGCTAGTTGGGCCTGACATAGGAAGTGATGTAATAATGGAGTGCTTACTGCTCCTGCCCCTTGAACAGGAAATATTTTCCTTGAGGAATAGAATACTTGAAAACTGCAGATTGCATTTTAATATTAACCAGATTTCTACATTAAACATGATTTCCGAGAACAATTTGATTTTTCTTTTTTTCTCTTTACCCCCACCGCGCCCCTCAAGCAAGAGATCAGAACTGCGTTCAGCCACGGGCAGCTCCTGGAATGGACCCAGGGCTGCCTGCAATTTAAATGTCAAACTTGGTGCCGCTGAGCAGCAGAGAATCACTGGGCAACATGTGTCACTCATTGCTGCCCTGCCGCTCGTTATTGTTTCTTGATGCCTTCAGATTGCTACAAATTCTCTCTTGGTTTCTTCCATTATCTCCAGGCGTGGAATTTCAAAGCTTGTTTCTTCTTCACCATGTTTGAGATGTGTAAGTGTAATCACCTTCTAGAGCAAGCAAGGAGCAAAAAGAAAATTACCAAAGCTGTTTTATATTTCGAAAGGCACAGAAAGGAGGTTTTTTTTGAGCTCCTAGTAGAACTAGTTACTGAAACCAACTGCAGAGCCGAAAAACCTTTTAACTGGCTGAACGGATCTATCCCCGGTGGACATGCACACGAGAATTCTAAGCTACCAAAAATGGCCTCTCTCAGGGCAGAGCTGACAGCAGTGACAACCCCTGATTGGTTAATGGAAGCACTTCAGGATTTATCAGTTTTGATTGCTTTCGTCTTTTGGCAGCCAGTAAAATAGTGAAATAAAGACGATTTAACCACAGTTGTGCGGGGACAGGGGAGATGGTGGGAGGACTGCTACAAATAATGTGCTGTCATTTTTGATTCGTTGAGAGCAGATGGTTGCGAAACGGGGCCCACGAAGGAGGATAAAGTAGGAGACCAACAACACAGAGTCGCAAGGTAACAAAGCAAAAAGCATAGGTATTTGATGCATGCAGTGACATTCGTGAGGATTATAACTGTAGCCTCATAAGATAATTTAAGGATAATTAGTAGGCAATGGTTATAAACAGAGTTTTTTTTATTATTATTTTGTATAGCTAAATAAGAATTTTGACTAAAATGGGTAAAGTAATGGATTAGGAAAACAAAAAGCAACCCTTAAGTCTCTCTGACACCCCCACCCCCAGAAAGGAGTGTCATGAGCATAGAATCCACTAAGGCAAACTCGTCAGTAGCCATTGGCTCTTTGATGTGCTCTTCAACAAAAGCCACACGTTAGGGGGAAAAGAAATCACGGGCAGTAAGTAGGTGGCATTTGCCAGAAAATGCCACTACTCTCTCCCTGCAGGGAGAATTCACTTCTCTAGCAGAGAGAAATGTTTTGGTGAAGATCTCCAGCCCTCAGACATCACAAACTCATGAGAGCAAGACAGCGCTGTCATTTAATTCCTTACCTGGACGCAGCATAAATGCCTCCAAGCCATGCAGTCTCCTTTTCTATACTCAACCTGAACCTGGCTGTCTGGAGGAAGGATGAACTCTAACATCTGTAGAAAACCTACTATGTGCTGCACTGTTTGTCTTATATACTAATTCCCCTACGTCTTGCATCTAACCACCTTGTGAAATAAATATTATCTCCATTTTAAAAATGAGAAAACAGACGCTGCAAGGTCAGCTATCTCTTTGAAGATCAGAAAGCACAAAATATATGTGAAGTAATAAGTCACAGAAGCAGGATTTGAACTCAAGGTTACCTTGAGTTCCTTGAATCAAAGATGAGTGCCCTTTTCACTGTATCACACCTGCTACCCAGATTAATCTGCTCTCAGTTTGGCCTGATACCGGGTATTATCAGCACCTTGCAGTGGGTATCTGGGGTTTAGTTTTCTTACGCCTGTCTCGCTACACTGACGCCACGTACAGAATGAGCAGTTTGCCCTGATATTCCTTCCTTACTCTAATCAGCTGCTCTGCCTGGCAAGCACCCCAGCGTCTGGACCTGCAGTCAACATCTTCTGCTCTATTTGACTGAAGACCTGCTTGGCCATAGCACAGCATCAGTCTAGAAACTTCATTTTTCCTTCTACAGTGGCAGTTTCTGCAAAGCATAGGTAAACCTCCACGATGACTGCTTCTTGCCTGACTTTTCCACTGATTCGTTGGTTTATTTCCATGCACTGTCCGCCCTCCCCACAAACATACCCAATGAGGAAGACTTTCCTCTAACTCTAGAAGCAGTTGGTGCTTGTAGATGATGTTCTGTCAGAACTTCTATCACAACTTCAAACACCTGAAAGTGTTTTTAGTGCTTTAACTTTCAACTGTCTAAACACCTGAAGCAAAAAACTGGCAGAGCAAAAGGGAATAAAAGAAGATGGACAGTTGTAAAGATTTCAATGCTCCCATCTCAATATTGATAAAATAAATAGAAATTCAGTTGGCTAACAACACTACCAACAAACTTAATTTATGCCTACAGAAAAATGTACCCCAAATCCACAAAAAATATACCCAAATCAACTCTTTACAAGTCCACATGGACCATTCACCAAAATAAACCATATATTTGTCTCTAGAATAAATATCAATAGATTAACAAATATTAAAATCAGAGTACATTCTCTAACTACAATGGGATGAAATGAGGAAATAATAATAGAAATAATTCTGTATAATGCCCAAATATTTAGAAATTAAAGAATATAATTTTTAGTTCATAATATTACAGGGGTACAAACTTTTTGGTTACATAAATTAATTTTGTAGAGTTTGAGTCAAAGTTACAAGTGTGCCCGTCACCCAGGATAGTGTGCATTGTGCCCGTTAGGTGTGAATTTACCCATCCCCTCCTGCTTGATTTCCATTGAGTTTTACTTCCATATATGCACGTAAGTGTTGATCAATTAATTCCAATTTAATAGTGAGTACGTGTACTGTTTGTTTTTCCATTCTTGTGATACTTCACTTAGAAGAATGGTCTCTAGTTCCATCCAGGTTGTTACAAAAGGTATTAATTCACCATTTTTTATAGCTGAGTAGTACTCCATGCTATCCGTATACCACATTTTATTAATCCATTCATATATTGATGGGCACTTGGGTTCATTCCACATCTTTGTGATTGTCAATTGTGCTTCAATAAACATTTCAGTGCAAATGTCTTTTTAATAGCCACATGTAGAAGACTGAAACAGGATCCACGCCTCTCACCACTCATAAATGGTGGTGATGGACAACAGACTTAAACTTAAGGCATGAAACTATAAGAATTCTGGAAGAAAATGTTGGAAAAACAGTTATAGGCCTAAGGTGAGAATTTATGAAGAAGACCCCCCCCAAACAATCATGGCAATAATAAAAAGAGTCTCACAGTCTACCAACTGAGCTAGCTGGACAACCAATAATAATAATAAAATAAATAATAAAATAAAATAAAATAAATAATAAAATAAATAAAATAAATAATAAAATAAATAAATGGGACCTCATCAAATTAAAAAACTTCTGCACAGCCAAAAAAACAATCAATAGAGCAAATAAACAACCTACAGAATGAGAGAAAATATTTGCATGCTACACATCCAATAAAGGGCTGATAGGTAGAATCTACAAAGAACTCTAGAAAATCAGCAAGAAAAAGTCAAACAACCCCATTAAAAAATGAGCAAAAGACATGAACAGAAACTTTTCAAAAGAAGATAGACTAATGGCCAATAAACATAGGAATTAAACAGTATACTTCTAAATAACTCATGAAGAAAAAATTCACAGGTAATAGCAAATATTTCCATTTAAATGAACATGAAAACACCACATCAAAATCTGTAAGATACAGGTAAAGGAGTGTTTAGAGTGAAATATGTAGGTTTGAGTGCTTATATGATGAAAGAAGAAAGGTCCAAAATCAATAATACAGGCCTCATCTTAAGAATCTAAAGAAAAAGAAAAAAATTATAATGACAATTAAGTAGAAAATACAGAAATCATAATCAGAAAGAAAAATCAGCACAAACACAGGAAGTTATTTTGGGGAAAAAAATGAATAAAATTGATAAACTTCTACCTTAACTGAACACTAAAAATTACCAAAGTTAGGATTAAAGGAGGGACATCAATACATATCCTTCAGAAATTAGAAATTAATAAAGGAATATATGCTAACAAATTTGAAAACTTAGATGTAATAGAAAAATACTTTGAAAACCAAATTTGCCAAAACTGACACAAGAAGAAATAGACAATCTCATAGTCCTCACTCTATTAAAGGAACTGAATTTGTAACTAAATATCTTCCTGAAAAGAAAATTTCAGTCCCATAAAGCTTTACTGGTGAATTCTATCAAAGATTTTAAAAAGAAATAAAAGTGATCTCATGCAAAATCTTTCAGAATAAAAATAAGCAAATAGAATTTTTCAACACATTATATGAGGCAGATACCGCATTGACAGCAAAACCATATGGTATATGGCAAGAGTCTGTAGATCAATATTCCTTATGAACAGAAAAGCAAAAGTTCTAAACAAAATTTTAGCAAATTGAATTCAGAAATGTGTGAACTTGATGATATGTCACCATTAAGTGGAGTTATCCCAACAATGTAAAATTGGTTTAATTTTTAAAAACCAGTTGATGTAATTTACTATGTTAACAAAATAAGAGGGGTAAAACATATAACCATTTCAACTGATACAGAAAATAAATTTGACAAAATTACATGCCCATTTGCGATAAACACTCTCAGTAAACTAGGAATAAACAAGAACTTCCTCAATTTTGTGATGGCACCTACAAAAAATCTTTAGCTAATATCAAACATAATGGTAAAAGACTGAATGCTCTCTACCTACAATCAGAAACAATGCAAAAGTGACAGTTCTAACCACCTCTGTCCAATATTGTATTGGAATTCCCAGCCAATGCAATAAGACAAGGGGAAAACAAAGCACACAGATTGAAAGGAAGAAGTAACACACTCTGCACTGATGACATGATCATAAACATAGAACTTCCAACGAAAATCTACAATAAAGCTATAAGAACTTAGTAAATGACTTTATGAGAGTCATAATGTGTAAGTTTAATATAAGGGATTTCTACATACTTTCAAAGAACCATTGGAAAATAAAATTTTAAAAAATTGGATGAATATTGTATACGACTATTATTTTACATATTTTGAATGATGGATTATGAGATATGGAAAAATTCATTTGGGGGAGATGAAGAGATCTAGGTAAATAAAAATTAGGAGACATACTGTCTTAATGGAAATTGAGCCTGCTCCACAATGTGCATCACTTAAAATCCAACAATATAGAAATTACTCTCATAGTGAAATTGAAACTAAGATATAATGACAAGTCCAAGTTACTACCAATTATGAAAGGTAATATCAATTTCAAGTTGCAGAAATTGAATTCCAGCATGTGAGCCATTAACTGCCAATCGGGAGAGAGATGCCATATATCTTAAGATGTTACGGACAAAAGAACAATATTCTGAGCATTGAATCAGTTATGCTAAGGGATCTAACATCACTTCAGCACCTGTAATTTGTCATTATTATTAAGCCATGAAATGAAAAGGTGAGCCAAACGGTATGTGCTTTCCAGTGGTAAGTTTTTGTTGGAATGAGATACTGGGCCACCAGAGCCGCTAAAATATTTTTTAATGAATTCATAAAGAAAATCCAGACACTTAAAAATAACAAGGCCTACAACAGTGCATTTCAACAGGTTTGCTAAAGAGGAATCAATGTTTTTCATAGAGACTTACTTCCTCTGATACTCTCTTGCAAATATGGCCATTGGAAAGTGAAGAGATCATTAGTCTCATCTTAAACACTAATGAGTCAAAGGCCAGATGTTTTAAATTTAAGGCCTAGATTTGTGATAGAGCTGCTTCTCCAACAGGCAACTTCACCTCATATGTTTCAGGGTATGTAGCAGCAGGAATTAGTGTTCATATGCTCCCTAAGTAAGTAGAATAACAAATATGCACAAAAACTTTGTCACAAAGTTAAAAATTATCACAGCTCGGAATAAATCATTACAAATCATACAAAATTATTATAACTCCAAATATTTATTTTTTATTAAACTTTATGTAATAATGGCTAGTGAGTCTTCTCAAAAAATGCTAGATAACACAGCTACTAATAATATTAATAACAGGCCACATTTTACTAAGTGTTCACTATCCACAACATAATACGCTACAATGCATTCAATTGTCATATCAACCCCATGAAGAATGTATTATTATTTCTCCCCATTTTGGAGATAAGATGATCAAGGTACAGAGAGTTTAAATTGTTGCCAAGGTCATTTAGTTAGCAAATGGTGTGGTTTCCTTTCATAAACAAGTTTGTCAGGGTTGAGATTTACAAACACTGCGTCATACTCTGAAGACTGAGCTGTTCAACATTAGGATATTCTGTGTCACAGAAAAAATAAAGTAAAATTATCTAGAAATACTGAACATCCTGTAGCTTTTCTCCCACCCTCAAAGGCTTTGTGCACAAAGTATAATAAGTTAATGTGTCAATTTGGAAGCGTTTTCCCTGCAAAACATTGTCAAGATGCTTGAAGAAGTAGCAGTGGGTTGGCGAGAGGTCAGGTGAATATGGCGGATGAGGCAAAACTTCATAGCCCAATTTGTGCCTTCCCATCCCTGTTCCTTCTCCTATAATCTTCACATCTGGTTTGAGC
This sequence comes from Cheirogaleus medius, assembly GCA_008086735.1. NCBI lineage: Eukaryota > Metazoa > Chordata > Mammalia > Primates > Cheirogaleidae > Cheirogaleus > Cheirogaleus medius. The sequence continues at coordinate 4,642,530 of VBSM01003215.1, read as the reverse complement.
AGTTGTATCCAATATAACTTTCTGTGATAGTGAACATATTCTATGTCTGTACTATCCAATAGGGTAGTCACTAGCACCTGCAGCTACTGAATACTTGCAATGTGGCTAGTTTATAAATAAACTATATTTAATGCAAATTAGTTTAAATTTAAATAGCCACATGTGGCTAGTGGCTACCATATTGGATAGCACAGTTTTGGAGAATCATTATTTATTTAACATCCCAACCTAGGAACTTCAGATAAACCTATCAGAACTAGTTTTCATTAGTTCATTTATTGAATAAATATTGATTAAATACCTATACTCAAAAACAAGGTCTTCCCCTGATAAAGTGTTCCATTAATCACCAAATCCTATGGTCTTAATTGGAACTTTATTTAGCTTTACCCACCTCACCTCTGCTACTTTCAATAAAGTCTCAAGACTACTAAAATTTATAACCCAAACATTTTGTTTTTATTGTTGTTTGTTTTGGGTAGTGTGGAAAGGAAATAAAAGTTAATTTTCAACCAGTTATTTTGGTGTCATGTTAGACACCCTAAAATTAAAATATTAAGATTATTGGTTTCTCAACTAGAAGGTATGAAATGGTCAAGGAACAATTTTACATGATGCCACATGCTTTTTCCATTGCCAAAGGTCTGCTAACAATGAGTACTGGGTGACGTGCACAGCAAAATTTGATTCAGCCATCTTATTGTTCATGTTGATACACGTCTGTATATTGTTTTATGTATGCCTATATTTATATATTTTTATGTATCGCCATAATCTCTAATGGCACAAGTATTTTTACCTAGGTATAAAAACATCCTCTTACAAAGGGAAAAACAAATTTATTTTAAGTGGCCCAAATGTTCATATCCTCAGTAAAATTGTCCATTACATCTGAAGCTCTGAGCAACAACATGTGTGATGTATGCATTTTTTCCCTATGCAAGACATATAACATAGCTCCTGAATTATTTTCAATATAAATTTTCTTTGGACAGTTTGATAATAAAGCCTTAGTAATCAGACTAAAAAATTTTTTTTAATTAGAAAAGCATGGTTTCAAGTCATGGAGGGGAAAAAAAAAAGAAACTTGTCAAAGATTTTATCTTGTGATCACAAATCCATCCAGAACTGTAAATTTGTCAGAGAAACCCACTGAATGATCCTGAGGGAAACCAAGTACATTTATGAAGGAAACGCCAATCCCATACAAGTGTCAAAAGGATAGGAAATCAATGTCTGCAAAGTCTTTTAGACTGTCAAAAAGACATACTTTTGGCTGCTTTGGCTCTGACTGCTTGGGACACCCAAAGGAATTATTAGAGCCGCAGAACAGCAAGCCTCATTACCATAGATGTAATAAAGCTTATTTTCTGCAGACTTCTTGGTTATCACCATTTAAAAGTGGTGAAATGCTGATATCCCCAATACTCTCATGAAAGATGGCGTAACTAAATCTAATTTTTGAGTCTAAAATTGCTAACTTCCTAGCAGAGCCAACAAGAATTACACGAATGACTATTTTTAACACTCATAACGAAAAGCAAATTGTTATATCAAAAAAAAATTGTTGTGTTTAAAGGAATGGAGAAAAAAGATATTTCTGACCTAATACCATCGAAGCAGCATCAAAATAATTTATCCTGATGAGTTGCAAATAAAAGTTACCATAATGTTCTGTAGCAGTGCATTAGCTTAGCATGTGGCTATGTGTGGGTTCACTAACCAGCATCTGACCATGACTTTTGTAACACAGGGAGCAAAGTAAGAGACAATGTCAGTCATCGGGAAGAAATACAGGACCATCAGGAAACACTGAGAAGAAGACCTTACATGCCTATGTTCAGACCATAAGCCTCAGGTTCAGTCGACACAGGCAGGCATTAAAGTTACTTTGTCATTATCTATGCCAAATTCTGGACACAGAGGAAAGGCACTAAGCAATCTGCCTTCCCAGCCCCAGAGGGATTCTATTGCTCTATCACCCGGGTGCTTTAATTTTCATCATGAACAAATGGTGCTTTGAAAAACTGCACATCTAATTTGTTTACTATTTTCATTAGTGCGGTTTTCTAGGTAACCAAATGGAAGCAGAAGTAGTTGTTTGAGCCTCAGAGCCTGCGAGTAAGGTGGCCGGTAACAAAAGGTGGCTCTATGCAGAGAATGTGTTGTTGTTTTTATTGCAATAAAAATAGTTTCTCTGAATAGCTGCATCTGATAGGCTTCTTGTCACAGTTTAATTTTCCCAAACTTGCCTGATTATAAGAACCTCCTGGAATGATTATTAAAGATAGATCACCAGACCCTCCCTAGGCATTCTGATCTCTGAGGAGGGTCTGGGAATCTGAATTTTTAGCAAGTGTTCTTTGTTTGAGAAACACTGCCATAGGTTATCATCTTGCTGCAATCGACTATCAGAAAGCAAACACTGATGCCAAGTGATAGCACTGGGATCTGAGCAAGTGCATTAAATCGTAGTTTCATCTAGTTTCTCTCAGCTTCTTTCCAACACCCATGGTCTTTAAGGGATGGTTCTACAAAGCTGTCCATCTGGCTGTTTACAAAAGGAGGCAAGGGGAACCTGTACCATGACCTATTAAAGCTGTCCTTCTCACTTAGAATTATATTCCACACATTTCTGAAAGATGGGTTCAGAAATAGCTTTCTCATCTTCTAAATACTCTAAAATCAATTTGGTTTAAGTTTTCCAGGAACTAGACTCTGAGATAGAGATATGCATATACTACCTCGATTGGGGAGCTCTTGGGATCAACATCTTTGAAAGAGTGCAAGGAGCAAACGTGGGCAGAGTGAGAGTTTGAACTGTAAGCATTACAACAAAGGCATCGCCTGATTCCCAAGAGAGCTCTGGGACCAGCTCTCTGCAACCGTCTTCTTCTGAGTGTGGTTCTCATGAGGAATTCAGTCATGATTCATCAGCGGACAACACCAATGGGGAGATAAGTTGGTTCTGAAGGTCCTGAAGGTAAGATCCGGCACACACTCCACAACATCTGCTACAAAGATCGGTTATCAATTCCAACCTTGCTCACCTTCATTCATACCTAGTTGCTCTATATTTCAATATAAAAACAAACAAGCCAGTGCCCATGATCATCTTTGAGAAGGCTAAGAAGCTCTAAACACTTTAAGACTGGTGGTTTAGCACATTTTCAATGTACAATAAGGGCAGAGGAGGAGAGTCAACATATTTTAGCACTAAGACGTCAGGTTTCATTAGAGTTAGTTGTTCGAGGAAAGCAAAGGGAAATAAAGCACAGAGAAACACTAACAAAGACTCATATTACCAGCCTCTTAAATGCACTGACCATACATTGGTAGTTTATATTGAAAAAAAAGGAAATGTGCATTTTACACATTTCAGTGAATCAACATTCTCATCCACTAAGGCCTCTCATCAATCATTTAGTGGTCAGACAACTCCGCAAACAAGAAGTGCATCCAAGCTCGCTTCTGGAGTTATTATGAATTTCAGGTGTCGTGTGCTAGCCGTTCACAGTGAACACTTTCACTGGGTACTGGGCAACATGTGGCTCCAGTCCACTGCTAAATGGTCTGGTTCTCAAATTTTCGACTGGGGATAATCACACTGAAGTGTCAACAGAGGTCTTCTGTAACCACGAAAAGCCAGACAATGCAACCTGTGCTCCAGCGTTCCTGCACAGAACCCAGTGTTCTCCAGGGCTGGGTGTTCTGCTACCCTTCCAGAAGTGGAGGAAGACCTTTAGAAGTCAACTGGCAGTTGTGGATGGGAAGTCACAGAAAGCCCTTTTACTTGCATGTTCAATTTGAGTAAAGGCAACGCTATGAACTTTGAACGTCTACAATCCTTGTTCTAGTAAATGGTAAATGTTTGATGAGCCAGAGAATCCTTGAACCTAAATCTAAATCAGCATGTCGCCAGAGAGGACAAGAGCTGCTCATTAACTCATAATAATCATTGATATAATAATAGGTCTTCATAATTAACCTCCACGTCAGTTTTCGTTTCACTTGGAAATTGCCACTTTATCCTATTTGGGAAAGATGAGAGGGGTTATCTCAGAACCAATCTTCTGTCATTCTTGTTGCATGTACTCCTCAGCAAAGTGTGTTCTTTTCTATACTCTTTTCTTCCCCATGTTAACACATTTGTTGCTGACCACTGACTGCTCTCACTGGACCTGAGACCCCATGGAAAGAGGAAGGAAGAGAAGACTGTGACTGCCCTGAAGCTTTATTCCCTTTACTACTCTTGCAGTGACACCAATCACATGAGGTGTGACCAACTTTAATAAATGGGTGCAATAAATAGGAATTATAATTTAGTGTTAATTTCCCCCACTAACTTATAAATACAATTTTTCCATAATATAAGAAAAATGTAACTAATAAGACACATTTTTCAGTGGGTTCTTCATCTACATCCCTGTTTCCTAATCTTGCATACCTATTCATAGGGTCTGAGCATTCTTGTGAAAAAAAAAATTTATAAACTCTGCTGTGGGTCTCTGTGACCACTTTTCAAAAATTTCACTAAGTCCTTGAAATCCCTTTTGCAGTTTTAAAATGTCAAGATAGTGATTTAAGGACATCCCAGGAAGCATGACCTTCATCCAGAAAAAGGGCATGCAAATAAGATGATGGTTCAAGCAGCAAACTATCAGAAGCCTCCAGGAATGAAGGCCAGAGAAGAGGATGAATCCCTCCAAATCCCATATTCTATCTGCCTCGAAACTCTGTTGATTTTAACTTCAATTTTTTTTTCTTTTGTCACTTTGTTCTTCTCCATCACCAGGTTGCTACCCTAGCCAAGAGCCTAATCATCTCATTCTTAGACAATTGACATACCTGGAACTCATGGTCCCATCCCTTGGGTCCCATCTTCACAGTATTCTTATTTCACACAAATACTACATATTAAGCCCCTAGAGAAAACCCTTTGGTGGCTCCTTTACTATCGACAGGATGAAATCAAACTGCATTAATGAGACGACCAATATTCTCCATGTTTTTTATTCCCTACTTGTCCATATTCACCCAACTTAAGTAACTTTTGACTCTGCACCCTGAGTTGCAACCATTGCAGCACACTTACAGTACCTAAATTTTACCATAGAATATCACATCCTCATATTCATACTTCCTTTTACCTCCAAACTTCCCATTTAACCCTTTTGTCCATATGATATGCTTTTAATTTCTCTTTCAAAATCACTTCAAGGTTGTCCTCGTCTGTGAAACATTTGCTGACCAAACTAACTCGAATGAATGACTAACTTCCACAGTGCTCTCATCTTATCTTACTCATGAATCTACCCATGCACTTCCTCTGTGGTATTGTGATACTTGTTTGTCATCATGCCACATGGTTTTGGGCAGTCCTAGAAAGGTACATAGTAGATTATGACTGTGTTATTTACATGTTCTCTGCCTTATCTGTCCCCTGCCGCCTGTTAATCAGAAGGACATACACTGATCTCTCTGGTGGAATGGGATAGAACACATTTTTTTTTAGCTAAGTACAGATCTGCTATAGCATTACTTGGGACTCAGAGACTTATTAGTAAAAAATACAATAAAAAAATAAAGAGAAAAACTCATTGTAAAAATGTGGGGAAAAACAGCAGTTATAAAAATGGAAGGGTCCTCCAAGATTCTGGGATCAGTTTTCCTAGTAACATTTGTGGAAGGTTGGTTCTGTGTTCACAAACCCTAGGCATAGTCCTATTGGGTTTTCAATGATTTGGGAAAAAACATTGTTGCTTTCTTTATTACTGTTTCTAAGCATGGGGACATCAAGAGGGTTAGCTTGAAGAAGGCAAGGGGTTATAAGAGATGGCGTTATTTGACAGGTTCTTTCTCAATGTATTCTTCTTTAAGAGGATTTTAGGGGATTATGCAAAAGGCTATCCTATATGTAGTCTGTCAGATTTTACCAAATGTCTAAATATTAAATGGCTTATGCTCAATAGAAGACCTGAGAGTTGGAAATCTTACTTTAAAGATTTTTTTCCTCTTTATCTATTTCAATTCTTCAACAACTTAAGATATCATTTGACCAATATATCTGATACATCAATTTTGCAATGAAATTTCAAATGTTCTTGTTAGTGGCCCACCAAGTGTTCACTGGGTCCCTTCTCCCTTGCTAACATGCCCTGATTTTAGTCTGGATGGCAAGTGCCCAAAGACCAGTATTTTGGTCAAAGCTGGTTCTTCAATCTTGATCCTAATTTACTATCTCCTTTGTATCTGGGCGGCCATGTGGCCTAGTATGCTCAAAGAGACATACAGCGACTATTAGAAGGGAACTTGATGGGAAATTTCATGATAAACTAATAAATGGGGCTGATCAACCTGCCCTTTATCCTTTTCCCTGTAACTTCAGAAGCCATGTTATAACTCGGGGGCAACAAGAAAGATGTTTCAGTATGGTGGAGCAGGAAGAGAGAAAGAATGTGGGCTTTTAGTGCTTTTTATTGAGCCACTGAATCAACCCCGCCTTCTTGTGAGGAGAACAAAGCCACACTTGGTAGGGTAGGTATGCTGCTGTTTGCAGCTAAACATATCCCCTGCAGATAAAGTGTGCTGGGTGGTTCAGAAGAAAGCGTTTCTTAAAGGTTTCCCTCTGAGCCAAACCTCTAGAACTTTCATGGAGGATAATCTATAAACAAGGACTTAGTGATTTTTAAAAAGATGAATTTGATGAAGGTCATCTACATGTATCACAAGACATCATACACTAAAGAAATGAATCATTATTCATGACATATTCAAAACAATAACAAAAATTTTTTTTTCAATTATCTCTGTAAATTCTAAAAAGAGAGGTATTTGGGGTATAAATTGTTCAAAATAATGACCCATAACATTGAGACTGTGTAGGCTAGTCTTAATGTCCTATGTCTTTGCTCAGACACACTAAATCTATCTATTTAACATAAAAGTAGCAAAGCATGGCCACTTTTAATCTAGAGAGGGTTTTGTCTTATTAAAAGAGTAGAGCTCTTGTCTGGTAAATATGTTTGGTTAGTCAGACTTCTAACCCATGAATTGAAGGCAATTAGTTTTCAAGTTACAAACTTGCTCTATAGGTTTTGCCTTCAAGTTATTTTCATCTTAAACAGAGTTATAGGGCCCTGAACTGATATTTTGATTCCCTGATAATTTGTGGTCTTGCTAAAAACTAACTCTTTGCACAGCCTCCTGGATTTGATTTGTTATTTCAAACTTCCAATTATTTCACACCTTCCTTTGAGACTTTTTCTAATTGGGTTGTATTTTCCCAATTGAAATTAGAACTGGCCCAACCCTTGCCTTAATCAAAATCGGAGCCCCCTTTTAAAGATTAAAACTATACAGTGTTTTTAAATAGATGTTGTTTTTACAATCTTCCTAATTTCATTTTGTGGGACAAACTAGAACCTTAAAATAGCAGAAAAATATTTTCTTACCCAATCCCTAAGCCCCATTTTTACTTACATAAAATTCCCATAAATAAATACTTTAGGCAATATTTATAACTTTTACATGTTTAGCAGACATTGCGATAATTATCTATGAACCAGCAAATGAATTTTATGATTTGTGACTAAGACTATTTCTAACTTTATCATTTCCCCAGGTAGAAAAAGCCATATTACTGCCATGCAGCTTATGACCAAATAGCCATTCAAAACCAAATTAGTCTAAACCCAGGTACTACTTTCTCATAAGAGAGAAAACAAGAAGGAAAAGCTTAGCTGTTCTTGCAAGACCAGAGCCCCTAAATGTCATTCCAAGAATAAAAGGTCTTGTTTTAATCACTTGTAGACTGAGAATAAATGTTTTGAGTTACTGGAACTTGATGGGTGTGATTTGCCATTATTTTCCATTTCCTGAAAAATCTTAAGAAAAATAAAATCACAGCTCATATGTTCCAACTGCCTTTCCCTAAACTGTTAGGTATTTAAGTTGCCTTCTAAAAACATACCTTAATTTTCATGTATATATCTGTCCATGCAATGTGGATATTTGCAAGTATAACTGTTTCTATAAATGTCTGTTCCATGAATCATGTTTCTAGAGTAGAAAATTGCTTGGGATAATCAGTGATTTCACAATAGTTTATCAAACTCCAATTGAGATGTTTTCAGCTAAAGAAAATTCAAAACCATATCCATCCCTTAAAGGGAACAGGCTCATAAGAAATAAATGAATTACTACATTCTGTCTTACAAGAGCCCTCCCACCATTGTAATCACTCCTCTTGTTCCTCAAAAGAGTTACACCTCTCTGACCAAGAAATATTTTAGGATTCTTAGCCTACTAACATACTATCTAAAAAATAAAGACCAAAAGTTACCATAAAATAAAAGATCAAATGATTTCTGGCTATACGAAGTAAATATCATGATGCTTTAAGTACTTTGCTTTTAATAGAGTTTCATCTCAACTCAATTGCTTAGTTGTTTTTATTGAGGTGAATGTCCAAACACTTTTGTTTTAAGGTTGTATAACATATGGAAGGTTAATGATAACGACTAGGAAGAGGCTAATTTCAAGAAGAGTTTGCATTGAAAAAAGCAAGGGTTAATAGTCAATACTCCAAAATAGTAAAAATACAGAAAAAAACTAAATAGTTATTGAAAAAAATCAAATCATCAAATAAAAACATTGAAGTCTAACAGCACTTAAAGTAAGAAAAATAAACCTATATACCTCCATAGTCATCATTTCTTTTATAACAGTTCAAAAACTTGGAACAGGAAAGTATTACATTCTTTCAACATGTTACGTTTTTTCTGTTTTCTTAAGTAGGGAAAAATCTAAATAAAAAGGCTGACTGACTCTTCCTTGGCCAGTGATTATCACAGATCACTGTTATCCTATAGGAACAAATGCAAGTCACAAATGTGAGCCACACCTATATTTTTAAATTGCATTAGCCTCATTAAAAATAGTAAAAAATAAATAGGTGAAGTTCATTTTAACAATGTATTTTAACTTAAAATTGTATCATTTCAACATAATCAATATAAAAATTATTAATATTATATTTTACATTGTTTTACACAAATTAAGTTTTAAAAGTCTGATGTGTATTTTATACTTACATGTCAATTTGGACTAGTCACATTTAAAATGCGCAAGAGCCACCCATGGCTACCAGCTACAGCACTGGACAGGGCAGTTGTAGATGCCAAGAATAAACCAGCAAACAACATAGAACTAAGTCCCTGTTTTCAAGGTGTTTACGTTCTACTTCAGGAAAAACATAGAAAACTACAAGAATAACAAAGCAGAAAAAAAAATCACATGATTTTAAAATGCTTCGAAGAAAATCAGAAGGTTGATGAGATACAAAATGCCAAGGGGAGGGGTGCTCTGCAGATGTGGCATTTAACCTGATACCTGAATGAGCAGTAAACAATCATGCTACGATGAACAGCATGCAGGGTAGAGCAGAGAGCTTTGACAATAAACCTAACACAAAAATAAACCCGCACGTCCAATCTCAAAACAGTGTTAAGATTAGAGCAAACTGCGTAGAGAGAGAAAACAGTACAAGATATGGTTAAAGGGTTACGCAGAGCCAGATCATGTAGGACTTGGGAAATCAGGATAAAGACCTTGAAGGGTGGTCTAGGTCAGAGGGCCCAAGGAAATGTTATGAGCATTCAGTTGGAAAATTGGCAAGACTGTGTCCTACAAGGAAGAGCCATAGGATGGAATCTTTACAAAACCCGAAATAAAGCCTCAGTACCTAACTGGATCAAGGTGATCTTCCTAGATCTATTTTATTGCAATCAGAAAATCATATCTACTTTGGAGGAATTAATCTAGAGCCTCTATATGTTTTAATGTAAAATGTCCAGCATTTAACACAAAATCACTAGGGATACCAGTAAATAAGACCAAATGACCACAAGGTAAGAGGAGGAAAAAAGACATAACAAGAATTTTGGCGATTCAGATTTTTGAATTGTCACACTTCCACTTTATAACAATTATGATTAGTATGGTCAAGAAAAAAGATTGTAAGATAAAGCATTTCACTGGAGAACCAAAATGCATGACAAATGAACCAAGCTGTCCTGAATTATAGGAATAAAAAAGCAGTAAAAATGTGTACTTCAATAGATAGGTTCAAGAGCCCATGAGACACAGCAGAAGTGAAGGCTAGAAATATAAATAAATCAGCAAAAAATACTCTGGTCAAACTACAGAGAGAAAAAGAAAATTACTGTGTATATTAAGGAGCATAGAAGACATGTAAGAAATAAGGAAAACTGGTCTAAATTAATGTTATTGGAGTTCCAGAAGGGGAGGAAAAATAAAATTGGGATTGGATGTGATTTTTATTTTTTAATGCTTCTTTCTATATTCTTAACTTTTATTACTTTGTAAAAAATATATAGAACAATACCTCATATCAAATGTGAAAATAAATCCCAGATAGATTAGTGAGTTTAATATAAAAAAAATACAATCACAAAATGACCGGAATAAAAGGAGTAAGCATATATTTATCATGCCTTTATAATCATAAAGGCAAAATCTGAAACCATTAAGTAAATGCTGCTATATTTACCTACATATGAATTTTTGCTTATGTAAAACACCGTAACTAAAGTTCAAAGGCTAAGACCAAATGAGAAAATACTTCAACCAGGTGTATGATAAAAATATAGCTGGTAACTAAAATCATATTTCATACTGGCGTACAATATAAGAATATTTAATGACAAGTAAAATGCTCACAATTTGTATTTATATTTAAAATATTTTATTAGACTGTTCCAGTGAATACAGAATAACACGGACTGGATTTAATCTCTCACAATAAGCAACAAGAATATCCGACAAAACCCATGAGACAAGGGTTTCAGACATTCGACAACTGGCATCACTGCACGGCAATCTTTGAGAGATCAGGAACAAACACAGTGAGTGCTGGAATGGTCCCAGCTCACTGCTTGGAGGAAGTTTCCAGACTGCATTGCAGGAAGAAGGAACCCATGGAGAGCTAATAACCTCACTGTGTGGAGGAACCAGAAGTAGAGGGGAGCTGCAGAGAGAGAGAGAGAGAGAGAGAGAGAAAGAGAGAGAGAGAGCGAGCGAGCGAGCGCCATAGAAAGAGAGAGAATACTGGAATTCTGCAGAAGGGTCCCCTCAAGGCTTTGGCTGATAACTAATCCATGCATATGGGAGAAAAAACTGCAAGTGGCAGAGAAGAGATATTGGAATGGAGTAGGCAGAACAATTCCTAGAGTCCACACATGGCAGAGAATAATATTCCACAAGCCAGAGCAGAGAGACTTCATAATGCATGAGATAAAATAGCTATATTATAAAGATGGTCTATACATTCAAGAATGTAGAGGAAACATGATCATTATGAGGGAGAAATGTGAAATATAAAATGAACTCAAAGGGAATTCCTAGAGATAAAAATATATAACATCTAAATTAAGAAGACTTTGGATGAACTTATATCACAGACACATTCAGAAATAATGTTGAACCAAATTTCTAGGCACTCTGTGGCCCAGGCACGCTGACACATAAAATTAATCATCAACAATCCTACCCTTTGTCAACTTGGCACCCATGTATATCTCTTTAAACCATACTTAGTCTCTAAACAAAGACAGTAACAAAGTCATTATTCTGCCTAACATTATACAACTATCCTGCATGCAACCAGAAACACACTAACTCCTTCACCAGAAGAGGAGATAAAGTCCTTGAGTGATGTTTATTCCTCTCCTTGAGATCCTATAACTTAAATTACTATGATGTAAAATTAGCAATACTTAAATACTATGATATAAAACCAACATCTATTCTGTAACAGGATAAAGTAATAAAAGAGAGAATAAAACAAAGATATTTGTTAGGTATAAATATATAGAGGGATATCGCTCTAGATACACAAACATATTCATAAAGAAAAAAGGAGGAATGATTATTGCAAGTACAGTCCTTGTTTCTGTGACTGGACATATAGTCATAGCTAATATTTGTAATTACCTTCTTCCACTACCCTAATGTGTATTCCCTTTGCCTTCAGCATGCACTTCAGCTAGTTATGTTTCTTTTCCTAGTGAGGTGACCTAAACCTTGATTCTTTAAAGATCTAGGTTATTAGTAGTCCTCCCTGCATTGGGCTATTGTAGTTTTCTATTGACCTTAATCATAACAGATGATTATGGTAATACTAAGAGATGCCCTAAGAGATCTCCTGTATTCCAGACACACTCTTCTTTATCTCCATTGTGTCCAATTTCTTCTTGATAGTCAGGATCAATCACTCCAGCTAGCACAGTAATGCTACTCTTTGCCTGTTGATTTAGAGGCAAAAGGAGTCCAAAGTTGCCAGGCAGCAGTCTTAACTTTCAGTTCAATTAAATCATTGTGTGTCTTCTTATGGAAGACTTTGGTATTAAGACCTGTACCCAAGCATAATATAAGGTCATGGGAGCAGGAAGCAAAATTTTGCTAGTGGATCAGTATGAGTAATAGTGAGTGATCCCATTCCAATTTCCACCCCTGGATTCCTGGGTCTAATAATCCTGGCTATGGGAGAAAAAGCACCACATATTGGACATTGATTAAAAGCACACAAATCTTACTGGATAACCTTGCCCCAGCTCAGCAAAGTCCTACCACCTAGCTGGTGCTGTGACTGAGTCTTGAGAAGGCATTGCACCATTCTATCAAATCAGCTGCTTCAGGGTGGTGGGGAACAGGGTGAGACCAGTGAATTCCATGTGTATGGGCCCATTGCTGCACTTCTTTTGCTGTCAAATGAGTTTGTTCATCAAAAGCAATGCTGTGTGGAATACCATGTTGGTGGATGAGGCATTACTGAAGTCCACTGATGGTAGTTTTGACAGAAGCATTGCATGTAGGGAAGGCAAATTTGTATCCAGAATAAATGTCTATTCCAGTAAGAACAAAATGTGATCGAAGTGGTCCAATATCATCAACACGCTACCAGGTACATGGCTGATCTGGGGCTCAATGTTGGTTTCTGCTGCTGGAAGACTGGGCATTCTTCAGTGGCCATAGCCAGGTTGATCTTGGTAAATAGAAGTTCATTTTGCTGAGCCCACGCATAACCTTTGTCCCTGCCACCATGGCAACTTTGTTTGTGAGCCTTTTGAGCAATGGCAGAGGTGGTTCGGGAAAGAAGCTGGCTGATATATCCAGAACAATCATCTTATGCACTTGATTATTAAATTCTTCCTCTGTTGAGGTTACCCTATTGTAAGCATTCACAGGGAAATAAATCTTCACTTTTCTTGCCCATTTAGAAAGGTCTGTCCACATACCTCTTCCCCAAACTTCCTTGTTACCAATTGTTCAATCATGTTTCTTCTAATTCCCTGACCATTCATCCAAACCATTGGCCACAGTCTATGATTTGGTATGTAAATTGCACATTTCGCCATTTCTCCTTCCGAGCAAAATGAACAATCAGGTAGACTACTTCAAGTTCTGCTCACCGGGAGGATATTCCCCCATTGTCCTTCAGAGATGTCCCAGGAAGGGGCTGTAGTGTTGCAGTTGTTCATTTTTGGTGGTGCCTCAATCAAGTTGACACATAAAATTAACCATTACGTGTCCATCTGTACATCTCATACCATTTAATTGCTAATTAATATTCCATTATATGGATATGCCACATTTCATTTTTTAAATGAATATTTTGATATTTTTTACTTTTTAGCAATTATGAATAATGCTTTTATGAATACTCATATAGAATTTTTGGGTGGATTTATGTTTTACTTCTCTTTGGTATTAATCTATACTTAGAATTAATATACACTTGGAATTGAGGGGTCATATGGTAACTTTATGTTTAAATTTTGAGGAACTGTCACACTGTTTTCTACAGTGGCTAACCCATTTTACATCCCCACCCCCAATGTAGGAGAGCTCCAATTTCTCTACATCCTCAAAAACACTTGTAATTATCTGTCTTTTTTATTATAGCCATTCTACTGGGTGTGAAGAGGTATTTCATTATAGTTATGATTTTCATTCCTCTGATGGTTAATGATGTTAAGCATCTTTATTTTTGTGTAGTTGTAAGTTACAGGTCTAACTACTTTCGTTTGCATGTGAATATTCAGTTGCTCCAGAACCATTTGTTGAAAAGATTATTCTTTCCCCATTGACTTGTCTTGGCACCCTTTCGAAATTCAATTGACTGTAAACCAACTAAACCTAATGGACATATATAACACATTCCACCCAACAATACAGAATACACATTTTCTTAACTGCACATGAAACATTTTCCAGAACAGAGCATATGTTAGGCCACAAAACAAGTCCAAATAAATTTTCAAAGCTTGAAATCATTCAAAGTATCTTCTCCAACTTCAATGGAATAAACCTGAAAATCAATAACAGCACGAATACTGGAAAATTCACAAAGATGTGGAAATTAAAGAACTATACTCTTAAACAACAAATGGATTAAAGAACAAATCATAAGAAATTAGAAAATATATTGAGAAAAATGAAAACAAAAACATAACACATCAAAATTTATGAAAGGCAACAAAAGCAGTCCTGGGAGGGAAATCCATAGTTGTAAACATCCACATATAAAAAAACAACTTAACTTTAATTTTAACCTTAAGAAAATAGAGAAAAAGAAGAGGAAACTAAACCCAAAGATAGCAGAAAGGAGAAAACAATAACGATTAGAGAAAAGTTTAATTAAATAGAAAATAGAAAAGCAATAGGGAGAATCAATAAAAGTTGATTCTTTGAAAAATCCAACAAAATGACAAACCTATAGCTAGGCTAAGAGAAAAAGAGAGAAGATACAAATAACTAAAATCAGAAATGAAAGTGGGGACATTACTGCCAACATTACAGGAATAACAAAGGTTATAAGAACCTACTATGAATAATTGTGTGTCATCAAATTTGATAACCTAGATTAAATAGAAAAAAATTTAGAAACACACAAATTATCAAAACTGACTCAAGAAGAAATATAACATTCAAACAGACCTATTAAAAGTAGGGATTGAATCAGTAATTAAAAATCTTTCAACAATGAAAAGATGGCGTTACTGGCGAATTGTACCAACACTTTAAAGAAGAATTAACACAAATTCTTTGCAAACTCTTTCAAACAGTGCAAGTGGAAGGAACACTCCCCACCCCATTCTATATGGCCAGTATTACAATGACACCGAAACCAGACAAAGAAACCAAAATAAAACTGTAGACCAATATCCCTATGACTACAGATGCAGAAGTCCTTTGAAAATACACCATGGCCAAGTATGATTTATGCCAAGAATGCAAAAGTGGTTCAATACAAGAAAATCAATCAATGTAATACACCACATTAATAGAACAAATGAAACATGCTACACGACCATCTGAACTGATGCAGAAAAGCACTTGACAGACTCCAGCACCCTTCCATGACAAACACACTCAGAAAACTAGGAATAGAAGGGATCTTCCCTCAATATGGTGAACATTTATAAAAATCCCTACAGGTAATATCATACTCAATAGTGAAAGACTGAAAGTTTTCTATAAATCAGAAACAATGCAAGAATGTCTACTTTTACCACTGCTATTCAATATTATATGGGAAATTCTAGTCAGAGCAATTAGGCAAGAAAAAGAAATAAAAGTATCCAAATTGGAAAGAAGTAAGACTTACCTCTATTTGTAGATGACATGATCCTACATAGAAAAAATCCCAAAGAATTCACAAAATTGAAAATATATATATATATATATATATGTAGAGAGAGAGAGAATGAGCGCACTGATAAATTCAGTTACAGGGTACAAAATCAACACAAAAAAAATCAGCTGTATTTCTACACACCAGTAATGAACAATCCAGAACGAAAATTCAGAAAACAGACCAGTTCTTTCCAAGCGTCAGGGATGTGGTAGGGAATTTGTTGCAAATAGATATAAGGAATAATTTTGGATGATGGAAATGTTCTACAACATGATTATAATGGTGGTTATAAAAGTGTGCATTTGTGTATAAATTATACCTTTAAAAATTGATGGCCATATTGTATGTAAATTATACCTCAAAAAGCTGATAAAATAGGTTTTAAAATAAAATGTATATTTAAAACCCTTCTTTGTAAATATTTGAATGCATGTATAGAGGGAAGTATAGACAGCAAAGTATAATATCCAAGAGGTGGATTGTGAGTGATTTACACTTTTTAAAATATACCTCTTTTTACTTTAAATTGTTTATCATGTGTATCCATTAGTTTTATAATCAGGGAAAATCCTATTAAAAATAAGTAAGAGCAGGATACACTTTAGATTTACTTCCATTTAAGAGTTAACATTCTAAAGTATTGGCACTTACCATGTGAAACAGATCAGCTTTTGACAGTGACAGATAGAGGGAGGTGTTGCAGTAGGCTGGGCTGACATCAAGCACTTAGTGCCCATTTTCACATTACGTCTCATAAAAGTCTGTGTACTAGAACTCCATTTTTATATGGGTACAACTGAAAAGAGTCCAGAAACCTAGATCATAACTGAAAATTCAAAAGCCATTTCCAATAAAATTGGTGTGTTTGACTAGAAATCTGGAAAACTGTTTGATCACCTAGGCCCATCTAAATTTTCAACCAAGTGAAACAGCAACGAGATAGTTTTAAAGGACCTAGTAAACAAACGTCACATGATGGGGACGTGGGGAAGCATAAATCGACACGGAGGTTAATGCTCAAACCTTATGTTGTCCTTTGTCTTTTAGAGACAGATCTGCTGGTAAAAGAAGAGAGAGCACCCTGACAAGGATCCCTGAGGACAGACTAAATGTCACCCATCAGGAAAGAGGAAATTGGGAAGAACAAAACTAAGACTAGTTCAAACACGGATTCGACATCAAATTCTGAAATCCTAGCATTAGCAGCCTAGTTTTGGAAGCACATGTAACAGATGAGGTAAAAAGATAAAGAACTGATTATCCCAGGTGTCAATACTAGCTGAAGGATAAATGGATGTAGAGCCAGGAAGCTCGTGGGTAAATGTATAGACAACCCATCCACAGTGAATGACCTAAGCAAACGTATTCTAATTCTACCATAGTGGACAATAAAGTCCTTTGGAAAACTTCCTTAACCATTGGGACAAAATAAAACTGAAAATAGTTTCCATGTATAGAGTATTACTATACATCAAACACTATATACGTATACCTTGTCTCTACTCTAAATTAAATGCCTCAACTTACCTATGAGTTTGTATTAGTTGAGACAATTGGCAGAAATCTTTACAGTGTGTAAATAGAACAAGGCTCAAATTTCAATCTGTTCCAGTGAAAACCCCAGCCTCCTCCCAGTCTCGTATTTTTCCCCACTACACTCAGCTGAGAAAGCATGAGTCTGACTGTGTTTGGCAAGAAGATAGCAGGGAGCAGAGAGTGCCTGCTATGTCCCTTGCATGTACCACATAAAACATACCAACTCCAGCTTGTTCTTTAGCATGACACGGTCCTCCTTTCTACGCAAGCACAGGCAGGTCTAAGTGCACGTTTAACCAAGCTTGTCTTTCCACAGATTTACTATGTGTGGCTGCTTCTCCTACATCCCAGAGCCAGTAGAAGATGAAGATGAATCTTCCTTGTTCTAAACCTATTTTTCCTTCCATAATGTTAAGTAGAAAGGAGAAAGTTATGTCATCTGGGCTCAGGATCAGTCTAGCTATGAAAGAGCAATAAGGATTCTTGCTCCACAGGGTGGTAAGAATTCAGTTACACAAATGATTAAGAGTACTTAGCATGAGGCTGACAGGTAATAGGTATTCAGGTTATGGTAGCTATTGCTAATGTCACTTTCATCCTTTACTTCCTGATAGGACCATCCATGTGACAGTCCTTTGGGGAGTTCCCATAGAGGAAACCACCAAACTAACAATCAGAGGGACCTGGCACAGTGGACCTGGATCTTCTGCTATTCCTATGTCCCCAAGGCCATATTTCACCTGAGTGATAGGCAAGTCTTTGGGTTCCATCACTAGGTGTTAGCTTCACCATGATACCTTGTGAATCCAACTCTCAGGCTCTCTGGCCTTTTCTCCTTCACCTCGTGTCTTGAACTATACTTCTCCAAATAGTTTATGTCTCATTTATGAAGGAAGAAAGAGGCAAGATAGCTCAGGCATGAATTAGTCATTTTTATTTATTTTTTCACATGTTTGAAAAGGAGAAGATGAGGAAGTAGAGACATTCCTGCCTGCACTAACCCTGTTTGCTCAGAACAGTCAATAGCAATTCTCGCCACTCCTGAAATATAGGAGTTCTCCTGAGTGCGTGCATGCGTGCATACATGCATGTGTGTGTGTGTGTGTGTGTATTGGAGAGAAAGTGAGATGAAGAAACGATTGCCTTTAAACCCCCAACATAGTTTTTCAGATCCAATGTGTGATACATCAGACCTTTCACTTTGAGTTTTTACTGGCAATGGTACTAGAACAACCTTCTGAAAAGCTACTGCTGCTGAATTTTAAAATCTTCCTGGCCCTACTCTGAGCCACATTTTAAAGGTACATCAACACACTCTTGGCTCACTAAATATTCAGGAACCTTATCCTTTTGTAATATAAATTAATTTTACTAGTACAAAACAGCATACCCCAGCATTACCATAAGGAGATAAAACTTATGCCAATCTATACAGTTAAAAAAAAAAAGGAAGGACATAGATAAGCATAAATTTCTAAAGAAGGACTTCTCAAACTAAGCCAAGTTTTGTTTCTTCCCCTTTTTCTCTTGAGGAACTCTTTATTGCTAAGTGGAATGAACTGGCCTAAATGAATTTTTAAAGTTTTTATCAAGGAATCTTCTCAATAAATTAATCAAACATGTTTAATATTATCTTATAGCAGACCTCTCTAGCATTTTAATCAAGTTTTCTGCTGGACTTATCTACCCTGGTGCCATTTGTTCCTATAAAATAACAGCAGATTTTACTCTTTGCAAACACACGTCCTTTTCATTTACTACTGAGATCTCAGCATAGGAATGTTTCGCATAAAAGAATTTCTTTAGTCTCATCAGCTAGCACACAGGAATTGCACATTCCAAGGGAGAAGGCGATATTTATTTTTTCAAACCTCATTCCAGCCAACTACCATAAACTTGGTTATTCTGAGGGTTCCTTGTTCAGTTTATTTGGAGTCAGCCAACAGGTGACTGGATACTAGAGTGCATTTGTCTACTCCTCTGGGATCCTTCTAATGGGATTTTAACTTGGAACCAGGACTCCTGGTAGAAAGCCCTCAGTCCAGAATCAGCAGCTCCTTCAAGTGCCTCTTCCGACATTCACTCCAGGGGGTGGTGTTCCAAGGTGGTCTCAGCATTGCATTGGCCAGGATGGATCAGCAGGAAGCTTCCCCAAAACAAAGAAAACTCAATGAGCAACAGGTATTCTGCATGGGCCAAACTAAAGTTGTAACTCTACGTCGCCTAAGGTCACCCGATCCTTTGAGATTTAACTAAAATTGGCTAGGGCTTCTATTCCACATCCTGTGGGACATGCCTAGATTTCCCCAAGAGTTTTGCAAAATACTAGAGTCTCATATTCTCATGGTCGTATCTTGCTTCAAATTCTTTTTCTTGCTGAACTCTTGATCTCAGTCCATTTTGCTTGTATCTCACTTCCTGTGGGCATTTTCTTTCCTCAACTCCAGGCATGGAACTTTGCTGGTTTTTTCTTCTTCTTCCACAAACATGGTATTTCTGTGGTAAGCAGGTTTTCATGAAGCCTTTGGATGTGAGGGAGGTTGTAGCACATAAGTTCATAATTAAACACAGCAGTGGGTATTAATCATCCTTGTTCTTAAAAGTCACTGAGTCACCCTGACCTTTGAGATTCCCCACAGGTCACAGTTCTCCTTGGGCTGCTGTCCTCAGCTATCTTTACCTCTTCTTCTCTCTCCTATCCTTATCCTCCTGTTTATTCTGTGCCAATGTAGATATTTTGTTTTACTGTCTCTGAATACATCATAGTCTCAGGTCCTCACTTTTCATATACAGTCGACTTCCATAAAGGCTATTTGTTACCAACTATTAAAATACATTCATTCAACTTTGAAATTCTGCTACAGAAAAATAAAAACTACACTACCTCCCCAAAATACCCACATGTACCATCTACCAATAGCACTGACAATATTTGATTGTGAGACCTTTTATACTAAAACTACTCTCCTGGTCCTATCTTCTTCCTGCCATGTCATTCCCATCAATCCCTCTCAAACTCTATGAACTAGAAATGCTATTGTCCTACAAGCCTGCTTTTGATAGGTTCTGTCTTTTGACCAGGACATATTTTTTTTTCCCACTGGAATGGCTTGGCAGAGGGCACAGTCTCATTTAATTCCTCAGAGCCACACAGCGGCATGATTCAACCATATTCCCTACTTCCCTAGACTCTGCAGAGATTTGAACTCCTGACCCATACTTAAACATTATTAGCAAGAGAAGCCCCTGAATCTGTGTCTCGATCTAGCATTTAAAATAGTTTTATTCTGCAGAGTCCACAGCTGCTGCCAAAGTCTACCAAATCAGGGATTTCTTTTTTCTTTGAGGTTCTCTCTGCTACTGATAGTGCAACTGCCTCTGAATAAAAACAAACCCAAAAGGAAGAAAATTTTCTTTCCTAAATTGTGAGGGGAAAACAGGAGTAGAGGACATTTCTTTCCTCCCAGAGTTAAAACGTTTTCCTGAGCACAATATTTAACCCACTTTCCCTTTATTGGGTTCTCACTCACCACCTGGCTACCGGAAGGACTGTTCTCTTTAATTGACAAATAATATTTGTATCTATGTATGGGTTACAGTGTAATGCCATGATATATGTCTATAATACATCCTGGGTTGATTAAATCAAGCTGGCAACCATATCCATCACCTTACATACTTATAATTTCTTTGTGATGAGAACCTTTACAATCTACTGTTTTAGCAATTTTGAAATATACAAGATCATGATAGCATCTTGTTCAAAACTCACCAATCGGAGAGAATCCCAAAACTTTATTGAGACCTATATTGCTAGGAATAATCTATCAACCCTACCCACCTCTCTAATCTCATCTGCTCTATCCTCACTGTGGTCTCTTCTCTGTCTCAGCTGCCTTACTTGGGGAGTCTCTAAACCAGTTCTCCCCAACCCTAACCATCTGCACTTTTCATAAGTTCCCAGTGATGCTGACATTGCTGAAGACCACACTTTGAAGAGAAAAGCCCTGACATGCCTCTTCCATGACCTTCCAGAGGTACTTCTATAAACTTGATCACTTCATCTCTTTTCAATCCTATGACCTCCTCTGCATGTTTTCCAAAATAGTTCCTTTTTGCTCAAGTTAACCAGAGTCAGCTTAAACCCTTTAACTATCACACCTTAGTTTTGGTAAAACTCAATGCACTTGAAATTATGTATTCTACAATTATGTTTCCAGCTAGATTATGAGTTTCATGAGAGTAGCTAATAGGTTTGCCTTAATCACAATTTTAACACCAGAATTTGGGCCAATGTGTGACCCATGTAAACTCTCGAAATATTTTTAGATTGATTCATTGGACCATATATTAATAAAATCAAATAAGCTGAGCCTGAATACCACAAAAGGAATCTGAAAACATTCCCCAATTCTGAGTTTCTCTTTGGCTCTCAACAGAGTTAGAGTGTCTCCTTCCGACCTATTGAGGTTTTAGTTACTAGTTCCAATGCTCGTCAACTTACTCTCACCAGGCACCATGCAACAGTAGGCAGGGACCTGTGTTAATGGAGCCTCCCATGCCTTGGGAAACCACAGCAGTGGCAGCATCCACACGAACATGCCAAGGTACCTGAACATAGACCAGTCCAAACAGAAGCAAGAGATATGCACCCAGCACACAGAAACAGGGACTTTTTGCTCTGTCCAATAGATAGACATGTACCACTTAACATAGAAGTAGTCCCTAAATCAGGTCCAGTGAACAGAAAAGACAAAGCTTTCTCCCCAGCCCTTCCCAGAAAGAGTGGTAATTCCTCTACAGGCCAAGGAAGGAGAGGAGGGGAAGGATTCCACCCAAAACACCAACATTTTGTGTTCTCTTAACCAATTAGAATTAATAACCGTCACCGGGCGCGGTGGCTCACGCCTGTAATCCTAGCACTCTGGGAGGCTGAGGCGGGTGGATAGCTCAAGGTCAGGAGTTTGAAACCAGCCTGACCAAGAGCGAGACCCCGTCTCTACTAAAAATAGAAAGAAATTAATTGGCCAACTAAAAATATACAGGAAAAAATAGCCGGGCATGGTGGTGCATGCCTGTAGTCCCAGCTACTTGGGAGGCTGAGGCAGAAGGATTGCTTGAGCCCAGGAGCTTGAGGTTGCTGTGAGCTAGGCTGACGCCATGGCACTCACTCTAACCTGGGCTACAAAGTAAGACTCTGTCTCAAAAAAAAAAAAAAGAATTAATAACCAGGCCTTTTGTCTGCCGGGCTGTGACTGTCCACTTTAGCGAGGACACAAGCATCATATGGGAAGAGCACAACTTCCACTTCCCTGAGGCAACTTTCCCTGATGCTGCCACTGCTCCTTGTGCATAATCCTCTGACTCATAAGGTTGGTAAAAGTCTCAAATATGTAGAATTGGGGCATAATTGATTCCAAGGGTATACCCTTACCTAAAAATTATTCCCTATCCTATTTCTCATATCAAATTTCCCTCATATAATTGTCCACTAGGGTATACCAGAAAAGATTCTATGATGAGTAACCAGTGTCCTGCATAATATGTGGGGTTTTTGGACAAATCTAAGACTCCTCTTTGAGTTTATCTGACACAGAAAATAGATGCAACAGTTACTAGACCAAATGAGATCAAAGGATTAGATTCATTCAGGGTTCTCTGATTGGAATAGATTGGAGTAGCGGGGCTCACCTGATTTATACCCACCCTCTTGATTTTATTTGCAGGGGGAGAAACTGAAGGTGGGCAGGACAGCCCATGCCAGGAGAAGGAACTGCCCTGCCACGCTGATCACGTCAGAGCAGGCAGCAGAAGAGAGAAAGGAAAAGTGCTTTTTCCGAAACAGGGACTATCTCATGCACCATTTTCTTTAACTGCCTGTGGCCCTGAGTCCAGCATTCAGGATACAGTAGAAACTGAAAAATAATTTTGAAACACGGTTGAGTAAATGTAGATATATTACAATCCTTAAAAACTTTGTATTATAAATTCCAGAATCTTTGCTGTTTATAATACACTTTCATTGGTGAATTTTCTTTTGAGCTTCTTTTGAGCTGGGAGGTGGGGAGGTTTTATTTACTTTATACCTGTTGTCTCCCCGGGAGATGCAGATAAGACCATGTTCATTACTGCAGGCTCAAGAACTACACCTCCTCAAGTTTGTATAGTTAACTCAATTAAAAATGACTTTGGATATGCTAATCAACCTGATTTAATCATTACACGTTATATGTATCAACACATCACTGTGTACCCCATGAATATGTACAATTATTATTTATCAATTTAAGAAAATAATATTAAAACTAAAATGTTTTTTAAAATTAATTTGCATAAAGTCTATGCTATTCTGTTTTCTCCAAATGACCATTATCTCATTTGACTACATTTTACTTCAAAGACCTCTTTTCATAAATCACATCATGCATAAATCATGTCTCTGACTCCATGTAAGAAAGAAGGTATCATAAAGATCACTGGAATGGTGTCAAATAAAAAACCACCACCATATAAACTCAGTATCACTCTGAAGTAAAGTTATTGTTTCACTGGACCTTACTTGTATTAATAATAGGATGAAAATGGGTTATAAATTTGTGGAGTTGAAATCCAAACCTAGAATATGGCCTTAAATTGTCTTGACTTTCCCAACATCACCTCTGGTTCCCACGAATGCCTTCCTTCCTCCAATATCAATTCCTGCAGCATCCAAATCAGGCTAGAAATTGCAGGGATAGCATAGCAAGAAGATGCTTTTATAAGAAAATTAAGTAGAAACAGACAAAGTTTTCTTGTTCATTCTCTTGGAAGTTGGCAGTGCTTCACTCTTGGCCTCAAAGGGTCTATAAAGAATTGGAATCTTGATTTTATCTAAAATAGTTGTGTGACTTTGAGTAGGGCAGTCTTCCTCCCTGTGTGTTGAATGTCTCATCTATAAAATGATGAGTTTGGACTAAATAACACCTACAGGACTTTCTGGTCAAAAATCAAGAGACGGTAGCTACAAATGAGTTCTGCGAGAGCGCCAAGAAAAGAGTGTTCCAGCTAGGTTCATCAAGGAAGGCTGCAAGGAAGAAATAGCAATGGTGGTTGACTTTGGAGAATGAGAAGGATTTAAACAGTGGAAAGACATTCTAGACAAAGTAAGCAAAGGTTATAGGAAAGGAAATACACTGCGCTTTTCTGGAATTGCAAGGAGTACTGCATGCCTGTTGTTGCAACGGGACTTTTTCAATAGGCCCATTCTCTTTTATAGAGTAAAGAAATATAAAATTTTATTTTAAAGCAAGTAAAAGTCAAATTATGTTTTGTTAACATCTTTCTTGAGATAGAACTCACATACCATACAATTCAATTGTATATAATTGGAGTATACAATTCAAGGGGTTTAGTATATTAAGAGATACACTACAACCATCAATCACGATCGATTTTTGAACGTATTTATCACCCCCAAGAAATCCCAAAGTTTTCAGCCATCACCCTCAAATTCCCCCATCCCCATCAGTATCCCTAAGCAACAACTAATCTACTTTCTATCAGTATAGATTTGCCTATTCTGGATGTTTCATATAAATGGAACCATACAACATGGGCTGTGACTGGCTTCTTTCACTTAGTATAATATTTTTAAAATTAAGCTATGTTGTATTATGTATCAGGACTTCATTCCTTTTATTGCTGATTAATATTCCTTTGTATGAATATACCACATTGTGTTTATCTCTTCATCAGTTAATGGACTTTGTGGTGTTTAATGATGTTAAACATCTATGTACAAGTTTTTGGATGGACGGATGTTTTCATTTCCCTTGTGTATATACCTAGAGGTGGAACTGCTGAGTCATAGGTTAATTCTATGTTTAACATTTTGAGAAACTGCCAGGCTGTTCTCCAAAGTGACTGCACCATTTTACATTCGTGCCAGCAGTACCTGAGTTCTAATTTTTCTATAACCTCAACCGTACTTGTTATTATCTGTCTTTTGATTATGACAGTCATAGTGAGTATCTCATTGGGGTTTTGATTTGCATTTCCTTCATGACTAATGGTGTTAAGCATCATTTCATGTGCTGATTAGCTATTTATTTTCTTTGCAGAAATATTCAGATTGCCCATTTTAATTGGGTTATTTGTCTTTTTATTATTGAATTGTGAGAGTTCTTAGTATGTTTTAGGTATGAGTACCTTATCCAATAAATGATTTACAAATATTTTCTCCCATTCCAGAAGAAAAGTCAAATTATTTGCATTATCACATTTTAAAGAATAGAAAATGAACTAAAAGGTCTTCAGCACAAGATTACAAATACTGCACTATTTTCTGCCAAACACAGTTTAGTTTTTATATAGTAAGCACTAAATATTTCAAACCTCAAGTTTTAAACTATCATTAAAATCACCCCCAAAACTGGTTAGTAAGGAACTAAGCACGTAAAAACACATATGTGTAGATGTCTCTTCAAAAAAGAACTTCTGATTACTCCAGTAAGACTATTGCAGCCTTTATAAATCATGTTTTACCAATTCACATACTAGAATTACATCCCAAAATAAGCCTTGGAAGGCATCTGGCCACATGTTGTAACTATTAAAATGATGTTCTGTGCTACAGAGCATGTGTTAGAGATACCCTCTACATGAAGTATGACTAGATAGTTCAAAATCTCTTATGATTGACCAATTAGTTGCTTCCAAAGAACGAATACCACAAACCCAGAAGATATGTAAACACTGGCTTGTTAGGGCAAGCCATTTTCTTGTTAGATTGTGGTCTCTGTTATGCGCTGAATTGTAAAACAGAATTCACTGTTCATTTTGCTACAAACACCCAAAGTTTCATTTCTGAGAATACACCCAGGCAAAAAAAAAAAAAATGGTGTTTTCAGATCACAGAGCTCAGAAAACATAGTTCTTCATGTGAAGTGGAGTTCAAAGTTGAGCAGAGACCTTCCTCACTGCTTGTGTCCACTTCATCTTCTGCTCTGACAATTCCAGCTGGGTGCCTTGCTCCAGTCTTACCTTAAAATCTGCTTTCCTGGAGCAGTGACCGCTGAAGTGCAGCTGAAATAGTTGAATCCTACTCCACCGAGCTGAGCCACAGGCCTTGCATGGAAAGACCTGGGAAACATTAGCTTGCTTCTGGTCTGGCCATAATGAAAATAAATGAGGGCTTCAATTTAAAGTCGTTACTAAAAATTTGTTCTTTCCTCCATTCTAATTCTGAGACCTACTTGCAGCTAATTAGAATGGTTCCCAGCGTGATCTCCAAGCACACTGCTAGTGTAAACACCAACCATCTGAGTTTCATTACAATAAAGAAATCAAATAAACAGTGGACCAGAAAACAGTAGTTCGGGCATGGCTCATTACAGCACAATGCAGTTAACATTCCTCACTCGGGAAGGAAAAGAAGTCATCGTCATCGGGCAGGCGAGGCTGATGTCCAGTGCTTTCCATTCTTATTAATGATGTTAGTGGGAATGGGGATTATTTCTTACCATTAAAATTTTCTGGAGAATGAAGAGGGAGCTTTTTTTAAATAAAAAGGATAAAGAAGTGGCTTTCTGAACCTTGTTGTAAACAAAAAGAAAAGGTAATTATTTGCTTTGGACTACTCACTGCTTCTCCAGTTTCTAATAGGATATACTGTTTACAACTTAAGGAAAAAGAAAGAAAGAGGAATACAGTGTCCATTAATCTGTTTAAGGTTTTTATTATTTATTCTAGGTACAAACAAATCTTTGCCAACGTCGGCTGGATATGACTATATGATTTCTAAAAGCCAGAATAATAAGACAGTAAACATATAAATAACTAAAAAAGTCACTCATGTATTTGGATACTTTCTGTGCCTCATTTCTACTTACTAATACTTGGAAATAGTCACATAAATAAAGAATCATTTTGAAGGTTCATCTGTATTGTTTAGTATAACCTTGGAACCATCAATGGGGGGATAATATCCAAAGATTTCTATCTCTAAAATTTAACCCTGCTTTTAAGTATTTGTTAAAATCCAAAGATATTTATTGAATTTGTTTCACAAACTCAACAAAAGTATGAGTTCTCTGGTTATAGCATATTCTATGAAGAAAATATGAACAAACTCCATAGTCACATGTGACACAACTTGCGTGTTTGTGGCTGTGGCTCAGAATTCATGGTTGAACATTGGATCAGATCAAGATTTCATTGCACGTGATAGAAGTTAATTAGGCCCTTAGTGATAAGGCAGCTTCAGGGAAGCAAGTGTAGAAACACTCTTAATTTCCTTTCTTAGACAGTCTAGGTCTAGGTGTATAAGTATCACATCCCTCATACTTAAAATTTTAAATTGTTACAGAAAGATTATGATACTTGTGGGAATGTAATTACTCAGAAGATTCCAAAGGCTTTGGGCTAAGATTAAAATACTTCTGAAATAGCCACTTTATATTCTTACTTTGACCACTCTCAAAAGCTGGTGCATAAAAGACCCAAACCACGATCCTAAACCACATGAATCAATAATTGAAGAAAACTCACACAAAAATGCAAATAGTATTGCAGTGGATCATCTTAGAAAAAAAGAACCAAACAAATGAAGCTAGGAGTTAAGATGCATGCTCTGACCTTAAGATTCATTTTAATTCGTGGAAGGAAACAATCACTCATCCCTGAGCAAAAAAAAAAAAAAAAAAAAAAAAGAAGAAGAAGAAGAAAGAAAGAAAAAAAGAGAAAGAAACAGGGAGGCATTTGTCTGCAGCAGCTGTCTCAGCAAGGAACTTAAAGAAAAAAGTCAGCTTTCATATAACAATTTAAAGCATTGTTTTGGAATTAATTGTCTATGTTGTCAATGTTGAAAGAAAGTTAGTCAAGGAAAATAAAAGTGAAAATCCAGAGAAATTAAAACTAAAGAAAGCAATTTTAAAAATCTGAAACCACTGTCATTTCAAACTTAAATTTTGATAATTTTCTTCATCTCAAAATGATCTACTTAGGTCAAAAAGATATATAGTTTGTTTAACCAGACAAATATTTACTGAATATCTGTCTGCTAGATGTCAAATCTATTCACTGATTTTTAAAGTGAAATTTGTGTACTCTCATGTCCATCTCTGTAAAGTGAGAGGTTTCAGTTGGAGAGTTGAGAGGGCTGTCCAGCCCTTGCAGTTTAGAGCCATTCCCTCATTGTTAGGCAATGCACATGTCTCAAGCTCTGCAATACAGCCATGGTCTTTTGCCTGGTCAAGATGCTACATGACACAGCATGGAAGAGAACTCTGCCATCATCAAAACTGATCAGCCTACTACTCTAAAGCCATGAGGTTTACAGATTACAGTGTTAAATCAAGTGAATGGGGAGGCTGTGCCATCCTTCAGAAATTCCCTTTGAATGCACAGCCTTTCAAGATTGGAAAAATGTTGGAAAATAATCTAATCATTTCATGAATGTCCAAAGGCTGAACATCACTCTCCCCTTTAATTTTATTTTGCATTAGGTAGTATTTTTTTTCTTTCAAAGCACTTTCATTGTTAATTTCTCATAATGGGATGACTTAGGTAAAATATAGACCCCAAATGTGGCTTATCAAATTGTGACAGAATATTAAAACAAACAAACTGAAGGGAACAATTTAAATTATTAGGTTGGTGCAAAAGTGATTACGGTTTTGGACCATGAATTTTAAATCATTACAACTAGGTTCAAACACATCTTTATTAATCAAAATAGAGACCATTACAATCAACACATTTTTGCCAATGAGAAATAAGTTTGTTCCTGTAACATAAATATCTGTGCTTCGGGATTCAACGAACTCTTGGAAAGCACTTTCTGCATCCTGCTGGTTGTGGAAGCATTTTTCCTGCAAAAAGTTGTAAAGATGCTTGAAGAAGTGGTAGTTGGTTGGCGAGAGGTCAGGTGAATACGGCGGATGAGGCAAAACTTTATAGCCCAATTCGTTCAACTTTTGAAGCGCTGGTTGTGCAAGGTGTGGAGAGGCATTGTCGTGGAGAAGAATTAGGCCCTTTCTGTTGAACAATGTCAGCTGCAGCCATTGCAGTTTTCAGTGCACCTCATTGATTTGCTGAGTGTACTTCTCAGATGTAATGGTTTCGCAGGGATTCAGAAAGCTATACTGGATCAGACCAGCAGCAGACCACCAAACAGTGACCACAACCTTTTTTGGTGCAAGTTTGGCTTTGGGAAGTACTTTGGAGCTTCTTCTCTGTTAACCAAAAGCAGGTTGTTGCCAGTTGTCGTACACAATCCATTTTTCCTTGCACGTCACAATCTAATGGAGAAATAGTTCATTGCTGCTTGCGTACAAGAAGAGAAGACAACACTTCAAAACAATTTTTTTGATTTTCAGTCATCTGATGAGGCATCCACCTACCGAGCTTTTTCACCTTTCCAATTTGCTTCAAATGCCGAATGACTGTAGAATGGTGGATGTTGAGTTCTTCAGCAACTTCTCATGGAGTTGTACGAGGATCAGCTTTGATGATTGGTTGTTGTCAACTTCCCATGGCCGGCCACTGTGCTCCTCATCTTCAAGGCTCTCATCTCCTTTGCAAAACTTCTTCAACCACCACTGCACTGTACACTCGTTAGCAGTTCCTGGGCCAAATGCGTTGTTGATGTTGCGAGTTGTCTCTGCTGCTTTATGGCCCATTTTGAACTCGAATGAGAAAATCCCTCGCAAAAATTGAGAAAAAATTGAAAAGGAGATAACACATTATTATAAAATGAGCACAGAAAGGCAGCAAGAAGACTGTTTTTTACCTGTGCTCTGCCACTGACTAGTTGCCCGAATTTACATATGATAAGTCACTTACATTTTTGCTACTTTTCATCTTTGAAACTAAGAGTTTGGTCTCAGATTTCCCTTCCAACTCTGATGGTCCTTAGCCCAAAAACCATTAAAAAAAGAATCTCGGTGTTATCTATAATTATTTTAATGTAGAAACTACCCTTCTTCTGGTAGAAGGGAAATTCTCTGTCTCTTCAAGCCATGTATGTGCCCTGAAACTCAATGTATATGCCCAAAAATCCAGTCAAGGCAGGACAGCAAGAGACGCTATCAGAAGCTTACAATATCGAGTCTAAGAGTGTGAATATGTGTGTGTATGCATGTGTTCTCTGTGTGTGTGTCCTGAAAAGGTCACAAGTTTGACCTTCTGGAAGCAGCAAAGGTTTCATCCACAGAACCTGCTGTGATAGCATCTGGAAATTCCTCGCTTGGGTCAGTGGGGAGACACTCTCTGTTTACTTTGCTTTTGTTTTATACCCATGTGGTGTTCAACATATCAATACTATATTTCAATCTCATTGTAGAACCCTTTAATGATTTACTTCTCAAACCTCCCAGGTCCATCTAGCTGCAGGAAAACCCATTCCTTTTGTCACAAGCTGAAAGGATGACAGTTAAAACTCAGACAGAAGAAAAAGCACGTGATGGAATCTGATGTTGTTCCTACCATTCGCTCAGGGTAGCCGTAGCTGAGCTTTCAACGTCTGGAGAGAACACAGGGAAGGCTGCTAACTTCCTGTAATAACTTCCTTTAGAAGTGACACATGTCAAAACGCAGAGTTTTTGCAGAATTGGCAATATTCGTAGAAACATTTTCTGTGAAACTGATTAAAGTAATAATTGGTTCTGGAATACTTTAGTGCATGACTGTCTAAAATTTTATAGAGCTTTTCATATTTTTCATATTATTCTGTGTAGATCACATCAAAAGTTCACTTAGTTCTGCATCATGGTGAGAAACCCTCCAAATTTATACACAGTGTGTTTTTGATGTTTTGTCCTGCTCGACATACAGATTTGTAGGGACATAGTCATTCAATGAGTCATCAAGACAAGTCTCAGTAAATGATGCTCCCCATCCTTCCAGATGACCAAGCCAACACTTTTAGCATTATCTTTGTCTCCTTCTTCCCACTCACCAATTAGTGCTATTCAATTTCTACATCTGTTTCCTTTCCCACCTAAAATTCATCACATCAATTTATTTCTCTCTTTGTCACAGCCATGGGTAGCCTCAGGACACTATCCTACCTCCGTAGGGTGGATTCCTGCATATGCTCCCACACCCTCTCTTATATAGCTTTATTTTTTCACCACTGAGATGGAGTAATCTTATTTAAACACGAATCTGATTGTGTCACACTCATGTTTGAATGCCTCATAGTTTTCCTTTGTTCACAAGAAGGCTCAATAAATATTATCTATTGTCTCAGTGATTTTCATTGAATAACCAGTGGCTATAACAAAACATTACTAAGATCTTCACAAACACTTGGAAGGAATTAAGAAAAGCAAAACTGAGCAGAGGAAGGACAGAAACGTTTATTAACACAGGATGTACCGAATGAATGAGGGACATGATTTTGTTTGTGATTCCTCTTTTTATCTGTCATGAGAACCTGTCGGTGGAGGCTTCATTACTCTTACTTTGCAGATAAAAACTGAGGTGCAGATAGACTAAGTGTCTTGCCTATACAGATTTACACAGGTAACAAAAGTCAGGGCCAGGATGTCTGTTTAGTCCCAATGTTTCGCTCTGTCCTCGCTCCCATGCAGTAGGTGAGTTAGTCTTTGATGTTCTCATCCTTTCTTGTGGTGAACTTCCTCTCCATGGTGAAAATTATCTCCTTATTTTGTTAGTGTTTTTTTGCTCTCTAAATGTCTCTCCTGGGTTAAAAAGGGGACAGGACTTTGCACTGGTAACCTCTCGTCGACACATGCCTGTCTCCACCAAGTCACCTTCCATCGCTCAAACCTCCAATCAAACTCTGCTCACAAAATCAATCCCTATGGAAGTCACCAATGATGTCCATGACACAGAATCAAGTGTCCTTTTCAGCCCTCTCCAGTTATAACTTCTTAACAGCCAATCCTACTTCTAATAAATTTTCTGTATATTAAACATAATCTGTCTTCAGAACCTCCTGATTTTCCTTCTTCCACCTTGATTTCCAAGTCTCAATTTTCCTCAGAGGCTCATCTCCTTCACCACAGCTTTTAATTCTTTGTGACATTTAAGACTCTATTCTAGGTCCTCTCCTTTTTTTCCTTGCACTCTCTCCCTAAGAGATTTAACCCACTGTTGGACAATCAAAGGAATCTAAGAGTCATTCTTGACACCTCCCTGTCCCCGACCTCCCTCCAAACCCATTTCCTTACGTGTTCCTGCAGGTTTGGACTCCTACATACCTCTATAATCCATTGACTTACATCTGTTTTTATCAATCTTGTGCTTTTGGTTATTGAGGAGGATGGGCACATTAAAATAATTATATTTTTATTCGTTCCGTTGTTCCCCAGAGAGGAGAAAGGCTAGATCTGGTGATTGTGGGCCAGCAGCCCAAATATGTGTCTCGATGGATCCCTCTCTTCATGAAACTCCTCCTCCAACACACATGACTGGTCACCTCCCTATCCTATAAACAGTCCCCTAAACTGTCCCTTCCATCTCCGGGCACATTAAAAAAAAAAAAGGAACATGCTATGGACAGAAGCGTGGAGAGATTCAGTGAAGGTATTTGCTTGGGAACATCCTGTAGCATAAGCCTAGTCAGATATTCTGCGGGATGTGTGTGTCTCTGGGTGGTGGTGTTTCCTATTTGGGCTTTTACAAAAGCTTGGATGGACAAACCTCACCCTTTGCTCAGGCAAGGAGGCAGTCTGACCTGATGCACACTAGGGTTATGCTGTGATTGCCTGCAGCATTCCTGTTCTCCTAGCATGTGCTCAAGTGTCCCTCAGAGAAATGCAGGACACTAGTAAGCTTATCAGCATATATGTAATAGGCGTACCTAGTGGAGAATAGAGACAGAAAGAAACAAAGTATTTTTATTTTAATATAACAAAATCTATAAATATATACTTGTTCTTTTTCCCCTCTCAACTTTTCTAAAAGACGTAAAGTTATATAAAGTAATTATAACAATGCATTGTTAAATTATATATGCACACACACATACATATATACACACACACACATATACAGTGCATTGTAATAACAGTACAAAAAGGAGAGAATTCCATAAAGGTCTAACAGGTATATAGCAGTAAAGTTTCTATATCTCACTGGAATTAAATTATTATAAGTCTGAAACAAATTCTGATAAATTAAGTCATCCATTGTAAACCCTAGAGCAACCACAAAGAAAATACATTTTTAAAATAGTTTTAAAATTATTAAAGAAATTAAAATTTTTACTAGAATATATCTACTCACTGCAAAAGAAAAAAATAAAGGAGGGATAGAGGAACAAAAATTCTTAAGACATGTAAACCACAAAAATAAGAATAATAAAAAAATTATCATATCATTGACATTATTATTAAATGTGAATAGATTAAACAAACACTATTAAACTGGGACTAACTGATGAGCACACATGTGCACAGAGGTATGTAAAACTCAATGGAAACTAAACAGGGGGTCAGGGAGAAGGGGAGGGACAAAAACCTACCTAACGTGTACAGTGAATGCTGTATGGGTGATGGTCACACTTATATCTGTGACTCAAGCAGAACAAAAGTGATCCATGTAACCAAAAACATTTGTACTCCCTTAATACTTTGAAATTAAAAAATAAAGAAAAAATAAATAAGCCAATCAAAAGGAAAAGATTATCACATTGGGTAAAAGAAACAACAAGATCCAGCTGTACGCTATGTTTAGGAGGCACACTTGAGATTCAAAGAAGTAAGTAAAAGCATGAAAATAAGATACACCATGCACACAGCAACCATAGACGGCTGAAGTGAATATACTAATGTATACTAATATACAAATATCTGGCAAAGTATAATTTTAAAGTAAAAGTATTACTAGATATAAAGAGTGACAATTTATAATGATAAAAGGCTTAATGTCTCACGAAGATACAATACTTTTAAATACATATGCACCTAACAACACAGCCACTAAAATGTGTGAAGCAAAAAATGACAACATTGAAGGGAGAATAGACAATTCAACATAAATAGTTGGAGACATCAACACCCACTTTTAATAATAAATGTAGATAAAACAACAAGATCAACAATGTTACAAAACACCTGACCAACACCATAAAGCAAATAGACCTAATAGATACTTCATTCAACAACAGCAGAACACACATTCTTTTTAAACATCTATGGAATATTCTTTATATGCTAGGCCATAGAACAATTTTTAATAAATTTATAATGACTGATATCACACACAGTATGTTCACTGACCACATTTAATTAGGTTAGAAATCAATAACAGGTGGAAATTTAGGAAATTCACAAATAGGTAAAAACACACTTATCAATAACCAATGTTTCAAAGAAGTGATAAGAGAAGTCAGAAAATCCTTTGAAATGAGTAAAGACAAAAATACAACATACTGTAACTTCAGGATGAATTTAGAGCAGTGCTTAGAGGGAAATTTATAGTTAAAAATGCTTGTATTAAAAAAGAAGTAATCTCAAACCAATAACCTAATGTTCCACTTTAAGTAACTGGAAAAAGAATAAATTGAACCCAAGGAAGCAGAAAAAGGAAATAATAAAGATAAGAGCAGGAATAAATAAAATCAAAAATAGAAAAATAATTTTAAAAAAATCAACAAAGCCAAAAGTTGATTCATTGAAAAAAATCAACAAGATTGACAAAAGCTAGACTGTTCAAGTAAAAAAGAGAGGATAGAGAAGACTCAAAATAACTAAAATCAAAAAATGTGAATAAAACATGAGGTCTATAGATGTGAAAGCAGATAATGTTGAAAGATCCAAGCAGACAGGGAAATTGTGAATAATTTGAGGGTCCTACCCATGACACTGGGGTGCATGAAACAGCACTAACAATTTGAAAACCAACTTGTAGAGAATCTATAGGCTCAGGGGCAGAAAGCAAAGACAAGGACTCAAACATGGAAACCATGACAGAAATCCCTCTACCAGATCTGGCACCAGAGGAAAAAAAAAAATTGGCATTTGAGAGCAAAGGCTGAATATAGTCATCAGCAAAACTCACCAGTTCTGAGGCAGACAAGCCACAGAGAGGAAATGATGTTAATACTTCAAATATTAAGCTGGAGCTTCTTTAATCCCTAATGCAAAGATTGGACTTGTACTAAAAACTTGCGCAACTGACATTTGGGTGAAGTAGCCTCTGCCATTAGCAGAAAATCATCTTTTCGATGCTGGGAAGTGTGACCGTGTAA
Source organism: Cheirogaleus medius (assembly GCA_008086735.1). NCBI lineage: Eukaryota > Metazoa > Chordata > Mammalia > Primates > Cheirogaleidae > Cheirogaleus > Cheirogaleus medius. The sequence goes on along the minus strand of VBSM01003215.1, from coordinate 4,607,074 downwards.
CCTGAAATCTACCACAGTTTCTCTCTCATCCTTCTTTCTTTTTAAGGAGGCCATTTCATTGTAATTAAAGATAAAATAAAACTACATATGGATAAATCATTTTTTGCAACTAGAAATGTATATACATCCCAAACTACATATACATAATTTAATTTTCCTCAAGACACAAATATCTCTCATCTAATGTTACACACATACGTTTTCTTTAAGTAGATCTCAGGAAGAGTGAAGAATTTATTAAGTTATAGTCTGAGAGGTAACACTTTTATCCAAAATGCCATATTACATTGTGCCCCTAGATCAGGGGTTCTCAAATAAGTTTAAACCACAGATTTGTCCGGGATTTTGTTTGGGTTTTTAATATAGGCCTCTACTTCCCGATGATAGCAAGCATTTGTTGAGTCCTTTCTATTAATATGTTCCAGGCCAGTACAAGTGTTATCCCTACACCACAGAGTAACCTGGACGTACTGAGCAAGCTGGAGAAACGAAAGTAGGGAACTTAAACAACACCGTAAGGCTACATGGCTAGTAATGGGACGGTGCGCACTGCACCTATTAGATGTGAATATACCCATCCCCTCCTCCCCGCTCCCACCTGCCCGACACCTGATGAATGTATATTCCCTTCTATCTTGTGGTAATCAATCAAAGCACAGTCTCCCTCCCCAGGTGCTTCTGATGAAGACATGTCTGTTCTCAGCTTCTGGGACATATGACCAGGGTAATCCTATATGCTCATCTCGGGTCCCTGGACACAGTGATGAATTCATAAATGGGCATCTACCCCAACTTAGGCCAATCAAGAGCAGCAAAATTTGCAAAGCCTTTCATCTTTCATAAACTTCCTTTTTCTCAGTAAACTTCCATGAAGGAGGTGGGAAAAAACTGGTAAAAATAGGAAGTGAAGACTCCAGTCAACACCCCATTTACCAAAGCCGTGAATTTAATCATGGTTGAAGCAAGACCTATGGTAGACCTTTCAACTAACTTATCAAAGATAATAAACTACTTTTTTGTCTCAAAAGCATTTATCATTGATTTTCTGTCTGTTGCAACTAAGGAAGTCTAATCTAACATAGCCCTGTCTTTAACAATCTCCGTACATGCTGTGTTTATTTCAGAAGGTGCCTCCTGCTGACAGCTCCTTCCACCTAGTGTATCACAAAAAGCTCGAGAATTAGAGGAAAGAAGATGGGGTTCCCAGGAGTTTTGCCTCTGATATTCTCTTCCAAACTAAAGAAGCAGCACAATGAAAGAAAGTCCAGTTGACCACACAGTCCCCTTGGTACATGTCCTGTTGTCCTCTGGGTGGAAACTTTTCTATCCAAAGCCTTTTCTTCCTTTTCTTCCCTTAGCCTTTGCCGAGAAGGACACAATCATGGCAATGCAAGGTTGCCTTTACCTGCCAGGTGGCAGGGCCTAGGTTCAGTGATTCAGAGGTAGGAGTCGGTGGTTGGAGAGAGAACCAATCTGGTTGCTGACCAATCTGGTTGCTGACCAAAGCAAGCGGAGCGTGAAGACCCACGCTTAAGAAAAGGAAAAAGACTTTTAAGAAATCTCAGATTCAGAAACACATTTTAAACATCTCTTCCTTAGAGCTTAGAAGGAGCCTGAGCTCTCTTAAGTTTTCCTTTAAGTTTGGAAACTTTATCACGGGGAGAGGCAGTAAATAAATTATCTTAGATGCGGGCATTAAAGGGTTAAAGAACCCCCCTGTTTTGTTTTGAATTTTTTTCCCTTTCTCTTTGGTATTAAGATAATAAAAGGCACACATTTTAAAACTAATTTGCCCTCTAAAAAATTAAAGCATTTTTTACCACTGTTTGCTTTTCCAGTTTCTTTAATTTGGGTAATTGCTTAGTCAACTTTCAAAAATATATATTCTGTCTTAAAAAAACAGCCAAATATGACGGATCACCTTCATTTTCATTTCAGATTTGGCATGCGGGACCCAGATTGTGTATTCTTTCCATGGCGCCAAACCAGCGTCGGATACTTAATTAATTTCCTTTCGTTTGTGCAGGCTTGCACTTAAAGAGACAGTGTCCCATTTTGATGGCTTGCTTTTGGCTGACGTTCAAAAGTATCACTTCTTAAATCTTTTTTTTTTCCCCTCTTCAAAACTTCCCAGAGTGCTCTATAGAAAAAAATAAAATAAAAACACCCTGGTGTTTTTCTCCACCCTCACCCTTCTCTTCCCCACCATTTCTTTCACTCTTATTTATTCTTCATTTAAACCAATCTTTCCTTAAAAAAGAAAGAAAGAGAGAGAAGAAACGAAAGAAGCACACACGGAAGCATGTGCTCTCCTTTCATTCCTGCCCGCCTTTGCTTTCAAAGCTGCTGGTGAGGCCGCACTTCACTTCACGATCATGTCATCAACGGATCAAAGATTTTTTGAACATGAAGATACTATCTTCTCACCGCAAATGAAGACCTGCCACCTTCTCATCAGATATTTCACACGATCTTAAGGGTGAAAAAAATTGCTCTTAAAAAAAATGTTCGGACAACTTGGTGTGTCTGGGAATAGGTATGCAGTTGAGAGGAAGTGAGAGAGTTGTATGTTTGCAGTAGAGAGAGTGGCAGGTAACAGAAGAGAATGTGTTTGCATTATGTACATATTTTTCCTACTGGAAAGTCCTTGATCATGCAGTATACACGTTATTTTAGAACAGAAGTTGGTGGTTGATCTGTCCTATACATGGTGACGTTTGGTATTACATTATAACCAGTAATGTTACATTCTCATGTCCTGAAGAAGATAGCTGTACCAACAATTGTTGCACAGTATTTGTTTTTCCTCCCTGCACTCAGCTCCCTGCCCAAAAAAGGGAGGTGGGGATAAAATATTTAATTCCCAGCTTTCAGAGACACTAAACAAAAAGAATTTCCTCTGGGAAATTTGGCTTTTCAGCCCAGTTCTGGATCTCAGGTTCCTGTTCCATTGTTCCTATGGTTTAATACGTGCTGATTTGGACCATTTTCCTTTTCCTTCCTTCCGTTCCTTCCCTTCCTTCCCTTCCCCTCCCTCCCTTCCTTCCTTCCTTCCTTCCTTCCTTCCTTCCTTCCTTTTACTTTTTAAAAAAAATTGTGGTAAAATATATTAGTATATAACCGAAGATGTACCACATTAACCATTTTTCGAATGCACACTTCAGAGATATAAAGAGCGTTCACATTGTTGTGCAGCCCTCACCACCATTCATCTCTAGAACATTTTTCATCTTCCCAAAATGGAACTTCATACCCATTCAACAGTAATTCCTCATTGTCCCCTCCCCCAGCCCTTGGCAAGCACCATTCTACTTCCTGACTCTATGAATTTGACTACTCTAGATACCTCATATAACAGAAACATACAATATCTATCCTTTTGTCACCAGCTTATTTCACCCATCATAATGTCTTTAAGGTTCATCCATGTTGCAGCATATGTCAGAATGTCCTTCCTTTTTAAGGCAGAATAATATTCCATTGTACACACAGACCACAACTTGTTTATCCATTCGTGTATTGATGGACATTTGGGTTACTTCTACCTTGTGGCTGTTATGAATAATGCTGCTATGAACATGAGTATACAATATCTGTGTGTGTCCCTGCTTTCAGTTCTTTTGTGTGTATACCCATAAATGGAATTGCTGGTTCACAAGGCAATTCTATGTTTAATTTCTCGAGGGATCACTATACCGATTTCCATAACAGCTACATCATTTTATACTCTTACCAGCAATGCACACGTTTTTCTATTTCTCTACATCCTTGGCAACATTTTTTTCTGAACCATTTTTCTTTTATCAAAACATTACTCTGCTACCCAGAGTTTGCTAACTTCCCAGCAACTTCACTGTTTATTATGCTTGAGTCTTTTTCCAATGCCGACTAGATAGGACTTTTCAGCGGATTCTTCTTTCCCAGGTTCGACTGGAAGGTAGAAACAGAAAACAGGAAAGCTTGTGAATCCAACCTCCTGGTTACTAAACCTGAAACAGCAGCCTTCCATGGTCTGAGAGTAGAGGTTCGGCTTTTATAGGTGCTGTGAAAATAATTCTTAACTATAATCCAGCTGTCAGTGGTAGGAATCTACCCTAAAATCATTTCTACAGCAAAAAAGAGTGAGCAAACTTGGAAGGAATGCTGAAGTAAAGCAAAGCCTTGTTGGTGGCCATAAAACAGCACCACCTCCTCACTCATCTTTATTGCCCCAGGCCCCTGGACAGTGGGGGACCCACACTTAATATTTTATTTTACCCTCAGGTATTGGCTTTACTGTCTATTCTATATAACATATATCATATTATATACACACACACATTCAACGTAACAAACATGATATATTTTGGTTTTTGTGTTATGTTGGTAACAAACATGCATAATACATTTATATATATATATATATATATATATATATATACAGCTCTTACAAAAGTACCCCACTTGCAAAGTGGATGCTTAAAAGCAGTCCACACTTTGCCTCCTCTTTCACTAATGTCACTGTGAGATCTTTAGATTTCTCTCCTCCTTGCTCTACGTGGAATAGGCTCTCTTTTCTACAGTTACTCTCTTCGCCTGGCTTTGAGATTGACTTGTGTGGTCTATCACCTATCCATTTTCTTCCTCCAAGCCAGGACAGAGTTCCCCATGGTAAAGTTGTCCTACCTATCTAAAAATGTATCAAGATAGACCTAATGTGCATACACATTCGGGGAATGTGGAAGACAGAAAGCAAAATGTCAAGGAAGAAAAAGCCCTTTGAACTATGTCCTTTATAATTTAATGATGACCAACAGCAACTTTAAGCTCAGAAGGCCTTGTGATGGGTAAGAGGGTCCCTACTGAAGATAAATTGACTGTCTGATGTGTTGGCTAATAGAATCATAAGGTCTCCTCGTTCAGCTTGGACCTTAATCAAGGATAGCAAATTAAAACCACCACAGACAGGGAAGGCCAGTTTGTACTGCCAGCTCCTTGGCCAAGCCAAGGATGGCCTGAAATACCCAACAGGGACAAATTTTCTCTATAGCCAAGGGAAAGAGACAATTCACAACAGCAAGATGAAAGATGATGCTGGCTACTACTAATCCTCAGATTCATTAGCCACACATTTGCCCTCCAGAGATTGACCTCCAAAAGCAAAATATATTTTCAACAGGGGGAAATAAGCAGGTGCTAACATTAATTAAGCACCTACTGACATACACTTAATTTATTATGTGATTACTATATACAAGCACGGTGTTGCCTATTTTATAAACATTATATAATTTAATTCACATATAATCCACCCAAGACAAGTATCATTCTCCCTATTTTATAGGTAGAGAAACTGAGTCAGAAAGGTTACATAACTGGTCTAAGAGCCCAGAGGAATTATTGGAACTCTGGTTGAGTCTCTTACCCATTTAATACGCAGATGTACAAACAATGACTCAAACATCCACTAAGTGATAATCATGTAAATCTGGGGAAAGTGATACTTGTACAATACCCTGAATAATATAACTTTATAGCTCAAGGGTTGGTAAACTATAGCCTGTGGGCCAAATCTAGTTTGCCCACTGTTTTTGTATGACCCCAAACTAAGAATATCTTTTACATTGTTAAATGATTAAAAGAAAAAATTTTAAAAAGTAATATTGCATGATACACAAAAATTACATGAAATTCAATTTTTAATATCCATAAATAAAGTTTTCCTGGAAGGCAGCCATGCTCATTCATTTGCATATTGTGTATGGCTGCATTTGTGCTGTGATGGAAGTGTTCTTACAGCAGAGAACATGTGGCTGGCAAAGGCTGAACAATTTACTACTTGGTTATTTACATTAAAAGTTTGCTGACCCCTGTTTTAAGCAACAGACTCCTATTCTAAAAAATATCTCATGATAAAGCCTGACTATCATATTGTTTAGTGTGTCATTCAAGTGTTCTCAAAATTTTCATGAGAGATGTAACACTTACAGATGTATCCCAAATACTCAAGTCTGTGTCTATACTAAGATAAACTTAGTGTCCATTATTCACTTGTCGAAAGGATTTGCTATAAGATCTTATCCTTAGCGATCTCCATTTGGGTATTTCAAATGTGATTTGAGTTAGCAAACTTGGTTTCATTTTCTCTTTCATTAGCATACTAATTAGGTGAAATGAGTTTTGCCAAATTCAGTCCAATACAAATCTGCCTTGAATCCTACTCAAGGGAAGTTATTTTTCAAAGGACTAGAGGGACTTCATTATAACCCTTGCTCCTTCTACCCTCGATGGCCCACCGCCTAGTCTCCCATGAACAGCGGCTTTCCAGCCAGGTCCCGGGATGCTCGGGTCGAGTGGAGCTAGAAAATCAGAATTTTGCAGCCAGGAAACAACCAGGCTCTGGGGAAAAATTATTCTCAGAGGAAATAAAATTGCCAGTGGGCCTCTTTTCCCTAAAAAAGTAAAAGGATACAAAATTGGTGAGACAGGGGAGGTTAAAATTTTAAGATATTCAAAATCTCTCTTTCCAAAGCCACAGGACATCAAAGACTGTTTTAGGGACACTTTCAGTGCTCCATGTACTTAAGAGTGGTGATAGTTATTCATTCTGGAATACTGGGCAAAGAAAGGTTTAGCCATTAGCTAATACTAGTACAAAATAAGCTAGACTCATGAGCCAAACTCAGGATATAAAACCAGGCCCTTGAGTGTCCTTAAATGAGAATAAGTTCCTTTGGGGAAGTAACAGTGCATTAGATTTTCATGTGGGTTCCTAGTGGAGTTTAGTCATTAGGACTCGGGAGACCTCACCGATGTTTTAGTACGTGTTGGAGTCTCCCCGACCACCCTATTTAAAATTGTAGTTTCTCCCCAGACATTCCTGCCACCTCTCCTGCTTTATTTTTCTCCATAGCACTCATCATCGTCTGAAATACTATCTGTTGCCATTATTTATTTGCTTATTGTCTGTCTCCCTGCTTCTAGAATTTGAGCTCCACAAGGGCAAAGATATGGTCTGTTTTGTTTGCTAAATCCTCAGCCCAGTGTCTGCCTCACTGTGTGTTCTCAGTAGTATTCCTGAATGAATGAAGTAATTGAAAAGGGGGTTCTTATCAAAATGTCAGAAAGAATCCCCTTGGTCTTTGTGAATGGCCTCAGGATTAGATCTGCACCTCCCCCAAAGCGGTAGGAATAACAAAATGATCACTTAAGTCTTTAAAACAGGGAAGACTGATTTGCTCTCTCCCTTGCCGCAACGTCAGTTTGCACGACACTCTCAGAAGCAAATGAATAACTGATGTTCAGAAGGTCCAGCCCCTGACATTTCAGAGGGACATGATACATAAGTGTGATCGTCTGAATTACTGAATGAATGAATAAATGAATGGAAAAGAAGATAAGCAAGTGAGCTGGCATGCTCCGGTAGTGGATCACCAGCAAGAAGGTTTATTCTGCAAATTTATTTTTTTATTTTTTTATTTTTTTTTTTTTTTTGAGACAGAGTCTTACTTTGTTGCCCAGGCTAGGGTGAGTGCCGTGGCGTCAGCCTAGCTCACAGCAACCTCAAGCTCCTGGGCTCAAGCAATCCTTCTGCCTCAGCCTCCCGAGTAGCTGGGACTACAGGCATGCGCCACCATGCCCGGCTAATTTTTTCTATATATTATTAGTTGGCCAATTAATGTATTTCTATTTTTAGTAGAGACGGGGTCTCGCTCTTGGTCAGGCTGGTTTCGAACTCCTGACCTTGAGCTATCCACCCGCCTCGGCCTCCCAGAGTGCTAGGATTACAGGCGTGAGCCACCGCGCCCGGCCTATTCTGCAAATTTAAATATTTAGTTTCCTTGATAAGACTCTTTGCAAGATCTCCTCGACCTTCTGTGACCTTTCTCTCTTGGTTTCTTTCTAAAGATTATTTTCTTTTACCTTCCCCTTAAATTAGGAGTTAACTCAGGGGTTGTGAAATCTGGCAGAATTTCATATTTTCTGTAGCAAGAAACAGTCAGAAGATCACACCTGCACAGGACATGAAGTGGAGGGGAATGACCAAGCTGCCTGTGTTCCTGGGGTTCCACTGGCCCCAGCCTTACCCTGTTATTTCAGGACACTTCATGGCAGCCCGAAGGTAAAGGAATCAATGTGTCTGTGTACTTGTAACCCACCTAAGGCACACCAGGGTAGCACACCAGGGTAGAACAGCTAGGAAGTTCTGCTCTGCTCTCCTGCTTCTAAACATTTCTGGTCAACCCCATCCATGCATGCTTTCGTCAGCACCAAGAGACTGAAAGAGACAATCTGATAAGGTTTTACTAGAACACAGCCATGTTCTACATACACACACCTCTTCTCCAAATGCTCTCTTAGCTCCCGGGATTCAGAATCTTATGTACCATGATTAAACACGACATCACATATACGGATTAAACACAACATCGGGATGTTCTACGTCTGACTACATATCCTACTTAACGTATTATTTCCCCCAGTTTTCTCCTCTCTGCATGGTGATTAAGCCTGCAACTCCAAGTAGAAACATGCAAGTCATCTTTCTCCACTTGTTTCTCATCCTCCACATTCAAACAATCACCTAGGGTGGCCAGGCCATCCTCTCTCCTCTACAGGAGAGGCCCATCTTGTCTTTTGCCTGAACTGTATAAGCCTCCTAATGTATGACGTCTTAGTTCTTCCACTCTGTTCCCTCCAATCTGGTCGTAGGCTGGAGCCAACTCGAACTGGCTCACGAGATGCAGTCACGCTCTTCCCTTCCCAACCCTGGGTTCGGTGACTTTAAATTGCTACCTTGAAATCTGCCATAATGGGAGCATTTACACCATGGAAATTGACAAATGCTATAATCAGGGCATTTTGTTTTGCAAGCAGGCGGTTGTTAAACATTTACTGGCATATCACTACTTAAATCTGTCCTCTATAGAGAATAATGTATTGAAAACAAAAATTTAGCCATGCCAAACACTTGTTTAAACCATTATGTGGCTCCTAATTACCTACAAGATTAATCCAAGTTCTTTTTTAAATTTAATTAATTAATTAATTTTTATTTCAGAGTATTATGGGGGTACAAATGCTTTGGTTACATAAAGTGCCTTTGCACCACCCAAGTCAGAGCAACAAGTTTGCTCAATCCCAAGATAGCGAGTCCCACATCCTTTAGGTGTGAATTTACCCATCCCTTCCTCCCACCGCTCACCTCCCCAACACCCTGTAAATGTTACTTCCCATATGTGCACCTTAATGTTGATCGATTGGTACCAATTTAATGGTGAGTACACGTGGTATTTGCTTTTCCATTCCTGTGATACTTCACTTAGAAGAAAGGGCCCCAGCTCCATCCGGGGTAATACAATAGGTAGTTCACCATTTTTTCCAAGTTCTTTAAAGTATCATGGGAAGGTCCTTTGAGATCTGCTTCTGTCTTCTCCCATAATCTTATCTGTTAATATCCCCCTTCCTTTACAGATGCCTTTTGACAACATTGAACTCTTTATATTCTCCCTTAACAGGCTCTTCTTCACTGCATGATTTTGCATAAACTGCTATGAGAACTTGGAATCTCTTTCCTTGTATTGCTCCCTTTTATATAACTAACTCTTCACTCATAGTTTAACACATAGTTGAGATAGTATTTATGGCAGAAACGATTTTCTTATCACCCCTAGACAGTGCTGACCACCCACCCTCTTCTGGGAAATGAGAGCTCCCTTTTCCTATTTCTATCTCTGCATTCACTGCATCCTATTAAAATTATGAGTCGATATCCCTCTTCTCTAGCTGCTTGAGAGAATCCAGAGATATTTGAGATCAGGAAGCATCCATAGTCATCTTTGCACCTGCAGTTCTTGAACAGTAACTTACTCATATTTTAAATTAAATACATATTTACTATGTGCATAGGTGAATAAATAAATGAATAAATATTGGATGTGACTATAGTAATTTACAACATTTCAAATAGTACTGAAACTTTCCGATTTACTAGTTGGGATTCCTTAATTAAGTGTAGATAAAGAAGCTGCTTAGATTTCAGCCACATTCATACTGAGGGTCTTTGCTGGAGGTTATTGGAAATATGTTTTTAAGAGGATTATCTTCTTTTCTGTATTCCTCTATTTTCTATGCATCTGTGTGGACCACAGCAGACCCCAAAATAAACTGGCTACTCATTTATAATTAGAAAATGTACGTGGGAGTGTGTATGTGTGTGTGAGTGTGCGCGCACGCGTGCAGGGGGGCCACGTGGGGAGACTGTGAAATATACCGAAAGGTGTTGGTAAACTTCTGGCTACCAAGGTCAACAAAATTTGTTTCTTTTCCTCCCAACAGAGAGCCAAGCTACCAGGAGAACCTTGTTTAAAAATGTATTATACAATGTTGTCTTGAGAAAGTTTTTAGAATTGGTTTTCCCTTCTGTTATTTTTACATGAAAATACAGTGAGACTCCTGTACGTTAAATACTCCAGTGAGTTTTGAAATGTAGCACTGTGGTTAGTGAAGGAGGCAAAACACTCATGTCTAAGCTTGAATAACTTTGTCAAAAAGGAAAGATGAGTGCTTCCTGAACTTCAGCTCCACCAGCAGTAGCTAAAACACTTAACAATATTCTTTTCCTTTCTGAAAAAAAAAAAGGATAAGGCTTTTAAGAGACTTTGTAATAACAAAAAGAGCTCCCTTTACAGTATCATTCTTTTCTTTAAAGATCTCAAAGAAAGTGCTGAAAGCAGTAATTCCATGAGTATATATTATATATATTTCTTTTATTAATATGGCATTTAAATATTAAGAAGAATGTAATGCATGATTATGCAACGAAGCTCAAGGCCCTAAAGAGAAGCCACTAATTAAATTTGGAATTGATAGGCATTTGCTAATGTCAAGGAAGAGTTTGTTGAAATTATTCTGCAAAAGTTTGATGAAAGATTTTCTTTATACCACCCCCATCACCACCAACAGTACCACTAACCATCTGTCCACCCACAGCACTGCCCAAAAGGTGACATTTATTGCAAGCTTGGCATTTTCTGACTCTGTCTTGGACCACAAAATTTATGCTGAACTCCCCAAAAGAAATGAAGTTGTTTTTACTTTTTCCCCATCTCTCTTTTTGCCTGACTAGTAACAGGAAGTTCTTGGAAACCGCCCCAAGAATGGCTGGTCTTGTAAGATTCCCAAACCAATCTGGAAGGCGCCAGAGTCTTGGCACATTTAAGGTGAGGGTTACAGAAGCACCTGCACTGTTCCTTTCCACCAAACTTCCCAACAGTAAGCCCCAGAAGTTCACACGGTTGTGTGTTAGCAGTGACCCTGAGTGGAGGGTGCTCGTGCAAAAAGCTGTGAGGCTTGCCCCAGCCATTCCTGCACTCTGATTGCACCAGATAACGTCTATGAAGTATCTTGAAGTCTGTAGTCAAGTTAGGATCCTCCCTTGAACCCTGAGGTCAAGCTATGAACTGCTCCCTATTCAGAATTTATCCTCTATTCAAATACGATGTACAGTAGGGGGGAGAACTCATGGCATGACACCTCATTAGTCATTATGATCGGATCGTTTTTTCACCCCGGAGCTCCTCGAGAGTGATTTGTGAGGCAGCTCGCTTACATTCTTGCTTCAGTTTTCACCAAGCAATCTTAAACCCTTGGGTCTATTCCTTCTCTTTCTCCGTTATGTGGTTAGAATTCTGAAGGAGTTGGAGACGTAGCAAGAACAACAGTGATTATTCTCAGCAATACCTCCTCCAGTGCCTGGAGCTAAGTGGGCTCTACCTGCTGCCATTCTGAATCTGGCAGTTCTGTAAGGGAAATCACGGATAGCGTGCGGGTTGCTAGGAGAAAGGACAGCTTGTAAGGTCTTTGGCGGGCCATGATAGTTGTATGATCAGGTAATTCACTATACTCAAAGAAGGGAAGGAGTGGTGGCCAAGTTGTGGGTAAGGAATTTTGTTCTGCTTTCCTTTTTCTTCCTCCTGTTTGTTTCATTAACTTCCTTGTCTCAACAGCAGTTGAAATTCTGAAGATGCAATGCCTCTCGTTGAATGATTTCATGCATTTCTATGAAAGCACTCTAAGCCCACAAAACAGATTCTTAATTCAGCTCATTGATGTCTGCGAATCCACCATTAAATATTTATTATTTTGGTTTAAAGTCTGATGGTTCATTGGAACAGAAATATTCTTAAGGAAACATATCAAGTGATAGCCATCGTTTTCACTTTAGTACAAATTAGTAAATGGATCAATAGCTAATAATAGATAATGATTCAGTGAGAGCTTACTTATGTTTGGGATTGTTTAAAATGCTTTATAGGTAGTATCTCATTTAATACTCAAAAAAATTTCATGTGTAGCCGTCATGGTGGTTGCTTTCTGAAATCTATTTTAAGTGATTATTTCATGATAGTCATTGTAATGCGATTCTTCTTTTCAGTGTTGGTTTAAGCATGGGCATATGACAAAATCCTATCCTAAAAGATATGAAAGGAAGTCTGGTGAGGGTTTTTTAGGAAAGATCAACTCACTCCTACAAAGGATATAGAGTATAAGAAAGAAAAAATCTTTCTTCTGACATGACATCAATATTCCTAGGTGTGATATCTGGAATTAACGCAACCATGAGATGGCCCAGGGGACAGATAGAAAAAAATCTGAGCCCTGAGTGTCACTACTGAGCCACTGATCATAGTGCATCTGGAACCAAGCTGTCTTCCTTACATCCACTGATGTGAGATAAATTTTATTATGAAGTAGGCCAGTTTGAATTGGGGCTTCCTGCTACTTTTAGCAGAAGGTATCCTAACTGATACACAATGTGCTTGACAGCATTGTCTCCACCATTCTACAGATGGAGCAATTGAGCCTCAGAGAGGTGAAATAACTTTCTTTCCATGTCTCCCATGGAAGCTGCTGAGTTGTGAAGCAGTGATTTGAACAAACCAGTCAGACTTCTGACACCACCCTCTTGACTACCATGGCATGACTTAAAAATATTCAACAGCAATAATGTTCAAGAAAACAGCAGCCCTAGATTGGCTCACTGGGTGACTTACAGGAATATCAGGAGATGACGGGGAACTCTGGGCCACTGAGGCTCTTGGGTGGTAAGAACGCAGGGTGCCCTTTTGAGGCCCCTCAACAATCAACTCAGTAGTCAGTCATTGAACCCACTGGGCACTATTTCCCACAAGCTATCAGCCCACCTCTATAGCAAAGCAAACAGACACATCAATTACCTATAAAAGAGGGCTTACAGAATTTGCTACAAAATAACTACAAAATAACTTTTTCCTTTATGGGCATGAGCTAAGAATAATTAATTCCAATAGCAAATGAATCTCTTTATCCATTTTTCCCTTCCATGGCTCAAGCTACTCAAGACCCTCACTCTGTGTTACCCAGTGGTGAGTGCAACTAAGCCTACTGATCTTTTATTTCTTCTCCACAAACCTTGTCCAAGCCAGTCATCCCAAAGGGTGTTACCTTATCAAGGGTCCAGGTGAAGTGTGGAGTGCTTCTCCTTCAACCAACTGAGAGGGCTGGTCCAGTATCCCTGGCTGTGACCCTGTAAATAGATTGGAGCTGAAATCAACATCTTTACTCTCATTCATTTTAATCCACCACTTGTACATAAATTCTTTACCCTGGTATTCAAGGTCTTCCTCTATCATAAATATCTTTCAAGTTTAATTCTTAGTACTTCCCTACAAATATGGCACATTAGCCATCTTTAGAAGCTTATATTTCAGTAGGAGCAAACCATCTAGCTATATTATATATAATAAAATATCTTCAGACCTTCTACTAACCATGTTGTAGATGTTTTAAAAAAAAAGAGGGCAGGCCGGGCGCGGTGGCTCACGCCTGTAATCCTAGCTCTCTGGGAGGCC